>OZ010736.1:148013657-148561157 GCA_963932295.1 Tipula lateralis
TGATCCAAAGCATTGAAGTCTATGGGAAGAGTATGAAGAACAGGAACACATGAAGTCCGCAACAGTTCCTTTTTCTCCTTCCCACATATAATTATTTTGAAACATATGATTCAGGGAACAACGCTCCGTGATAATACCTAACTAGATCCTTAAAGTGATTTTATCAAAGTAGATTTTGGACAATCGACAAGAAATCAAGATATTTCATCTCTTTTAGTGCAGATTACCAAAAAGCTAGTCAATTTCTCGTTAAGAAATAGCCCAGCTATCAGAAAGAATGCTTATACGACAATTTCTGCAATTCATCTCATTTGCAAAGAGTGCTGCTTTCAAAATTGCAACAATTTCTGGCAAAAAAAGGAGCGTACCTATCAAAGAGGATAGATAACTCGACCTCAGGTTTTTGTATATATAACCCGGCACGAGCTAGAATACAGCATAATAATCCGTCAGTCAAGATCATCATATCGTCAACACCGAACAAGTGTGGTTTCCATCCCATGTCATTCAGCTGCAGAGATCATTGCACTGTAACAAGCGTTATCAAAACCACCTTCGATGTACAGAAACGCACTCAAGGCAAATTTCTTGTTGTCCAGTGATTGATCAATCCGTCCAACGACTTCATGGAGTGCTTTTTCAACAGACCTGCCTTTTTGATATGCGTGTTGTTTGGAATGTATGAATTCTGCATCCCCCACTGGCTCTTGAATTTTGCACTCTAACAGGGGATCATAGATGTGTTCATTCACTCCACCGATCGTAATCAGATGATGTACAATCGCTTTTGCTTCCTACTCGAACCCGGTACGTCACATTCCAACTAGAGCTTTAATAACTGCTCTTCTTGGTCTTCATTCTAAATCTTAACTGCAACTTTATCGTACTTTTACTTTCCAACATTTCTGTTTCACCTCGAACTAATGTGATCTTGTTAAATGTTTATCCTTTCCTTGAGTAACTTGCTTCTAATCGTTTCCTCAATTGATATTTATATTTGGGGAGCCTATTGGATTACTGGTAGCATCTATCTCTTACATCCATTTATTCAACTGTTTTAATTCTTTCCGAGGATTCACAAGAGTATATGTCATAAAAATTTTTAGTAAATCTATTGGATTGGACCAGCCTTCAAATACCAGTAAAAGAGAACCAGTGTATTAGATTGTAAAAACAAGAATGTAAGGTTTTGAATATTGGAACAAAAATGGTACCAAACCAAAAGATTTTCATCGCTCGATAACGATGAGTGATTTAAGATGAACATACACGTTTGACACTCTGTACAAGTGCAGAACTCAAGATTCGATCCATTTTTCATATCAATACACTGAGGATGTCATGAATCAAACAATATACAGGGCTATAATGACGTTAAAATAGAACTGCGAAAGAGTTAAGAGCGCTTCGGCAGCAAAACAGACAGCAGAGATAAAACAAACAAACTAATATACACAATGAAAAAAGAGCGGTTACGTAATTTGACATTAACGGGAGCGTTGTCGTTGACAGTGACCTCTATGATTACCAAATGGCAGCTATTCTTTTCAAAGTTGCTGTACTATTCGGCGGAATCAAAAATTTAATTCTTAATATCATCAGGTATGTCGAAAGAACGTTTGACTCTTCTCTTGTTATATGCCATCTCTCGTACTCATCTATCACGAATCACCCAACACACCACACCTTCTGCAGCTCTTGAGATAACAATTTAACCCTCTTGGGCCTTTCCAAATATGGAGGGAGGTGAGCAAACACATAACTTCCCTCGAACTTTCCAACACTATGGTTTCAAAGCACTTTCGGGAAATTATTTCGTGTAATTATTCAAAAAGCACATATGGGACCACATTCATGGAAACTCCAGTGATGATATGATGACCTTTACCCATGGATCAGAATACTATAATCTGGCTGCTGACGGATTATACATACTAAATCCTAGGGAGACATTATGTATCACCCGTGGTACTACTGAGTACGCACTGCCTTGCAGACGGAAATTGTTGCTGCTTCATAAATTAAGCAGTCTGAATCACATGAATATCAAAGATAACGTATTGGTTTCTGTTTTATGGAACCTGCGCTCTCAAAGTGACGTTAAAAGAGATATCGACTATCACTTTGGCGAACTGCCCAGAAGTTTTTTGTTCTTTGGAACAATAAATCAGCAAAGATCCCAATTATTATTCTTTGAATTATGTAAGACGCACTTTGAGGATCTTGCTGGACATTCTCATAGGAAATTTTCCCTTAGTAATTACAAGTTCCGAATTAAAAAAAGGAACAACGCAAACTGAAACAAGGAGAAGAGGAAACTGAGCTTCATACTCTCCCCATAGACTGCCCTGCTTATGATCACAATTCCTTTATGATGATCAATAGACGGCCTTGAGGTTGCCGGATATTTTAGTCTTCATTAGCAGAACAAATAAATTTCGGGATCGTGAGTGCTCCTCTGTCAGGGAATATCATGCGAGGCCAGAATTGTTTTCCCTTGATTTATTATCTTTAAATCAAACGAAATATGGTACAGGTGTGCTGCTCTGTGTGGTTTCAAAAGATTACTGTCAACTTTGTGGTAACACAGAACAAAATGTGTCTGCTTAGTTCAAGAACCGTAGTTTAAAGAGAGACAAAATCAGATGACTTTAGCCAGAGATATTAATCTACATACTGGTAAGAATTAAGAACATATTAAAACCAAGCACGTAAACCACAATGAAATCCCTATCATTGATGCTTTTGATGCCAAGCAAACCCATATCCAATAGGTATCACTCTAATTGAATACAATACAATTTGTAATGGTTACCTTAAATGCGAGTAATACACGGTTGAAAATTTGAGTATAATTTTTAACACTTAATTCAGTATGGAGACAGTATTATATGAATTTACTTTTAAATAATTTTAATACTTTTTCACAATATAAAATCTTGGTAAACTGAAACTTATAAATTTTTATCCAAAATAACTATAAATACCACGCAATAAACACCTCACAGTATATATTTTATAATGTGGGGTATAGATTTTGTTATTTGAAATTACTTTATAAGATGAACTTATAAAATTGCATACTTCAAAGTTATGCGATTTCTATATTTAATATTTAAGACTATTGAATCTATACTTCAAAAATATTGGAACTTTCAATGTATGCTACTACGTATTTGTTTAATATGATCGCTATATAAAATTGACAATCTAGAGCAGGAGAGTTATATGGTATGTATCATGCTCCTATTTTGTTATCGGTACCGTTTGTTTTAATTTAACAGTATTTTTTGAAGTGTATGACTTTTTGAGAGCATTCGAACGAATTTCTTAGCACGAATTTATTTATATAATTATTAAATACACATCATGGATTCACCTATGTATATTACAGTGAAAATTGGAAATAATTTTAAAATAATTAAACTAGAAAGTAGTGATGAGAAGAGGCATTTTTTATACGAAGACTTTTGCAATCGGGTAAGTATGAAAGGTTATGTTTGCTACTGTAATAAATTTGTTTTTAGGTTAAAGAGTTTATAGTTCAAACCTCATCAGTGAAGTGCTAAATTTTACTTTGAAAATATTTTTGGATTTTAATTAAAATTAATGTATACAGATTATTGAGTTAATTCAACATACGCCATTGATATTTAATTCGTGATAATTTCTTCGTTTTCAACAGTAATAGAGAATACGGACGTAACAGCTAACCAGTTTGATGGTTTTTTGAATTCAATTGGAGCCGAAATCGACGAAGAAATTTTTGTTAGTTATGTTTCAAATTTTATTATGCACCCATGCTTTTATTTGGAGGTTAAAGTAAAAACCAATGTGAATGTCGCAAAGTCAAACTCAATAGGAATCGTGCGACCTATGAGTGCTGAAATCGGACCAGCTGTAATAGTCACATCTGAGGTAAAATATACTATTTATACAAATAATTTTATATTGAAAATAATATGGTCATGTTATTATATTCCTTTAAAGGCTTTGAAACAATTCATTTTAAGAAAAGCAGGTGGTTCAACAATTTTAGCGGAGTACGAGGCAAAAAAGATTTTAACTGACAATCAACGTCGAAAAGTAATTGCTTTTGCTGCAACTTATACGCAAGATACTTTTGGCTTTAAACCATCCAAAAGTCAACCAATTGCCGTATCACAAGCCTGTGTATTGTTGTTTCCATGCCTCAAATCAAATGGTGAAAATGAATTAGTAAGTTTATTCATTCAGTTGTTATTTAATGATTATTTTAATCTATTATTTACTTGTATCAGGAGCTTCTTTCTAATGGCGAATGTAGTGGGTTTTTACAAACCAAACTAAAAAATGATCGAGTAAAGAAACGCAAACTTGAAAAGGAATTCGATTTAACTGAAAACAGCGTGGATAACATTTCTCTGAAAGAGACGCAAGATGATGTAGATCCCGAAAAAATTACTCAAGATTTAGCAGCTTTAAAGAAATAGAACTGGCCAAAATAAAATTAAAATCTACATTATTGTTTCGTCGAGAGCAAATGAGAACAACAGAGTTCCATATATATGAAAACTGCCAGTATTATTTTGTTTGTCCTGAATTGGTGAGTATTTTAAACATAAATTTCCATATTTCAATTAAGATAATATTTTGTTATTTTAATTTGTAGATTTTGTACGATTTTACACTTCATTATACAACTTGTGAACAGTCTATTATCGAACAATGGTCAAAATATCAAAGTCATATTTTCACTTTAGTTAAAAATTTTGGAAAAACCCTAATGTTATGTTAAAGATGGGACCGCTGAGTCAATATTCATGCATGAGTCTAAACATCAATATTTCAAGCATTTAAGCGCCAATTTAAACAATTTTATAAATCTGCCAAAAACATTATGTACTCGAAACCAACAAAGATCATCAATTCTTTGGGAGCATTTTAAAATCGAACAAAAAATAAAAACCGGCAAATTTAGTCAGCCATCCAGCATATTCTTTGATGAAAATATGAACGTGTTGAGAACCATTAATTACAATCCAAATGAAACAATCTATTTAGTTTCTTACATTGAACATTTTGCGCATTTTCGACCAGACATATTTATCAACAAAAACAGTTTATCAGATGATAATCAATTAAGTTTATTTAAAATTAAATATATAGTAAGTTTTAAAAATAAGTAGGTATTTTTGTGTAAGCAATTTTTACTAAACCGTTTTGACACATTTCATAGCTCATATGAAATAGAAGAAAATATCGGCGAATTAATCGCTATACAATTTTCAGATAACCTTAAGTCTTTTGAAGTAGTTAATTCAAGAAAGAACAATAAAATGTATGTTTTAAAAAAATTTATGAATTTCGCTAATATGTAAAAATTGTATGTTTTATTAGAAGAATAAAAATTATTTAAAAAAAAATGTATTTTTTATACCTTTTGTGATATTCAACATGGATACTCTATTAAAGTATAAAATTAATTCAATATAAGTATACAACTTGTTTATACTTACCAATATATAATATATACACTAGTAAGGTATAAAACTATTGTATATCAACGAAATTATAAACTTTCATAGGTAGTCTTATGTCCTAATTTGATACTTTCAAGTATAAATAAATAGTCGGCGTTCATATGAATATTGATAAGTCAAGAAAGTATAAAATTTATATTTTTTATTTATGGATTTATATGAATAACTAAAAAGTATTAATTTTATACTGAAATTTTTAACCGTGTAGATTAACAGTTCTGACCTTTTCAAAGGTATAGTAGTATAAATTACAAGCTTCCTCACGAATTTAAAGTACGAAACTTAAACAAAGATCCGAGATAAGGAAACTTTCTATGCCAATGGATTTGCTTCGTTGTTTTTAAGATCTGAAATTAATTACTTTAAGAACTCAAGAAACCCTAATAGAGAACTATACATCCTTTAACTCAAATTTAAAGCGATTGTACATCATCTGATTACTACAAAAAATACCAATTGGCTATGAAATTAGGTGATAAGCAAAACTCTAGAGAGCAAAGATACCATGATGGAGTAACATACTGGATAGACATGAGATTCGAAGAGAATATACTTGGGACTCATCCATCAAAGCTACATAAAGTATTACAACCTCTAGTGTAATTTAAAAACACATTTTTTTAAAAACAAGAATTCAAACACAATTCTAGAAGCAAATCATCTCACTAACCAACATCCAAGCATTAAACGATTATAATCTGACAGTATAGTGTGATTACGTCCCTACGGTTTAATGGCAAAATTTTAAACACTAGGTACTGATTGGTTTTTTATCTACTACAGGACGAACAGAACATCATTACAGACCACCTTCATATATCTTTAGACCAGTTTGGAATTCAAAAATTAACTAGATCAGAACAAAGGTCAGTGTAGTATTCATACCGATCAATGAACAAATTACATGTATAATAACGCCAAATGTTGTCAATCATATAACATTGTACTATACTTAAATATTTTGACCGGGATTGGTAGATAGATATTTCGTTGATCTACTTCACTGAAACCAGATCCCATAAAAAAAGAGTTCTTTCAAACAGAACTTCATAAAGGGAACTTGTCAGACAGATTAAAAAATCACTGTACACTGACACACAATAATCTGTTTTCATTTAGAACTAGAAACGACTTTAATACGTCTTAAAGTGTCATCCAGACAAAGGGATATAATAATCTGTATGAATACGGTAATCTGTACGGAATCCTTATACATATATGCTGTAATCTGGTGGACTTTATAAATAGTAACTTTTAAGGTTTAATTATCTTTTTTTGGTAGGTATACCATATATCACTGTCTGAGAGTTGGAAATTACAAAGTAACCATATTCTTCAGAACTGCATTCTTTCCTTTAAACTAAACCGCCTTAAGAGTAACATATTCTAACACTGTTTCTTCGAAAATAACCAATTGCATGAGAATCAGGTGCCCAGGACAGGTGTATTTTCCAAGTTCTGGACCGCTTTAAATAACATGAATAGCTCCATTTTATTTTAGATCACGGTTCCTCTTTATGGATTAACTAACCACCTTGCGGGATGCCGGATATCATGTTCTTGCATTGTTTGGCAAGAGATGTCACAATATACCAAAAGAACCGGACTGGTAGTGGTGGGGCTACTCTAATAACTATATCCCATCAGATTTTGAAATTATCTCCGTACAGTCAAAGCGAAGTGTATATGTTCTTAGGATTGTAATCTTTAATATTCGTAATATTAGACTCGTACATAAGATGATATGGCATAATGTGATAACAAAAGATACAAAACTAGATATTCGTTTTTGTGTCTGTTGCTATTGTTATCGTAATTTAATGATACATGATGATGTATATGTACAATACGTCCAACTATAACAAATAACCAATTCATTAGTTGTATAACTTTTGTGCAGAATGTAAACAATTTGTGATGATTTGGGTTTCACAACTAATTGCTTCTTTGAACATTTTAAATCGGATTCGTTTACCATCAAGACCATTCCACAAAAACTTGTGGTACATAACCAAAGAATTTATTGATTTTTGGAAAAGTATTTTCAACTTTCTGTGAAATCTGTGGACACAGCTCTGCATGCCCTGGTAAGTACAATTGAGAAATCAATATTCTCACAAGAGTTTTGTATGGTTGCGTTTCTTGATATTGAGGGCGCCATCAACAATGTAAAGAAGGAGGCAATTCTGGAGGGATTGCCGCTACTAGGGGTGGATTACGCTATAAGTGGGTTAATCAATCACATGCTTGGGTGTAGGATGATTAACTCGGAGCTGGGGGAATCCACCATCAGGAGACGGGCGACTAAGAGAACTCCACAGGGAGGTGTCCTGTCTCCTCTCCTCTGGAACATAACAATCAATGGGTTGTTGTTAAAGCTGGAGAGAGAGAGGATATCGGAGTGATTGCCTATGCAGATGATGTAGCGATAGCTGTCTCTGGGAAATACATAAGCACGGTGACGGAAGTAATCCAAAATATTACTATTAGTACTATTTACTAGGAAATATAAAATCTCTGTAGGAGATCCACCTCTCTTAAATGGCAAGAGACTAGCTACTGACATGGCAAGATTTCTAGGTGTAATCTTGGACAGGAAGCTTAGCTGAAAGCGTAACATTCTGGAAAGAGTATGCAAGGCCAATGTAGCATTGTACTCGTGTAGGAAAGCCATCGTTAAGAGATGAGGCCGGACACCGGAGCTGGTACACTGGCTATTCACATCCGTAGTAAGACTTGTACTTATGTATGGGGTGAGCGTGTGGTGGTCAGCTCTTGATAAAGTTACATACAGGAAAAGGATTGAAAATGTGCAAAGAACGAGCTGCATGTTTATTAGCGGGGCGCTGAGGACAAAACCCAAAAGTGCCTTGGAGGTGATGTTTCACCTTCTCCACGTGAACATTTATGGTAAGCAGATGGCGGCGATTACGGAAATTCGACTATCAGCCATATCTCAGTGGAAATATCTTTAGACAGGGCACTCGATGAGAGTCAGATCGCTGAGGAAGGAACTGGCGAATATAGACTATGTTAAACCGACTCTGTGCTTCTAGAAAAGGTTCCAAACTACCTGCCTCTCAAGGGAATCTTGAAATTTCCAGGTAGTCTGGGTCCCCAGCCACTCAGACGTTATGGGAAACTGCGGGGTGGACGAACCAGCGAGGCACGGTACAACTCTCCAACTGCTACCGAAAAGGGCAAAGTTGGGAAGACCAAGGCAAGTCTGGCCAAAGCTGAACTTGAAACGCTCAAAAGCACTTATGCGAGGGGGCTTGGTCTAGAAGTTAATGACTTGTGAAGAAGCTGAATGAACGAAGAGGAGGAAGGGACGGTAGTCCTCCTCCTATGCTCATGCCCGGCTTTGGCACACATAAGACATGAATATTTGGGTAATTTCTTAATGGACTGCCTCTCTGATCTCGAAAACTGTAATGTGCGAGACTTATTACGCTACGTAAGAAGCTCAAACTGGTTCTCATAAGGATAAAAGGGAAGTAAGCTCCTGTGGTATCACAACGGACCGTCGCCGGTCTAAGTGTGCTGTAGCAGCCACTCAACCTAACCTAACCTTTCAACTTTTATTGCAAATTGAATAGACAATCAGTTAGTCTGATTAAAAGGTTATCGAATCTAAGCTAAAGGGCATACATGTTACATAAGCCTCATTACCCGATTTAATCGTTAACCGAGTCTTCTTATATAGCTTACCAGACCTTATAATGGAAAGAACCGTCAGTATATTATTTGGAACAACCTAAAGGGCGCAGTGGTTGAAGCTGAAAGAGTTGAAGTGGGAGGTTCTGAATAGCGGAAGGTGATTCGATCACGATAGGAACAGGGTGCAAAATGGATTTTCCCCAATCTGATTACGATCGATGAATAAACACATCTGATACCTCCTGTTGAGTTCAAACTCCATGGGCCAAACCATCTTCCATATCAGTACAATATGGGCTATGGCATGGGGCTATGCAATGTGCAAAAAATATCACGTCGGATATTCAATAAGTGTAATGTTTAAGTCATATTACAGATACCATGTTTTATTTTTAAGTTGAAATAACAGATTCACTATTGTCAGGTAGTACATTCTATCTGATAGTCGATCATAAAAATCTATCTGATAGTTGATCAAATACATGCAAGTAGCAAAAATTCGGGGAAATACGAAAATCTCTAACATATAGCCGTAAACAGTTCATGTATTAGCTGAATAGATCATTCATTGGAAGGTACGGTTTAGACAGAAACGTCTTTACAGCTCTGGTTAGTTGAAGCTCACCACCAAATTCCTATAAAGTTAATTCCTATAAAGTGGCAATTGCGACTCTTTTTGGTTTATATGCACTTTGTAGAAATTAATTTAGGCCACGGAATGATTCACAATCATTTCAACGTTTTTATAAGTCTAGTTATGTGGATAAGTACGATTCCGAGAAATACGAATTATCTAATACTCAGACGTTAATGTTTCCAGCCTCAGCTCAGCAATTAAAGAGTTTTCTAGGAATGTAAAATTTATACCGTAGATTTATTTCCGGCCCAAGTTAACCTATTAAGCTATTTTGCATAATTATTTAAAAGGATATAAGAGGAATAATTAATTGCTTGCCAACTGGTAGGAGCAGACTATCAAGCCGTTTGAGGACAGCGATATTTGGAAACCATTTCGATTATTTTCACACAACAATGTGAGCTATTATACCAACATATCTCAGTATTAAACCAAAGACGAACCAAAAACCACCCAATTTATGGCTAAGATTTCACAGATACATTAACAACAGACCTCAAACATGTTTCTGAAGCGAATTATGTAGTGGTGGTGAATTCACTATCTCGTTTTGATCGAATCGACGACCATGAATAATTGACTTTTTGACCGTAGTGGATGCATTAAAACGAAGACCCGCAGGAAGGCTACTTACCGCTAGCAAATTTTTTACACTAGTATTTTCTAGGTTGGTTGCTTCAGAAGTCAAAAGTTACACAGTATACTCAGTCGATAACTGTTATCGGATGTTATTGGGATGTTAAGGAATCACCGAATTGCAACATACCTTAAGATCTCGGTCAACTGCCATTCGGGACCAGGATGAAAACCTCTGTGTTAACGTCGATGCGGTACTCGATACATGGCGTGAACATTTTTCGGATTTACTTAATGTTCCACATGTATCACAAGCTGTATTTGAATACCCTCAAATACACACCGCAGAGATGTTCATTGAGAATCCATCCTATGAGGAATTCACAATGGCCATGCGGAAATTAAAGAAAAATCGTTCACCAGGAGTTGATTGCATTAATTCAGAGCTCTTGATATTCGGAGGACTAACTTTGTGGAACTGTCTTTTCGACCTTGTTCGATTGGTATGGCGAAATGAAGTTATGCCCGAAGAATGGAAAGTGGCCGCGTTATGCCCAATATTCAAAAAGGGTGATCGCATGAAATGCGAGAATTATCGCGGTATAGCTCTCCTTTGCACAGCATATAAGTTACTGTCATACATAATCTTGGAAAGAATTACTCCTCTAGCGGAGGAAATTGTCGGTGACTACCAAGGAGGATTCCGTCCAAATCGGTCAGTCACAGATCAAGTTTTTTCGCTACGGATGATTCTTTCCAAGTACTACGAAACATCTCGCGATGTACACCAGGTATTCCTGGATTTCAAGCAAGCCTATGACTCGATCAATCGAGAGAGTCTATCGTATGCGCTTGAATATTTAGGAATACCGAAAAAATATGTACATCTCTGTAAAATGACAGTAACGCAGTCACAATGCTGTGTTAAAGTTGAGAACAGGCTATCGAGAATTTTTGCAATCAATTCCGGTGTTCGACAAGGAGATGCGCTGTCCCCGATACTTTTTAATCTCATGTTGGAATACATCCTTCGTAAAAGTGAAACACCTCAGGACAACATCTTATTCCGACAATCCAATCAACTTCTTGCTTATGCAGATGATATCTGTGTGATTGGATTAAATGGCAACGGAGTGAAAGAGATACTTGATCCACTGGAACAGTTTTCAGCTTCCGTTGGTCTCAAAATCAACGAGTCAAAAACCAAATATCTAATCTCGGGTTTTGAGACCAAGACGCAATTGATTTCAGTAGTGGTAACCACACGTTTGAAGGAGTGATGAGATTCAAGTATTTTGGATCTCTCATCACTCACAATAATAGTGTGGGCGAGGATATCAAGGATGTGTACTCTACGTCCACTGCTGAAATCAAAATATCTTGCAAATACGGATAAGCTGAAACTGTACAGAGTGTTGATCAGACCCGTTGTCATGTATGGATGTGAGAGTTGGACCTTGACGGATGAGTACGAAAGATGGCTTCTAACATTCGAGAGAAGAATCGTGCGTGTGATATATGGCCCAAAACGCGACGTTGATGGCACATACCGAGTTCTATTCAATCACGAGATCAGGAATTTATTGCAAATTCCTGATATCGTGCATGAAATCAAAGGACAGCGAGTACGCTGGCTCGGTCACGTTCTGCGTGTTGATCCGAACCGAATGATAAAGCGAACCTTTAAGGGAGAACCGCCTTTCGGTAGGCGAAGAGGTAGCTGTCGGCGACGATGGCTCCACGGCGCAGAGAGCGATCTGGCATCTTCCAACTGCTTACAACGGTTTGAAGAGCTGGCTCGTGATCGAAACCGATGGAGTCAGATTGTTGACACGGTACGGGCCAATAATGGCCTGTAAAAACCACAAAAAAAAATTGGGTCACATACTGCAACCAAAAGGCGCAGTTCAAATCATAACTCTTTAGGGATTTAATACGACTTTGAATAAAGACATTTTCCACCAGCTATAAAAATCAGCAACGGATGGAATGGTATGGTGAAACACTCATGGGACAGATTTTTTGTTGGTATTCGTCAATTAGAATATTTTACCCACGTTTTTTAAAAAGTCCTGTGGGAGCTACCTATTTATTGATCGAGAGAGAAAAAACTTGTGAGTGTACGAACTGAACTACTAAATCCTTAATACCCAAACTTATATATAATTTTGATGCTTCGCTGATTCTACAACGTTTCGTTCGAAAACTAATCCAATTTATTTACAACCACTATAAACAAATCCGCCCTTAATTAAAATAATGTTTCGAACATTAAATAAAATTATATTTTAAACAAATATTGTTTTGTTATACAACAATAATGGAAATTATTCACAAAAAAAAAGAAAACTAAACGGGCGCAAAATATCTATAAACAAGAAATAATTTCACTCCCCCAACATCATCGTATTATGGCAATTATTAAATATTTTATAAAGTCTATAAATAATTTATCAGTTTTGTAGAAACAAAAACGAGAAAAATTTAATCGAGCCTCAGGAAATTTACTCATACCTTTGGTACCTACCCTTTGTACTGTTCCCCCTTCTCCCAAAAACAGTATTTTTTGCTTTAACTTTTTAAATCGATTAATTTTAATTTAGAAAGCTCAATATGAGAGTATATATGAAGCTTAATTGTTGAAAATCCGCCCTATTGTCTCTAGGCGATAAATAGAAATACTAAACATAATTCTCTTCTTCGCACTCAATTATTATGTATATTACACATATATTTGAGTTGGGGTAGTTGGTCCATTTAAAAAGTTTTAATTACGAGCTTCAAGCTGGTTCAAACTAGATTCAGACTAAAAACGTTAGTTTTTCTGACACAATTAATATGTCGAGTCTCAAAAACTCACCTTACACTATATAATGCACTATAGAAAGCAGCTCTTGCTAGGAGGACAGCTAAACGCATTTGTTGACAGAAGAAGCGTAAATGGTGCAAGGCATACTTTAAGATCTCGGTCAACTGCCAACCGGGACCAGGATTGAAAACCCTCAAATACAGACCGCAGAGATGGTTATTTAGGATCCATCCTATGAGGAATACACAATGGCCATGCAGGGATTAAGGAAAAATCGTTCACCAGGAGTTGAATTCATCAATTCAGAGCTCTTGATATTCGGAGGGCTTACTTTGTGGAACTGTCTTTTTACTAATATGGCGAAAAGAAGTTAAGCCTGAAGAATGGAAAGTGACCGCGTTATGCTCAATATTCAAAAAGAGTGAAAGCTTGAAATGCGAGAATTATCGCGGTATATCTCTTCGGTATATCGCACAGCATACAAGTTACTGTTATACAACATCTTGGGAAGAATCAGTCCACTGGCGGAGAAAATTATCGGTGACTATCAAGGATGATTCTATCCAAATCGGTCAGCCACTAATCTAAGTTTTTTCGCTATACGGATGATTATTTCCAAGTACATCAGGTATTTCTAGATTTCAAGCAAGCCTATTTCTCGATCAATCGAGAGAGACTATGGTATGTGCTTGAATATTTAGGAATACCAAACAAAAACGTACACATGTGTAAAATACGAACAGGCTATCAAGAACATTTGCAATTACTTCTATGGTATTCGAAATAAAGACATGCCTTTCCCGATACTTTTTTTCTCATGTTAGAATGCATCCTCCGTAGAAATGAAACACTTCATGATTGGATTAAATGGTAACGGAGTGAATGAGGTACTTAATCCACTGGAACGGTGTTCAGCGTCCGTTAGTATGGTCAGTGAATGCTATCACGGTAACGTTCTGCGTGCTGGCCCGACCCGAATGATACAGCGAAAGGTTGCTGTCGGGGACGATGGCTTCAAGGCGATGAGAGCGATCTGGCATCTTTTGGCTGCTTGCAACAGTATATAAAGAGCTGGTGATCTAAATCTGTAAAAGACGTCAAACAAATTGTACAAAGGTTTGTTGATCGACCTAATGACACAATGTTTAAAGAATTTAAATTCCTAAGATCATAATTCGTAAAAAAAGGAAATTTTCATCATCTCACTAAAATATGAGCGATAATATATGACCCCCCAATGATGTAGAAAAAGGCCAATCGGCAAATACTACAGTTTGGAATTGATCGTTGCAATGGGCAGAGGGTAGTTCTGTAAGGTTGGTGTAGTGGTGTATTAATGAAAAAAGTCTGTGGTATTACAACAGACCGACCCTGATACATCAAGTATGTGTGTGTAGCCGCCACTATAACCTATTCTCCTAACCTATATTTAAAAACGAAGTGGTTCTTAAAATTAGTGCGGTTCATTAAGTATATGAACCACTTATATGTGCCACACTGAATATATTGAAATGTTGGTATTTTTTTTAACTAATAAAGTTTCAAATTGCAACATTCAGTGCCAGATCAGGCACTCTAAATTAAAAAAATTAACTCTGGGTGAATGTTTCTTCCTCATAGCAATCGATCCAGAATGAAGAATGGATTATAATCAGTTAAGTACCTCAGTACTTAATAAAAGTTAACATAAAGCTTTTCATTTCAGTCCCTCCCGAATGCCAGTTAATCGACGTTTTAAAGTTCGGTCTAATTCGATACAACCCTTAAATTGAAAATTATTAATGATGTGCACCCTGTGCAAGAGCAAGATGACGCTCGTCAACAAATTATTAAACGATTATAACCTTCACTTTGTAACAATACATAACAAAGTAGTTCTTCCTGTCCGTGATATCTTCGAACGCTATACTAGTTGAAGGCGTTCAAAAACTCATGTCAGTTGGAGCGGAGAGTATCGGGTTAAAATCCTGATATGAGCTAGATGCAAAATCGAGTGAATGGGCGCCCCATTATTGGATTTCAGAACTCATGTCAACCATTTTCTATGTAAGTATACTATAATCAGGCATGAAGCAATGTAATGTTCAGATAATCTACGTAGATCGGATACATAATACGTCCTCGATTTGGCTTCAGCGTAAAATAACGAGTACTTCGGTTCCGAAACTGGCTAATGCGATCATTCCGAATAATATCTAAAATTCAAATTCCTTCATCCTCTCCATTAGATTAAATCAAATAAAAGTTTGCATAATAGAAAGCTCCACATTATGCAAATATGATAAAACGGTAATTTGATGACTTAAACTATATCGATGTCGAATCCATCTTATGCTAGTACATTGATTCAAAATATAAGCAATCAACATATCGGTCTATCATACTTGAGCATGATTGCAAAATATTTGACGGAGTATAATTGCTCCGTAAGTGCAAGTAATTTAAACTTCCGGTTGGTGAGCCATAAGAAATGGTTCAGTTAGTTTTTGAAGGCACAATACTTTTTGGCTTATGGAAAAAGTTCGCTGTTAAGTTCTTTAAGGCCTATACATTATCATATGGTCGCTTCTAGCAGTAAGACCCTATATCTTGTAGCTGACTTTGCTAACATTGTATGTACTTATTTACTAGTAATTGGAAACCAACACAAAGCTTTGAGAAGTTGACTTTACGTTGGTGTGTTTGTATTTCCAAAATTCAGTTCAGGGTTTTGTTTGAATAAAAAATTGTATAGCTACTATCTTCACCACACTCTCTCTCTCTCTGCATCACTATTAGCAGAATTGTTTCACCAGTACCACAAATCAAATTTTTTGATCAGCTCTTCAAAAAACTGATTCATGTATGTGACAAGATCTCTTTCTTATGTGACATTTTTGTTCATGACTAGTTTTGATGCTCAATAAGTCGAGAGGTGATCATCAGTTGCAAAAACCTTGCCATCAGCTTTAAACCTTTTCGGGTTCAAGGCACTCTCAATTGTTTTGCGGTTTGATTATTTACATCCTACCTTACTTCATTACAGCCAAATCGAGGACAAATGGCGGTAGGGTCAATTTACAAAGAACCATCTGCAAATTACAAAGCTCTATGCCAGCCAATAGTACTGACATGGAAGATTGGTTGGCCCATGAGTTCTGCACTCTAACAAGGGATCATATATGTGTTCATTAACACCACCGATATTACTCAGATGGCAAAAAATTCTTTTTGCATCCTGCCCCTATCGGGATTTGAAACCAGTACCTCCATTTACGATTTGGTCGGTCTTTAAAGCGTCGAGTCGTGTTAGATAAATAAAAATGACAAAAATTAAATCAGCAATAAAAACAGATTGAACCAGGCTTCTATTTTTCCGTCACGTTTCTTCCTAATTTATGTCGAAATTCAAAAAAACAATCTTAATCGTATTTATACAGGCGAAGGGACAAGAGCGAGATAAATGATTTGCCTCGAAATCATATTCGACTCAAAATTTATTTTTAGGTGCTGAAAGATTAGACAAGAATGATAATGTCTATTGATTAAACTTATCACTCAATTGCTGTTTACAAATTTTATTAACTTTTTTGACGACCTTTTTTGGGATGTTGGATGAAATTTTAATGAATCGAATTTTGAAGCAAGCACCGCGATAGATATTCGCTTTAGATACGAAAGAATTTAAATTGGACGGAATAATTTATTTTTGATTTGAAAATTTTCACCTTGCGTGTTTCTTCGTCGGCACGTAACATCGAAATTTGTTTAGATAAAATATTAGATTTTTAATTAAAATATATTCAAAACCAGCTTAAATCCACATATATGTTCAATAAAGGTTGCAAATTTAGTAGAAAATGGCGTTGCCTTGAACATTTGTGCTTATAGCAAATGTGCAGGTAAGTATTTAGTTTTATTAGACACTTTGATAAATTTTCCACCAAATTGGCCATGAGTAGCAAACTGAAAAAATTGGGTGCATCACCAACAAGATACTGAACATTTTATAAAAGGTAGAACCACTGGCGCTAAAAAAGTACACGGCGCAATCTGAAAAACCAATTTTCACTAACTTTTCACGGCATTAGTGGCCGTATTTCGCCAATAACTCTTCAAATGTTGATTTCCAGATGTTCAACTGCCTCTGGTTTATCGGCATAGACAAGTGACTTTATAACCCCAAAAAAACATAATCCAATGGGGATTGGATTATGTTTTTTTGGGGTTATAAAGTCACATGTCGGCAAGTTTAATGCCAGTTAATAGAGGTTAATTGAGAACCAATGGCTACGCCACCCCATAAAGCGTAGCACAACAGTAACTTTCTGTGGATGTAATGGTGCTTCGACAAAAGCTTTGAGATTATCCTCACTCAAAATGTGACAATTCTGCTTGTTAACGTATCCATTCAACCCAAAATGGGCTTCATCAGGGAACAAAATTTTGAATGGAAATTCAACATCAACGTCAATCTGTGCTTCAGCCCATTCGCCGAATTGGTGGCGCATACGATGATCGATTGGCTTCAATTCCTACACAAGTTTAATCTTAAAAGCTTTTAATTTAAGATTCTGTCATAAATCCTTTCGTAAAATCTTCCATAAAGTGGAAAGATCAACCCCAGTGGCTGAGAACGGCGATGAATTGATTCAGTTGGATCTACCATTGCTTGCCTGTACCGCAGCTACAGCTCCTTCAGTGCGCACTGTTTGACGTGAATGCCATAAAATGGACTATGTATGGATTATGTATGCCATAAAATGGAAGTGCACGATAAGTTTCACATGACAGTGAAATTTCAAACCAAACTAAACAAAATGCAACTATCAGCTATTAAATGATTTGTCAAATAATTCAAAGTTGTGAACCTCTAAAAAACACCCTTTACACCCTACTATAGGTTGCCTTTCAATATATGAATTGGACTCAACTCCATTAAGATTCAGCACGTACCTTCAACATACAAATGAACGAGAACCGCGGCTGACATTTTCGATATATCGTTATATTGAGCTTTCTTCGAGTACTTACAATTAATGTGGCCCAGATGCAATTTCGGATATTCATCAATTGAATCATTAAGATTGATACCAATACCTAGGAATGGTGAGGACTACAACTGACAGTCTTATAAAGTTATATATGGCTGTAGAATATAATTCCTTCCACTGTTTAGGCTTGACATACGGTGACGTTTATCCGGTAACATCCGTTTTCGTTATGGACAAGATATATTTATGGACTTCTATCTTTCTCACACCGTCCATATTTCATATGGTGGTTACTACATCCGCGACCTTTGTAACAATGAGGACACTATTCGGCTTCATATATCCTGATCGGAGAATACCACATTAAAAAGCTGGTGAAAAATAATTTTGATCAACACACTAACGTAGGTCATAAAAGTCAGTAGGTGGTTTCCAAATTCTACCAGAATTTTTAGATGGTCTGTTTTCCGTTTCAAACGATGTTGTCGATGGCTATTTGCAACCGATCAGACACTGATGCAACAGTTCAGACTTTGATGCACTGATTTTGGTCTCTCTCCCGGTTATTGTCACTTGTACAAGATGGCTTTTACACATTTTCTTCTGGAATCGTCAGAACAATTCCTTCACTGAATCTACTCTAGAAATCCCTGTCTGTCCTTGTTCCCATATCCAAACATCAATACGTGATGGATATATTTCAATGAGACAAAAATGCTCAATATAAATGAGAACGTGGATAACATAGGATTATATTTGAGAACAATTTGGGGAATACCACACGGACACTTGTAAGTGTTAATGTTACCAAGAACTTAATGCGGTAAATAATAATTTGGCTTGATAATTTCACTTTCAGCAATATATGTCATGTGACCATATCACTTATATTCGTTCATGAATTGAACATACGACAATTTTAATTGTCCTTGGTATGTAAGACGTTTTGCAAGATTTAAGAATCGTCGTTGAGCTATTAACTGTGAATCGCCTAATGAAGTAGCTGGTGACGAGAAAGGCAATCTTACACGGAATCTCCCGGTTGCTGTTCGTTGAAATGTATCGTTGAAATGAGAAAACTTGGAGGTTACGTTAGAAGTAGTTTTACGAGACACAATCCAACCCAGGACTGTATTTTGGAGGCATGGTAGGTTGTCTGAAGATTTTATTTGGCCGACTGATAGAAGCTCTAAATATAGTTCTGCTACTAAGAGCATATCAATTTTCTGTGGAATGTAGAAGTTTTGATCTGTCAGACGTATGTTTGAAGGTATCGGCCAATCATCAACTTTCACTCTAGATATGGGTTGTACACCAGTGATGTTTGGTAGAACGTGAGCATCAATAGTCGCAGTAAATGAAGAGTGACACGACTGAAATGTTACCATTGTCTTCCAGACACTGAAAACTGCAGAGTCACCCACTCCTGATAAAGGTATGCGATTTTTTCAATCCTAATCTTGCTGCTAAAGATTCAGTTATAAAGTTTAGCTATGTGAAGCTAAATCAAGAAGCGCTCGGCAGGATACCCAAACGTTGAATTTGTCTAACAGTTTAACAACTGCTGTAGCCAGAAACACATAGAATCTGGACTGCCTTGAAGATAAGAGAGTTGTTTCTTGCCGTACCATATTAGCTTGTAACATTGAGGTTGCAGTGTAGGCTTCGCTGAATGGTGGTTTGGTTACTTGAAGTTCTTTAATCTTAGTTATATTACTGAAGATAGCTCTTGCTGGTGCTGTGTTGTGATCGTGTTTTAGCCAATTAATGCATAGTTTGCGTTTGGTTGCTTCTTGCTAGCAAACATTAGGTAAGAGTGACACAAATCTCGTGCACCTGAAGATTGAGTGAGCCACAGTTGAACAAACGGTGCAATTATATTGTGGCCTTGTAGAGACATATAAAGATTGAGTTGATCGGGTTGGTTTTATTGATCCATCAAGTTATTATTCATCAAGTTTATTGAAGAACATTGTTACAATTACATAAGTCGTCCCATTGTTTCACTGAACGTTGAAGACTTTCTAAAGCACGCAAATGAGCATTGAAGTGATCGATTATTTCCCTAATTTTTTTTTCCGCAGAGCCCTTATCAATTGCCTTAAAGGAGAACAATAAACGTATATGATCTTGACAAATGATTTTCTAGTTTTCATATCTGTCTGACAAAAGCATTAATGCGACGACATAGTTCACGGTTGTAATCTCCAATGATTCAATTGTGCGATACGGAACCAATTCACCCATTGAAGATCGTTAGTATAGAAATTTCGTGATATCACTCAAATTTTCTTGATTGTGGACTAAGCTCATAAATGATTCGTGAAACTACATCTATTTTGCATAATCTCTATTGAAAATTGGTATCTCAACCGTTCGTAGTTTCAATCATTATGAAAGCTTTGTTGCTTGTTCCACGTTGACTGATGAACTATCCATGGTGATAATCGAAGCCCCTGAATCAGTACTAAAATCTGTGGTTTTAGATCAAAATAAATTGTCTCCATATCCGCACGAGTACTTAATTGAACTATGTCCGGAACTAATAGCTCTAATTGACCCTGAGTTTCACAGAAGTTTTCAAAATATGTATCGAGAAATATAAGTCGTAATTCGAATTGCTGACTATTTGACTTATTATCATTTCCATCGATAAATGCTGAAATTCGAGTAATTTAATCACATGCCAGTGCCACGTTGCGTTGAATTTTTAGTTTCGTAATTTTTGCTTCCATATTGGCTTTGCTGTAGTTATTTCTTTTCAAATTCACAAATAAACTGTGTGTTCCCACATTGGCTAGACTGTACAGTTAAATCGAGAATGAAGAACACAATACTGGTTGTTATACACAAAACAAGTTGAAGAATACGATGCAAGTTGAAGAGCACGTGGAATGAAAATTTAAGTGAATTTGAAACCTGATTAATTGAAGATGGTTGATTGTAGATAATTGTAGCTATTCCCAAGCTTTTTCGGGATGTAGTTTAGCCCTTATGGCTTTTAGTAAATGTTGCACTATATATTTGTTGTACAATATAATCTTTTAACACTGCAGTGTTGTAGAAAATGGTTATTTATTGTAAGTTATTTAAGTTATTATTGTAGTACGCACAAACGAAGACTCCAGACTGACCTTAATTCTATTCAATTTACAAATTGTACTTTTTCTTGTATATGTTTTTTAATATTTTTTTTATGTATTATGTATTTTATATGTTTAATACGTATGTGTAAAAACATAAGTTAGATCTATAAATCTGACGCCGCGTTCAGCATATCATGTGAGTATATGTTGATAAGGTGGAATATAAAATCATTAATGCCTTTCTCATTATTCAATTATATAATTTAAAGGTTTCAAACTATTCATTCCAAACACTTAAACATTAAAAAGACGATATCGAGCAATTCTAGTCAATACCATATCATACAAGTGGGTGTTAAACGCACCAGGTTGACAATGTTAAAATTTCAGTCACCATGCGTGTTTGAAAAAAAAAAAATAAACGAATATATTATGTACATAATTATGTAGTTGGTATATTTATTTCATACAAAATATTTTTTGTTTTAATTCTTAACCAAACAGATAAATTTATTTTTGATAAACGAAAGCTGAATTTATGACTTCAAAAAATACAAAAACGGAAATGACCAAACCATTTAAAATTTCATAAATCCTGCTAATTTATTGCCCATTCGATTTGAATTATTTTAAAACTTCTTATATCCCGACTATGTCATAAATTCAGCTTAAAGATTAGCATAAGGAGCTATTCCAGTTACTTTGTTACTAGGTCGGCTAATTAAGAGTGAAAGAAAATATTAAAAATTGATTTTCTATTTTTATACATGACAGTAACTACTCTTCATGGCACTTATCAAAAATTTATTCTTCTTTCACTCTAAATTAACTGATTCAGCAGTAGCTTAATACATAGAATATTACCTTAATGTATAGATATATAGCGGTTATTTCTTGTTTCGGTTAGTTGCATTTCAAAAGCTCGTCAAGTGTACTTCGATCTAAATAAGTTGCAATGTCTGGATATCCATCAGATGTATTACATTCAAAATCATCAAGGTTTAGTACACCTGATGCTAAATTAAGTTCTATTTCGTCACTAGATAATATTGGATTTTCACATAAATTAAGTGACCAAATATTATTTGATAGTTCTGCCTCACTAATCTCAAGTGTTGTAATTTGATTATTTTCAAAATTAAGAGTCGAAAGTTTTTTCAAAACGGCGTCATCCTGATTAGCCAACGATAAGACACTCATCAAATTGTTTTCAAAATTTAAATCCATCGAATGAAGTTTCTCAAATTGCACGGGATATGGAATGTGAGGTATTTCTGTTAAGTTTTTGTCACTGCAATTAATTTTAACTTTATGCAATAACCGATTATATTTGCAAGCACATTTTTCGGGACAATTTTCATCAAATGAAACATCAAAGTTATCCTCCAACCGATAACATAATTCAGGCACCATGAAACTGATGAGTAAATGACTTTCTTCAAAATAAAATCCTGGATGATTTTTATATCGTTCCAGAAAATGTGGAAATAAATATTTAACCATTGTACAGTCGCGGCACATGTCACCGGCGAACCTAATTCTTATAATAGCATTTAGTGGATTATTATTAAAATCGGACATGGTACAAATGATGTTTCCAAATGATTTAATTTGTTCCAAATCGAGACCAGGTTCACCACTAATAAAATTTATGAATGTAGTCGAATTTGTGTTGAACTTGAGTTTTGTAAAATCTGTAATGTTGAATTTATCGATGGTAAAGTAACCAAATGTGACATGTTTTGTACTTGGATTTTTAATCAACTCCTCTAACAAATCAAATGTATGTGTGGTAAAATTACCCAACCTAAAATTAACTGCCTCCGAGCCCAAATGAAACGATTGTAATTTATCATGCGCTCTGTAAATATATAAATATTTAAGTTAATTTTTTGGAATATATACAATTTTTATTTAAATCTTACTCTGTGTAAAACGGATTATATTGAAACGAGACTTTAAACAAATCTTCATTTGTCTGGAAAATAGCAGGATCCACAGTCTTTATATTGTTTGACGAAAAATCCACTACATTTAAATTATGCAAATTCTTGAACAAATCCCTTGGAATATAGTCTAATTTTAACTCTTGAAGTTTAATATTGTAAACATTTTCTAGTCCCCAAAACAGTTGCTCGTGTAATGTTATTTTTCCTTTTGATTTATGAATTATAATTTCTTTTATGTTAACGTTATTTTCAAATAGTTTTGCTACGTTAAATCGGTCGTAATCGTCCAAATCAAAATTACTGATTTCCACCCATCTTAGGCTACTAAATTTTGCCAAATTGTCACGATTTAAATTTATCAATTTATTAGAAATTATTTGAAGGTGTTCCGTATCGGCCATACTATCACTAAAATCGTTAAAATCGAGTTGGCCATTATTTTTGAATTCACAGAGGCGACAAAACAAACTACTTAAAAATTTGGTTGATGTGAAACCAAGATTTATAAGAATTACGGCATTAAATTTTCTAAAGTCAATATATTTAAAAAGCGCTTCACTATTAACTTCTGCATATTTGTCAAGCATTATCGTTATCGGATAACTTATCGTATAATCAGTATTAAAATATGGTAAACTGTTAAACCATATACCTAATTCGTAGTTATAATTTTCATTGTCAGTTGCATTATTAAAACAATCAATTAACTTTAATGAAATACCATTATGTAATGTTAAATTATCAGAATTGCGCACTTCAAAATGTTTTAACGAATTGTAATTGAAACATTCAACCTTTATTGCGAATTCATACCCCTTGGTAATTGTTACTATTAAACTTGTATTTCCAAAATCATTTGGGAGTTGATACGAGTACAACCACCTCGATTTATACACGTAACTACAAAATACAACACATTGTAACACACTAAATACAATAATTAGTTTTAAATACATTATTTTACTTTATTTAAATCACGATTTTTCTTAATTTATTGTCTCTCAACTTATTAAACCAATCGACTTAGCTACTGGAAATAAATGATTTAAAAAATAATAATGTTAAGGTACCTATATAAATTTTATACTTAGAACGAGTGATAACATGCTATTAATAAGACCATTGCCACATATTAATCAACACACTGATCTGAAAAAATATTAATTTCCGAATATAATTATACATACATATGTACGAGTAGATGATAAACGTGTCCACTTATTAGTTGGTTTTGGAATTTTATTAATTTTTTATGTGACCTTTTTGGTTATTCCCAGAGATAATTTCAATATTTCTCGGAATTTCCACTGTCATTGTTTAGTATCTTACACTGAAAAAAATAACTGTTCAAACTGACCAATATCTACTTATCTATATACAACCTATAAAGATTCCTATCAATGAGATTTACGAATTTATCACTAACTAAAAAATTCAACAAATATATTATCAATAAGAAAAGTGAATTTATCGATTGGAATATTTTATATTTTGATTTTAATAGATTTCTAACTTAGTAATTCTTTTTAATTAACTTCATATGTTTCAGTATACATGCACATAAGTATGTTAAAGCAATTTATGAATTTAATTTAAATACATAAAAATACATGCTTACAGTCTAGACAGTCGTGAAGTAGACGTACGTGGCAAATTTATTATGGAAAAATATTCGATAAACCAACGTGTTTTAATCGTTAAAACATTTTATCAAAATTAATCATCGATTACTGTGACGATGAAAAAGTTACGTGAAATTTTTGGGAGACACAACGTGCCAACAAAACTCACTATTTATCGTATAGTGAATGATTTGGAAGAAAGAGGGTATGTAGGTGATAGGCCCAAGCATGGGCCACAACGTACTGCAAGATCGGCTGAAAACATTACTGCTGCTCAAGAAAGTGTTCAAACAATCTATCAACCTCAATTCGACGCCGTGCTCAGGAGCTTGGTCTCCAAAGAACAAGTTTGGCCACAATTTTGCACAAAGAATTGCATTTGTTTCCATTTAAGATTCAGTTGACACAAGCGCTTCTTCCACAACACCATTTACGCCGCCGTACATATGCCAATAGGATGTTACAGCTCGCTTATGACAACCCCAAAATCATAATGATTGACGAGGCACATTTTCATTTGAATGGATATGTGAATAAACAGAATAGTCGGTTCTGAGCAATGGAAAACCCTCAAATTATTCATCAGTCACCTTTACATCCATTAAAAGTGACAGTCTGGTGTGCAATTTGATCAGGAGGAATCATTGGACCTTACTTCTTTGAAAATGAAAATGGCGTAACGGTAACTGTGAATGGGGAGCGATATCGTGATATGATTGAAAACTTTTTAACGCCACAACTGCATGCTTGATTAACATGTGGTATCAACAAAACGATGCCACATCGCATACAGCCAGGATTACAATAGAATTACTGCGGACCTTCTTTCCACAACAAGTTATTTGATTTAAAAAAATGGTGATGTTGATTGGCCTTCACAGTCGCCTGATTTGACTGCTCCGGACTTCTTTTTGTGGGGATATCTGAAAAGCAAGGCTTATGCAAACAAACCAGAAACGCTTGAGCAACTCAAAAAAAATATTCGTGATGAAATTAATGAAATATCACGTGGAATGTGTTAGAATGTTGTAACATATTGTGTAACGAGTAACTCTGGGATTTCTCTGTTTTGAAAATTTTCCCTTAGTTACTGTTGACAGAATCTCTTGTGATTTCTTATGGTGGAGCAGCACATTGCATACCGGCTAGGTGGCAGTCGTATAGGCGGGGATCTTTCCACCAATCACAAAGAGCTTGAAAATGCTGCTAATAATTATATCCCTTTCTGGATTAAGAACACAAACACACACTATACATTAAATAAATAAATGACCACCTATAGATATAAATAAAGGAAATATCACAGCTTGTTTATCACGGTTAGTATCACAGTTTGGTATACAACTACGTCGTGTGACTTTTGGTATTCTGGTCACTTTTCTTAACCCACACCTCCATATGTATGGTCTCATCGACTTGAGACTCCCTCAGTGGTTAAAAGAACTTAACACATCACAGTAAAATTAATGCTTTAATGTCGCATTATCACAATTGATTCACTCAAAGAAACTTATCACTTTAAAATATGACACCAGTCTTAATATACAAAACTCGAAATTAATCATGAAAGCATTTCGCCAACACACAACTCGTAAGAAAGAATTAACTTCAGCAAAGGCAATAAAATAAAAATAACCAAAATTTATTATGTAATGAAAAGTTTAATTAATGCAAAAAAAAATATAAAGAAATAAATCTGTACACATCACTGACTACTTAGTAAAATGTGTATCCGCGTGCACATAATATCAATAAGTTTATCAAAAAAAAAAAAAGGTATATACATATATAATGTTAGGGGATTTATAAATTAATAAATAGAAATTACATAAAAATATAATAAATTTACATAGTGATTTGATAGGCCTTTACCCTTCGATGAACCATGGTTCTTAGCACATTACAAAATAATATAAATTAATTTAAATAACATAAATTACTAATACTAAATGTAAATAATAAATTTAGTCCATCACATCCGATGTACCACAAAAAGGTTATTAAATATGGCAATAGAATAAATAAAAAAAATATAATTTATATAATAAATAACAAAATCTTAATATGGATATATTTTAACTATGGACGCCATTATCCACCATCGACATCAAATTTCATGATCAAGTAATTTATCGATCACGTGATTATGCATTTTTCTTTTTCAGTAAACTTAATTTCCAAATAATTCGCAAATTTGGAAGCGATATAATAATAATGTGTATATGTAAAATAATAAGTTCGAAAATAAATTCACGCTTACCAAGTAAAACAGCACTTTACCACCGTATGTGTAAACAGGCCTGTTTCTATAAGTTTCGATGAAACACAGCAAAGAAAACAAGAATCAATTTGTATATAAATTCACGTTAAAATTAATAAAAAGATTTACCTTGGCAAGCGTATCAGTAGAAAAAAAATGTTACAAAAACAGATGACAAAATTGTGTTGGTCTATTCGTATTCACTAGACTCAGGTGTGTTACTTAAACTTTGTCTATACGGGCACACACACAAGGATACGGTTCACACGGTTCACAATTTTAAACACTCTAGTCGGTGATAAGCGAGATAATGACCAACAAAATTTTGATTTCTTTATTATTTTTTTTTTTGCATTTTCTATTTCAGGGGAAATATTTGAAAACTTGTTTCATTACGTACATAAACATTAAATCTAACGAGTTGTATGCAGTTGAAATGCTATTTTTTTTTACAGTACCCGACAAAAGTACTTAATTTATGGTTGGAATATTTTTACGAATGCCTAATTTTCAAAACTGTAACAGCCAAATGTTACAATTGGTATTAAGACCGATATGTATTTCATAAATTATGTATTTCGTACCATTCAGCCATCTATCCAATACTTAACAATAAATTAAATAAAAATTAACTTAAACTAATATTCTTAAAATTATATAAAAAAAAAATCTACTTATATGCGAGTATCCCAAATGCCTTCAGGTTGCAATCCACTAGATGTATTTCATCCGTTCAGGTTTCCAAATATATAATGTGGAGGTGACTTTATATTATCGTGTTGTAAATTTATATTATTAATTTGCTACAATTATTATTATTTTATAATTATTATTATTATTAATTACTGCCAAAAATTGTCTTTATCAGATTTTATTATTATTATTATAGTTTTATTATATATTATTAATTATTAACGTATTATTAGAAAACCGAATACCATGCCATTGCCAAGTATTATTATTTTTTATATTTTTATTCGTGTTTAGGAGTCGGTATCGCTATCGACCCAATCACGGTTAAAACTCTTCTCCTCGACAGAAAAAAATCAATCCATCATCAATCAAACAAATCTAACCAATCTCGTTTTTGTTGATGCGTTCGTAATTTATGGCACTAATAACTTTAAAAGAGGTATGCAACCATTGTAACCACGTAAAGTGTTACAATGTAATGAAAAATGTGCTCAAAAGGGCTCGCATTTGTGAGGCTAACAGAGGCGGACATTTATCTGAAATTGTATTCCATACATAATTGCCGACATTAAATTAAACATTTATCAATATAAGATCCATTCTCTTTTATTTAATCAAAAATTATAAACAAACAGGATGTCCGCCGGGAAGGTATAACGGCGGAAAGCCTATATTATAAAAGAAAAAGCTTTCTTAATTTCCGGGAAGAGGAACATTCATTTAGAACTTCCCTCTCTAAAATCATCCCCCCCCCCAGTTATTATAATGAGTTACTCTCATTTTGTTTTTAAGGCCGGTTTGGGAGTAGGGATTTTGGGTTTATGTCTAAGATCTATTATCGATGTAATTTTCATTTTTATTGTATACCGGAGTTGTACTATAATTCATTGTTGCTTTTTTGTTTCATGTAGTAATTCTGCTTTGGCCGGTTTCGATGTGTTGAGATGACGTCATATTAAATAGCTGTGCGATCGAATAGATCAAATCCATTATATATATATATATATATATATATATATATATATATATATATATATATATATATATATATATATATATATATATATATATATATATATATATATATAATTACAAGAACGTACACGAAATATCGGCCATTTTCGCCAATTTCTTTTTTCTTATCGATCTAGATTGATATTCACTTTGATAGCAAACTGTAACAGACCATTTAAAAAAAACTGATAAATTTATCATATTATAGAATACATTTTTACCGACAAATATTTATCAATATTTTTGTCACTAAAATTTGTTATATTGAGTGGAACCAAATGTTCAGTGTAAATTTTTTATTATCGTGTTGGATCTGCAATACTTAAGAATACATAAAAACAAGCTTTAAGCTTATTTAAAAGAGCACCAATATTAATATACTTCGTTTTAAGATGTTGTAAAACAGCGTGAAGCTTTTTATATGACTGGAATTCGTTAGGCAGGTTTGAATCTGATGATGACAAGCCTGATCGAAAAGGTCAAAATACATCGCGTCGGGCATATGCTACCAAACTTGCTGTATGCATACTGTGGTGTGATTCGACAGTGCTAGCGAATTACACAATATTTACTCGAAATTTTTATTTATCAATATTTGATTGTGGCGTGATGATATATAACAAATTATATTATTTGGCATTTAATAACTTACTTGAACGTCACAATGTCTTAAAATATTCATCTTTCGAATCGATACCATATCGTAAGTCAATAAATTAGCCTTGGTGAAAAGTTCCTATATAAAAGAACACCACTATGAAAAAATTGCCATAATCAAGCTTTTTACAATATAATATATATACTTATATATATATATATATATATATATATATATATATATATATATATATATATATATATATATATATATATATATATATATATATATATATATATATATATATATATATATATATATATATATATATATATATATATATATATATATATATACAATATATATTGTCCTACTACGAGATCAGTTGTTATCCCCGACCAGATGGAAGGTAGGTCGAGTTTTCAGAGTTACAACGGGACTTAGTCAATCCCTGCCGGGATTTAACTCCACAACTCGACCTAACTTCCATCTGGTCGAGGGTAACAACTCATCTCGTATAGTAGGACACTGTCCCATATGTCGATGGGTTATGATTCCTTTCGCCATTTGGGCCGCTGTTGTAGACGATGTAAGTAATCCATCATCCACTTTTTCCAAAACTGCGACCGCATGTTCTGAACCATCTTCAATCGAGATGAGAAATTTTTCGGCGCTTCTAAAAGTTCTTTTTCTGGAGGAGCTGTCAGTGCAACACGTCTAGCGATTCTGGATCCTCAGTTAGTGGACGCAGTGGCCTGGAGTTCCGGCACGCTTCGATCTGGTTTAGTAAAGTTGTCAGTTCCCGCCAACCCGAATTACGTTTTTCTCGTCGAGGAACGGGTGGGGTGGAATAATTATGTTACGTTTGTTGACGGATTAGCTTTGTCTCAGCAGAGAATGCTCTTCGAAAAATTCCACCTTTTGAACAGATGCTACTAGTCTAGACAAGGCTATATCCCATTTTTGTTGGGTGATTTGTCCTCGTTGCTTGGTTCGCCATCTTAATATGTGCACTGTTATGCGTATGAGCGACTTAATCGATGAGGTTTTATTGATTTAAACCTTGAATTGGGGTTGCAGTATTTTCCAGTTGCAGATGTGTAGTGACATTTCTTTTCTTTTCTTCGGATATTTCGTATTCTTCTCCGTCACCTCTTATGTCTGTGCTCAGCAGAAAGACTGAACCGTTCTACCAACTATGTAGAATCGTTAATTGTCCATGACCGGTGGTCAGTTTTTTGTAGAATCTCTTCCACTCGATGTGCGACAAATCATTTCCATGCTGATGATCGTGGAATCGGTTCATAAGGTTATTGAACTTATGTCGATTTCCAGGCTCTTTTTAACTTGCTGGACCAACCGGCTCAACAACACTGCACAGAATAACTCACGCGTTTGAAGTTAGACCTAACTTAATCCTAACCAACAAAAACAATCAAAAGTTTGTATGTATGGGTTAAAGTTTAAAAACAATGACATTCAGGCGAAATATTGAATTTTAGAAAAAGCAACACATCAATAATTAAAACATAATTATAAATAAAAAATATAAAATAATAATTGTAATTAATTAAAAATAAATCTTTAAAACGTTGAGATTCCCAAACTCAATAAAACATAAACTGACCTAAGAATTAAGGATTTTCTCACTATCGTAAGAAGTTAGGATTTTCTTAAGAAATTGAATATCTCGAGAACTAATATGTTTATCTAAAATGTGTTTGGAACATTATGAGAGGTCACGATTAGGTCTACTTACAGTTCAAGATATTTGATATTTTACTTTAAATATATTATAATTGAAATATATCGTTATATTAATTTAATGTTTAAAGTGCGAAAAAGGCCAAATAATTGGTAGTTTATAACTATTCTTTTTTGTAATTATAATTTACAGTTTATTACAAAATAATCGTTATTTTTTAATCTACATTGATTAGCGCTTTGTGATTAATAGTGATTAAACTTCTAAGAAATTGATACAGTGTTAGTGAGTGCAAATTTACCGTGTTTCATTTATTGAGGTATATAAAACGGGAAACCCCAAGATATTTGAATTTACGGTTCTTGTGAAATATGTCATATTATCTAGTGAAATTTAAATATTTAGTTGTTTTTCATTTTGAGGGGTTATTTCAGGTATCAAACTGTCAATCTGGACAGATATCCTATTTCGAAAATGTTAAAAGTTAAGTTTCGGCTCTGACTTTCTTTAGGTTTTCAATAAAGGGATTTCACCGCTGGTATGGAGGTCCTCTGGTGGTCTTTAATCGAGCTGTCTCTGAGAAATATCTTTATTTCAAGGGTTTTGCACTTTTAATGAGATAAAATGGAACAAATGACCTTCCCTCCCAACCTAGGTAATATTCTACAGTTGCTAAAGCTCAAAACTCAGCATTCGTTACTAAAACCCAACTTTTTTTACGGTTGTCCCATACCGTTTCAACAATCTGACTCCATCGGTTTCGATCACGAGCCCACTCTTAAAACCGCTGTAGACAATTAGAAGATGCCAACCGCTTTCTACACCATCGAGCCATCGTCGCCAACAGCGCCATCTTCGTCTACCGAAAGGTGGCTCTTCCTTCATTGATTGCTATATCATTCCGTTCGGATCAGCACGCAGAACGTGAACAAGCCATCGTACCCGCTGTTCTTTCATTTCATTCACAATATTGGGAATTTGCATTAAATTCCTAATCGGATGATTGAAAAGAACTCAGTATGTGTCATCAACGTCGCGTTCGGGGCCATATATCACACGCATGATTTTTCTCTCGAATGTTTAAAGGCATCTTTCGTACCAATTCGTCAAGGTCCAAGTCTCACATCCATACATGACAACGGGTCTGAGCAACACTATGTATAGTTTCAGTTTATCCGCATTTGCAAGATATTTTGATTTCAAAAGTGGACTATTAAATAAATCACTATTATCGTGAGTAATGAGAGATCCCAGATAATTAAATCTTATCACTTTTTCAAACGTGAGGTTACCACTACTGAAATCAATTGCGTCTTCGTCTCGAAAACCAGAGATCAGATATTTGGTTTTGGACTCCATGATTTTGAGACTAACGGAAGCTGAACACTGTTCCAGTGGATCAAGTATCTCTTTCACTTCGTTTCAATTTAATCCAATGACACAGATATCAGCAAATGCAAAAAGTTGATTGGATTGATGGAATTATATTTTATCTTGAGGTGTTAAACATGAGATGAAAACGTATTGGGGACAGCGCATCTCATAGTCGTACACCAGAAATAGTTGCAAAAGTTCTCGATCAACTTTGACGCAGCATTGTGACTGTGTTACTGTCGTTTTACACAGATGTACGTAATTTTTTGGTATTCCTCAATATTCAAGCGCTTAACCTCTCTCGATTGATCGAGTCATAGGTTTGCTTGAAATCTAGCAATACCTGGTATACATCGCGAGTACTTGGTAAGAATCATCCATAGGAAAAAAGCTTGATCGGTGACTGACCAATTTGGACGGAATTCTCCTTGGTAGTCACCGATAATTTCATCCACCAGAGGAGTAATTCTTCCCAAGATATAATGTTTAACCGTAACTTATATGCTGTGGAAAGGAGAGCTTTTCCGCGATAATTCTCGCATTTCAAGCTATCACCCTTTCAAGCTATCTTGCATTTCAAGCTAACAACCAATCATTTTTGGACTTAGTTTTTTCTATACCGAGCATGTGTTGGGCAGCATCGACAACCGAGGTTCTCAATACTTCCCAGACACTGTTCACTTCATCAAATTGGTCATTTATCAGACCATCACTGGAGAATCTCGTTGTATATTCCTCTGTCGTTCCTGAAATGTATGAAAATTTCCATCGTAGCTTTGCAGTAACCATATAATGGTCACTGCCTACGAATTTTGTTGCACCCAGTCTTATGAGGTCTAAATAACTTTTAATGTGACATGATTGATTGCAATAACCTACATCGGCATACACAACTCGATGTTCTGCTGCAAGTTGGGATTTTTTCAATGAATCATTCATGGCCGAGATTTCCCTTTGACCAATGTGTGCTTTCATCATTAGCAGCCAATAACCATTTAACGTCCGATATCATTTATGTATGTGCATACATCCTGCTACGAGATACCAATGATGTTTGCATAGACCCTATATAAGGTATACGAATTTAGGACGATTGTTACTATATTTCACAATGCAAATTTATTCAATCAATATGTCGTGGTAAAAACCGAATATGTTTACCAGCGTGCATAAATAGCCATTGGGTGCTTATAATTATAGACCTAGCAACGAAAAAAAATCACAACTTACGATCCAATAACACCAGTAAAAATATGCATAGTTTAAACAAAAAAGGGCAAATGATTCTGAATGAACTATTCAAAGCTTGGAACGAGCCAACTGAAAATTTTAAAACGGAAGCCGCTTATATGTTACCCACACAGCGGGATAGTTATAACTGTGGGCCTTTGGTAATATATGCAATAGATTTTTTCGCAAACAACTGCTATTACCCAAAAATTCATGGTAATAGCGAACATGAATATTTAATGGAACTTCAAAACTACCGTAAATATTTACAGCAAAATATTATTGAAGGATCTATAAATGTGATGGACCACTGTCTAGTTTGCTTCGACTCATTGATAAAAAGTTCTATAACCGAACAATGTAATGATTGTGGACGCCGACTTCATTCGAACTGTAACATAAACTTAATTATAAGTGAGGAAAAATGTATTTTCTGCAAAAAATAAAAATACTCGCAAAACTGAAAAGTTGTTTTCTTTTCTAATCAAGGAATCGTAAAAATTACAAACACATAGTTGAAATGATAAACATATTAGTTCTCAAGATATTCAATTTCTTAAGAAAATCCTAACTTCTTACTATAGTAAAGCTTACTAAAAATTGAATTGACGCCGTAAAAATAATTAGCTTTTCAAATGGTTTGGAAAGTAAGTAGTCCTGATTGTGACCTTTCAGAAAATGACACACACATTTTATTCTTTAACAATATTTTTTTATTTTTTTAGTGAACATTTAAACAAATATTTATGGTATATTTTTGAGTATTTATAATGGCAATAATTTTTTCTCCTAAATGTCATTGTTTTCCTTTATTTACCAATACATTCAAACTTTTATGATATTATATTTGTTTAAGATTATTTTAGTTCTAACTTCAAACGTGTATACAGGCGTGTGAAGTTACACCTACAGTAATCCTAAATATAGTTCTACTCTAGTTAGGTCTAACTTCACATGCATAATAACTCTATAGTAGAGGGATCGTCAATTTTGTTTTTACCGGTGCGACCCTTGTTTCTCGGACAAAAGCCGAATTGTACTTTGACCATTGATGGTACTTTTTCTGTATAATACAGCCGCGTATGCATGTTCGGCTGCATCACAGAAACCTTGGAGTTCAAATGTGCAGTTATTTTCCGAATAGTCGATGTAACGAGGAATTTTGATTTTCAGCTCTAGCTTAAGTTGGTTCTAACGTTTAGCTGTTTAACTGTTTAACGTTATCGAGACTCCATAGCCCTTGGTACATTATTTTGCAGCTGATGAATATTGGTGCCAGCTATCCTAGTGGATTGACATTTTCGACCAAAATTGACGTTTCTTCACCGTTTTGTCGTAAGGTGGTAAACATACTTGGAATACGAAGAGTCAGCAGACGGGTTGTAGAATATCCCTAAGGTTTTGATGGACTGTACATCAGCAATGGTAAGATCACCGCTCAAGATGTTCGCTCAAGAATTAAGGTCTTAATTCACTATTAGTCAGTAGTGAAACAAACAAATATATATATATATATATATATATATATATATATATATATATATATATATATATATATATATATATATATATATATATATTTATATATATATACATTTATACATATACATTTATACATATACATATATATAGGCGTGTGACACTTAGGCTGATATAGTCACTCAAACATGGAAACCATTAGTTGGACGGACCAACTGATTATTGATTTGAGTTTAGAAGAGTTTGAACAAGTATATGTGATTTTTCCAGAATTTTTCTATGATGATAATGTCAACAAACGTCAACAAAATCGGATACCGCCATACTAACAAAGACCCCCCGCTTATTTACCCGGACACGAAATTAAAGTTCTGCACGTGGGTTTACTTAGAAAATTTGGCGCGTTTGACGGCCTTATCACATGTATGAAAGAGTATCGGAAAAAACCGATGGCCTAATAATGGAAACCATGAGTGTCCAGGCTATACAATGCTACTCAATGGAGATGACCTCGGAAATCTTGGAGTTGGATTTCTAATTGAGCCACAGGTAAAACCAGCTGTTTTGAACTTCCAAGCAGTTGATAATCGATTGTGTAAGCTTCGCTGGCACATAAGGTTATCCAACCTGTGAATTGTCCGTGTACATGCGCTCACTGATGTAGGCCAGCCACAGGACAAAGACTCATTTTACAATAATTTGGATAATCTGATGGGTCGTATACTCGAGGACGAAGTTAGATTGGTGTTTTAACCGAAAAAAAGAACAAAAGGTGTACTGTGCTCATGATCTCAAAGTGGCTAGTAGATTCTTATAAAAATATCCATTTGGAAACATGGACACATCCACGTAAAACATGCCAAAATTGACCATGGGTTGATTCAAAACGAGCGGGCTCGGGTTTTTCAAAACGTGAGATTTTGTCGGTCGTCAACAAAATTTCTAGACAGTGACCATTACCAGATCATTGCAAAGCTACGTTGGAAATTTTCGAACAAGTCAGAAAGGACCGGGGAATATAAAGAAGTTTAGGTCGTTATTACTCTGCTCGCTTCTAAATCTCGATTTGATTGCTAAAGAATTAAAAATTTTACTTTAACTCTCTTGAGCCAAAACTATTATAGATGAAGTTTACTGATATTTTAGTGTCCGATAACTAAAGTCAATGAGCGTTACACTCTTTGATTTGATGTTAGATTTGAATTGTTGGAATTTTCTCTACACCTCTGTAAATCAGTTAAATGATGGTCTCAAGAGAGATCACTCTCCCAACAATTAGTATTTAGATTCTAATACGAATGGATGTGTTGCTACTGCACACGGCCTCTTTCAATGTAGGTACCTTTGCAATTTCTAAGTGTAGTGTGCCAACAGATAAAACCCACCAAAATGGTCCACTAAAATATATTATGTTGGCACTGTCAAATTAACGTGCAGTATTTTACAAAACATTAATTTTTTTGATTAGAAAAGTTTTTTGGTCCAGTGCGGGGTAAGAAATATAAAATAAAATTTTATTCATCTTAAAAGTTATTACGACATCGTTGTCATAAAACGACTACATTTTTTGTTTTGCTATTAAAATGCTAATTTGTAGACGGATATAGTCACGTCTAGTTTATTATGGTAATGTCTTATAATGGAAAGATTGTTATGTACACATAATAGAGTATAGTCGAATAAATATATCAATGACGTATAAACAGCTTATTGACTACTAATTGATGGAAAATCGGGCAATCAGCAGTCAGCAGGATTTCAAAAATTCGAAAATCTCGAATTCATGGCTTTCGGAGGTAAAATTCATGGCCAACACGTGTGGCGTGCAACTTACAAGTTTGCACGACCAAAGTCTGAAACCCGTCAGTTATTAAGAAAATCGATAGCACGATAGTAGAAATCATATGTTATAGCTCTATAATGAGGGCCAACTCAGCTTTCAATCGTAAATCACCACAAGCACTGTGACTCATAAGGATCTGTGGTGGTGTTTGCATCATTCTATTCAGACTTAAAGTTCACCCATTTACATATCAAAGACGCTGCTGGAAAATAGCCGTGGTCGGTATATGTTCCGCTATCATATAGAAGTGGTATATATTCGGGCCCATGTGGTTTTAAGTTATCTGACGAAGCTGACTTAAAGTATCAACTCAAGTTCGTTGCCAATCAATGTCTCATTGCTGTCTCTTGACTCCAGTGTGGCCTGGAGACCATACAAGTTTTACTCTGTTTCAGATTGTCAGTTTGTTTAGTTGTGTTGAGACAGTTTCATATCATTTTAGACTTGATGGTATGGGACGCAAGACCCTAAGGCGCTTGGAGGCCTGTATTATATCAGGCATTTGTACATTTCCGCTTAAAATACAGTAGCACAGCTGCCCAGCTACTATTAAATTATTTCCTTTTTCCACTTTACCTTCTGTCAATGTCCTCCTTGTAAAGAGTACAATAATATCTGGTACAATCCGATCTGGCATCTTTTGGCTGCTGGCAACAGTATATAAAGAGCTGGTGATCTAAATCTGTAAAAGACGTCAAACAAATTGTACAAAAGTTTGTTGATCGACCTAATGACACAATGTTTAAAGTTCTTTCTTTTGAAGTGAAAGTTACCGGATTTAAATTCCTAAGATTATAATTCGTAAAAAAAGGAAATTTTCATCATCTCACTAAAATATCAGCGATAAAATATGACCCCCCAATGATGTGGAAAACTAAGGGCCAATCGGCGAATACTACAGTTTGGAATTGATCTATGCAATGGGCAGAGGGTAGTTCTGTAAGGTTGGTGTATCGGTCTATTAATGAAAAAAGTCTGTGATACCACAACAGACCGACACTGATACACCAAGTATGTGTGTAGCCGCCACTATAACCTTTTCTCCTAAGCTATGTTTAAAAACGAAGTGGTTCTAAAAAGAAGTGCGGTTCATTAAGTATATGAACCACTTATATGTGCCACACTGAATATGTTGAAATGTTGGTATTTTTTTTAACTAATAAAGTTTCAAATTGCAACATTCAGTGCCAGATCTTATTTAATATAATTAACTCTAGGTGAATGTTTCTTCCTAACAGCAATCGATTCATAATGAAGAATGGATTATAATAAGTTAAGTACCTCATTCATAGTTAACATAAAGCTTTTCATTTCAGTCCCTCCCGAATGCCAGTTAATCGACGTTTTAAAGTTCGGTCTAATTCGATACAACCCTTAAATTGAAAATTATAAATGATGTGCACCCTGTGCAATAGCAAGATGACGCTCGTCAACAAATTATTAAACGATTATAACCCTCACTTTGTAACAATACTAACAAAGTAGTTCTTCCTGTCCGTGATGTCTTCGAACAATATACTAGTTGAAGTCGTCCAAAAACTGATGTCAGTTGGAGCGGAGAGTATCGGGTTAAAATCCTGATATGAGCTAGATGCAAAAGCGAGTGAATGGACGCCCCTTTGTTGGATTTCAGAACTCATGTCAACCATTTTCTTTGTCAGTATACTATAATCAGACATGGAGCAATGTATAATCTTCAGATAATCTACGTATTTCGGATACATAATACGTCCTCGATTTGGCTTCAGTGTAAGGTAGAACGTTAAAAGAAAACTTTGAAAAAATAACGAGTACTTCGGTTCCGAAACTGATTATTGCGATCATCTCGAATAATATTTAATGTTCAAATTCCTTCATCCTCTCCATTAGATTAAAGCAAATAAAAGCTTGTATAAAAGAATTATGAGCTCCACATTATGCAAATATGGTAAAACGGTAATGTAATGACTTAAGCTATATCGATTGATTCAAAATATAGGCAATCAATATATCGTTCTATCATATACTTGAGCATGATTGCAAAATATTTGACGGGGTCTAATTGATCCGTAAGTGCAAGCAATTTAGAGCTTCCGGTTGGAGAGCCATTAGAAATGGTTCAGTTAGTTCTTGAAGGTACAATACCATTTGGCATATGTAAAAAGTTCGCTGTTAACGTCTTTAAGGCCTACATAATCATATGGCTGCCGAAGTTTTAAAATTCTGGTGCAATCCTGTTATTGTGGTCTCTTAACCTTATGACCTTAAACTATTTATGTTTAATACGTTTATACAAAATTGTTTCAGTTTCGCTTCTAGCAGCAAGACACTATTTCTTGTAACTGACTCTTGCTAACTTGTATCTACTTATTTATTAGTAATTTGAAACCAACACAAAGCTTTGAGAAGTTGACTTTACATTGGTGTGTTTGTATATCCAAAATTCAGTTCAGGTTCTTGTTTCAATAAAGAATTGATCCTATGATCACCACTCACTCTCCATCCCTGTTTGCAGAATTGTTTTACCAGTACCTCACATCAAATTTTTTGATCAGCAAAAAGCTCTTCAGAAAACTAATTCATGTATGTGACAAGCTCACTTTCTTATGTGACATTTTTGATCAAGACTAGATTCAAACCTCAATAAGTAATCCTCAAGAAATTCTAAATCAGTTCTAAAACAGATTGCCATCAGCTTTAAAGTGTTTGTTTCTATCTTTGCAATATTTTTTTGGCACCAAGGCATTTCTAAAGCTCATTTTCAGTTTGATTATTTACGTCATGCTTGACACCATTACAGCCAAAACGAGGACGAATGACTGTAAGTTCGATATATTAAGAACCATCAGCACATTACTAGGCAGGCTGCATACATTATTTTAACGGTTTTTACAAGCCATTGTTGGCCCGTACCGTGTCAATAATCTGACTCTATCGGTCTCGATCACGAGCTAGCTTTTCAGACTGTTGCAAGCAATCAGAAGATATCAGATCGCTCTCTACGCCGTTGAGCCATCGTCGCCGACAGTGACCTCTTCTCATATCAAAAGGTGGCTCTTCCTTTAAAGATCGCTGTATATCATTCGGTTTGGATCATACTGAGTTGTTGGATCATAAAATGCTATTGCTGACAAGATCTTGATATTTTCGCTGCGTTTCTTGATTTATCAGACCTTCACAGGAAAATCGAGTTGTATATTCCCCTGTCATCTCTGACTTGTGCTAAAATCTCCATCGAAGCTTTATAGTGACCAGGTAATGGTCACTGCGCCAACGAATTTGGTTGACGACCGATAAGATCTCACGTCTTAAACAACCCGAGCCCACCCTTTAGAAATCAACACATGGTCAATTTGGCTTCGGAATGTTTTACATGAATGTGTCCATGTTTCCAAATGGATGTTTTTATGAGGAAAGAATGTACTTGCCACTTTGAGATCATGTGCGATCGCAAAGAACATGATTTTTTCCCCATTTTCGGTCGTAGTTTCGAGTCTGGCGTACGGACCATATATTATTGCATAGGTCGATCTGATTTCGGCTAGCTCTGGCATTAAAGTAACCAATCATAAATCTTACATCGTGCTCAGGTATAGGCCCATCAAATTATCCAAATTACACTAAAATGAGTCTTTATTTGGGGTTGCCTTACATCAACTCCATGCCGTGGGTGCATGCACATAGACAATTGACCAAGATTTCCGAGGTCATCTCTACTGCGTAGCAACGTAAAGCCATGGGACATATGGTCTCCAGTTTTAGGCCATCGAGTTTCTTGGAGTGCTACAAGTTCCAATCGATACTCTTTCATACATGTGATAAGGCCGTCAAACGCGCCAGGTTTTCGAAGTGACTGCACGCTCCACGCGCGACATTTAATACGTCGCCTATAGTACTGACATGGAAGATTTGCCGGCCCATAAATTAACTCTAATATATATGGGCGTCATAGATGTAGCATCCCCTTTCGTAACGAGATGATGAAAAATATTTTAAGCATCATGCCTCTATCTGGATTTGAACCCAATACCTCCATTTACGATTTGGTCGGTCTTTAAAGCGTCGAGTCGTGTTAGATAAATAAAAATGACAAAAATTAAATCAACAATAAAAACAGATCGAACCAGGCTTGTATTTTTCCGTCACGTTTTTTCCTAATTTATGTCGAAATTCGAAAAAACAATCTTAATCGTATTTATACAGGCAAAAGGTCGAGAGCGAGATAAATGATTCGCCTCGAAATCATATTCGACTCAAAATTTATTTTTAGGTGCCAAAGACGAGAATGATAATGTCTATTGATTAAACTTATCACTCAATTGCTGTTTACAAATTTTATTAACTTTTTTGACGACCTTTTTTGGGATGTTGGATGAAATTTTAATAAATCGAATTTTGAAGCGAGCACCGCGATAGATATTCGCTTTAGATACGAAAGAATTTAAATTGGACGGAATAATTTATTTTGATTTTAAAATTTTCACCTTGCGTGTTTCTTCGTCGGCACGTAACATCGAAATTTGTTTAGATAAAATATTAGATTTTTAATTAAAATATATTCAAAACCAGCTTAAATCCACATATATGTTCAATAAAGGTTGCAAATTTAGTAGAAAATGGCGTTGCCTTGAACATTTGTGCTTATAGCAAATGTGCAGGTAAGTATTGAGTTTTATAAGACACTTTGATAAATTTTCCACCAAATTGGCCATGAGTAGCAAACTGAAAAAATTGGGTGCATCACCAACAAGATACTGAACATTTTATGAAAGGTAGAACCACTGGCGCTAAAAAAGTACACGGCGCAATCTGAAAAACCAATTTTCACTAATTTTTCACGGCATAAGTGGCCGTATTTCGTTCAACTGCCTCTGGTTTGTCGACGTAGACAAGTGACTTTATAACCCCAAAAAAGCATAATCCAATGGGGGTTAAACATGAAATTATTCTTTCGCGCGCTGTATGGCATGTGGCTCCGTCCGTTAGAACCACATGTCGGCAAGTTTAATGCCAGTTAATTGAGGACCAATGGCTACGCCACCCCATAAAGCGTACCACAACAGTAACTTTCTGTGGATGTAATGGTGCTTCGACAAAAGCTTTGAGATTATCCTCACTCAAAATATGACAATTCTGCTTGTTTACGTATCCATTCAACCAGAAATAGGCTTCATCATAGAACAAAATTTTGAATGGAAATTCAACATCAACGTCAATCTGTGCTTCAGCCCATTCGCCGAATTGGTGGCGCATACGATGATCGATTGGCTTCAATTCCTACACAAGTTTAATCTTAAAAGCTTTTAATTCAAGATTCTGCCATTAATCCTTTCGTAAAATCTTCCATAAAGTAGAAAGACCAACCCCAGTGGCTGAGAACGGCGATTAATTGATTCAGTGGGATCTTTTACATTGCTTGCCTGTACCGCAGCTACAGCTCCTTCAGTGCGCACTGTTTGACGTGAATGGATTATGTATGCCATAAAATAGAAGTGCACGATAAGTTTCACATGACATAGTGAAATTTCAAACCAAACTAAACAAAATGCAACTATCAGCTATTAAATGGTTTGTCAAATAACTCAAAGTTGTGAACCTCTAAGAAACACGCTTTACACCCTACTATAGGTTGCCTTTCAATATATGAATTGGACTCAACTCCATTAAGATTTAGCACGTGGAATGTACCTTCAACATACAAATGAACGAGAACCGCGGCTGACATTTTCGATATAACGTTATATAGAGCTTTCTTCGAGCACTTACAATTAATGTGGCCCAGATGCAATTTCGGATATTCATCAATTGAATTATTAAGATTGATACCAATACCTAGGAATGGTGGGGACTACAACTGACAGTCTTAAAAAGTTATATGTGGCTGTAGAATATAATTCCTTCCACTGTTTAGGCTTTTTGTGCAGTACTGTATCGCATGCATTTCTGTTTAACATACGGTGACGTTTATCCGGTGACATCCGTTTACGATATGGGCAAGAAATATTTATGGACTTCTATCTCTCTCACACCGTCCATATTTCATCTGTTGATATATACTACATCCGCGACCTTTCTAACAATTAGAACACTCTTCAGATTCATATATCCTGATCACTACATTAAAAAGCTGGTGAAAAATAATTTTGATCAACATACTAACGTAGGGCATAAAAGTCAGTAGGTGGTTTCCAAATTCCACCGGAATTTTTAGATGGCCCACTAAACTGCCTGTGTTAACACATCTATCTATGCATAAATACAAATATGCATAACCCACTTAACATACAAATATGCATAACATAAAACATAGGTTCAAATTATTACTTATTATTAATTATTATTTTTATTGAAATAAGAAACATCATTTTATCGCACATATATATATATATATAACATTTTTAAATGCATAATATGCTAAATTTATATCATTTTATATTCTTGTAACATTACATAGAACATATAATCTGCTATAGTAAGCAATATTCTTCTATAAAAGAGATTACAAGTTTTTAATAAAGTTAGTACCTTATCTGATATATAACAATTCGTTTGACTAGTAAGATCTCACCCGTAGTAATCTTTCTAGTGACAAATAAGCGATATTAATATTGGTCCTTCGAGTCAAAAACATAAACCAGCAACAACAGTTCCAAGGCAATACAACAACTAAGCCACGGTCACAAATACAAAACAACAACAGTCGAAGATGGAAGATACAATAAATAATCAAAAAACAACAGCTGAGAAAATAAGCCAGCTCTACAACAACTACAAAAAAGATAGTGGTACTCGTAAAACAAAGAGATATTTAGAAGACAAGATTGCTTCTTTAAAACAAATCTACAATGATTATGTTAACAACGATGATAAAATTAGAAGCTATTCTTTGGATCAATCCCATCAATACTTTAAAGAACGACAAGACACGGTGAATCTATATGAAACATTCATCACGGACATGCGAACACGTCTCAATGGGGCACGAACAACTCCAACTATTCCACTGGCAATTCAATTAGGAACGAGCTTCACACTTACGTCAGATGACAACAAGACGAAACCTATTTTTTGTTCAATGAGCAATTTACAACAAATGCTCAAACAACAAGACTTTCGGATTAGAGCTCTGTATAGGGAGATTATATCGGTCGAAGATATTCTGGAAACAATAGATCCAAACTAGCTCTTGTTTTAAAACAAAAAAAAATGGAGAACATGATGACGCAGATAACAGATTTAAACGAAAAAATTTGTAATCTGTTTGAACGCAACAGATCAAGATGAAGCCGACATCATATATTTCATAGAAAATCACTATGAAAATATAAATAGCCGATACGACAACATTGCCGTTCACATAGCAACCGAGATGAACGAAGAAAGTTCAATTAAGCCGATGGAGATTAAGCTCAAACCAGTAGAAATCCCAACTTTTCATGGAGATTATACTAAGTGGGTAGGATTTTCGGATACTTTCAAAACGTTAGTTCACAACAACAAACAACTAACGGCTAATCACAAAATGAACTATTTGAAAACCCACGTGGTAGGATCAGCAAGCAAACTATTAAGCCACTTAGAAGCTACTGGAAACAATTATGAGGCACCATGGGAAATATTGGAGAACAGATTTAACAACAAAAGATTACTAGTCTCCACCTTATTAAACACCATTCTCAATCAACCTTCCAGTAACGCTGAATCAGCCAACGCAATAAAACAACTGCATGACACAACCACCGAGTGTTTACATGCAATTCGAAATATGGGAATAGCTACTGATTCATGGATTCTTTTTTTCATCAGCGAGAAGAATCAAATGGTTATGCTACATAAGTTATGTAGGCTCTGTCTTTCACAAGACCACACAACAGTAAACTGTCGCAGTAATATAAAATGTTCCAGCTGTAAAGGAGGACATCATACATTACTACACCTTACTCAGCCAGACCAAGGAATCAGCAATATGACGAAGCTCAACATAACGTCAAGAATTAATACCGATAATAATACCGTACTACTAGCAACAGCACTGGTAAAAGTAGGTTACATTCATGGTGGTTTCAACATACTACGAACTCTAATCGACCCAGGTTCACAGGCAACGTTCATAACCGAAGACGCAGCACAGCAATTAGGCTTACCAAGAACAAAAGTTATAGCCGAGGTCTCAGGAATTTCAGCATCAAAAGGCAATTCACACCACCAAATTAACATTGATATATACCCTAGATTTCCATCATCATTTAAAACTCATACGCAAGCACTGGTTTTAAAAACAATCACAAAACCATTACCAGATAAAACTGTACTAGGTTTAAGCAACGAATTTCAAGATGAAAGGCTGCTCGCAGATCCAACTTTCGACAGACCGGGACCCATTGACATGTTACTAGGCGCAGACATATATAGTGGAATAATCCTTGAAGGTATAAAAAAGGATCCCTTTCACGATTGCATTGCACAAAAAACTGAACTCGGGTGGATACTATCTGGTCCTCTAAGCTTCAACAATAAAGTGCCTTGTCACACTAGCTGATATAGATAAACAGCTAAAACAATTCTGGGAATCAGAAGAACTGCATCCGCAACGCGCAATAACAACTGATGAGATACAATGTGAGGAACACTACAAGAAGACCCACAAAAGATTGCCAGATGGCCGCTACGAAGTCAAAATTCCATTTAACAGTAACGTTCTCAATGAAAAGAATCTAGGAGAATCAAAGCAAAGGGCAGCTGCAAGACTGAAACACATGGAAAAGCGCTTCAATAGAGATGCAGAATTTAAAAGAGAGTATCATTAAGTTCATGAATGAATACATTCAACTTAACCATATGGAGCGAATTCACGAAGATTCGACGTTAGACCCATCACGTTCTTATTACTTACCGCATCATGCCGTTATAAAAACCGAAAGTACAACTACCAAAATGCGAGTAGTTTTCGATGCTTCATGTAAAACAACTACAAATGTTTCTCTCAACGAGCTGATGCATATCGGACCAACGATTCAAGATGACTTAACAACAATACTAGTTAGATGGAGGAAATATCGTTAAGCCTTTACTGCTGATATCGAAAAAATGTTCCGGCAAATCAACATAGCCGAACCAGATTCTAATTTCCAACTAATATTATGGCGACCTTCGGGGAACCAGAAAATTCAAACGTTTAGACTTAATACCGTAACATACGGAACGGCATCTGCAACATATTTGGCAACAAGAACACTAAAACAACTAGCTCTAGATGACGCTGCAAAATACCCTGTTGGATCCCAACATGTCTTAAGAGATTTTTACGTGGATGATCTTTTGACGGGCGCACATAGTATTGAAAGAGCAGTAACTGCTCAGAAACAAATATTTGAATTATTATCAGGAGGAGGGTTTAACTTAAGAAAATGGAACAGCAACAATGAAGAAATTATAAAGCATTTATCATGTGAGTACAAAGAATCTGGGCTTCATCCATCGAGTTTGACAACACCGTAAAAACTCTAGGATTGCATTGGAATTCATCCATAGATGTATTTCAAATCAAGGTGACAATGCCGAAATCTGGTGCTGGAGTTACAAAACGTAATATACTATCAGAAGCATCAAAAATCTTCGACCCGCTAGGATGGTTAGCTCCAGTGGTGATAACAGCAAAAATCCTTCTTCAGGATCTATGGGCTTCCGGAATCGATTGGGACGTCAAGGTTCAACCAAGTATCGAGAAAAAATGGTTGAGTTACAAAGAGGAATTACCAGATCTAGAGAAGATTAAAATTGATCGTTGGATAAACTACACAGAAAACTCAAACATAGAACTACATGGGTTTTGCGACGCATCAAGTCAAGCATACGCTGCAATAGTTTATGCCAGATCTAAAGATGTAATACGCATCATTGCCGCAAAAACAAAGGTAGCACCATTAAATCAGACAATCTCACTTCCAAGACTGGAGTTAAATGCAGCCTTATTATTATCTAAGCTACTCACCAAAGTGAAAACAGTCTTGGATTTCGGCAATGAAAACAAAACATACTGCTGGAGTGACTCTATGGCGGTGTTGGGCTGGATAAAAGGGAAACCCCATAATTACAAGACATTTGTAGCCAACAGGATAACAGAGATTCAAGCAAGCACGCACCCAAGCCAATGGCATCATGTAGCCTCCTGTGAAAACCCAGCTGACTGTGCTTCAAGGGGCTTAAACCCCAAACAACTAATCAACCATCCACTCTGGTGGGGAGGTCCAACGTGGTTAAAACTATCAACATACCCAATAAACAGTATAAGAATTCAAGAGCTAGAAACGATCGGTGATCTTGAAAGAAAACCAATTCACGTTTTCGTCGCAACGTAAAGATTTCTATAATAGACTTCGATAGATTTTCTTCTATAGTGCGATTGGTGCGCTCTATGGCATTCTGTTATCGTTTTATAACAAACCTAAAAACGAAGACAAGGGATGGATCCCATCTTAAACCTGGTGAATTAAAAGCTGCATTAAAATCAATCGTCAAAGTTGTACAACAACAATGCTTTCGAAAGGAAATCGATGCATTAGCCAACAAACAAGGTTTATCGAAAGATAGTACAATAATAACACTTAATCCGTTTGTCGATGGCGAAGGTCTACTAAGAGTAGGAGGAAGACTCGGCAATGCTAACCTAACATTTGATGAGAAATATCCAATAATATTGCCTAGAACTCATCAGTTCACGAAATTGATCATCAAGGAAGCACACCACAAAACGCTTCATGGTGGAAACCAGGCCAATTTAGGCTACTTAAGACGGAACTATTGGATAATAAATGCAAAAAATTTAATCCGTTATATAATTCACAACTGCCTGTTATGTAGCAGAACAAAAGCATCGACCTCACAACAATTAATGGGAATTTTACCAGCTGAAAGAGTTCTGCCATCATCCCCATTCACCAACAGTGGAGTTGATTACGCAGGCCCTATAAGTTTGAAGCTATACAAAGGACGCTGCAACAAAATCTGCAAGGGATATATCGCTGTATTCATATGCATGGCCACAAAGGCGATTCACCTTGAACTTGTCAGCGATCTAACAACGGAAGCTTTTCTAGCGGCTTTTAAACGCTTCACATCCAGAAGAGGTCTTTGCCTAAAACTATTCAGCGATTGTGGCACTAATTTTGTGGGTACGAATAATACACTTAAGAAGCAAGCTCAACAACAAAGTAAAGAATTAGGAGCCAAACTAGCAGATAAGGGAACCGAATGGCACTTCATTCCTCCGGGCAGTCCCCACTTTGGAGGACTATGGGAAGCCGGAGTAAAGTCGACAAAACAACATCTCAGAAAGATTATTGGGGGTCATATACTGACCTTTGAAGAATACTCAACCATATTAGCTCAAATTGAAGCGTGTCTCAATTCAAGACCTTTAGCTCCGTTAAGCAATGACAGAGATGATGATTCAGCGTTAACTCCAGGACACTTTTTAATAGGCAGGCCAATGATAGCAATACCTAGAGCCAGACATGACGAATGTGAAATATGTCAGCAGGTGGCATTTACTTGCTAAATTAACCCAACTATTTTGGAAGAAGTGGAGCTCGGAATATCTATCTCGGCTTCAAAAGCGACCTAAATGGTTAAAAGAACAACCTAATATGAAGGAAGAAGAGTTAGTTATGATAAAGGATGAACAACTTCCTACAACAAGATGGCCGCTCGCAAGAATTATTAAACTACATCGTGGTTCAGATGATCTTGTAAGAGTTGTAACAGTAAAACAAGGTGATAAGTGTTTGACAAGGAACATAACCAAAATATGCAGACTACCAATATCTGGTGAATCAGAGGTGGCAGCCAACCAAAACAACTCGGTTACACTAGAAAATCCAGTACCAGAAACAATACAAAAGGGGCCTTTAACACCAGAAGTACAACAACCAACAGCAAAAGCAAGCTTTACAACAAAAATAAACAGAGTTATGTGTTTTCTGTCAATGCTCATGGTTATTGCGCCACTTAATGTAAAAGCTACAGAAGACTAACAAGTATCATTCTGGAATAATACACCTGGCATCTACTTTGAAGAAATAGGCACCATCAGAGTTCTAGCATCGAAATGGAAAATTTTGGTACATTATGATCTTAATCTTTAAAGAAATTAGTAACATTATGGGCTACATTCATACGCTTAATAAAACATGCAACTATCTACGGTCTGAAGAAGATAGACACACAATATGCGGAGTAATCTACCAACAACTAAGCAGACAACTTATAACTATAAATCAACAAAACAGGTTAATTCAGAAGTTTAACAAATAGCTCCGTCGTCCCAAAAGGGGGATTGGCGATTCTGTGGGTTTTGTGCTTGGTGACATGTTCGGAGTATTAACACAGAGAGAAGCTGAACATTATGAATATGCAGTTATTCAAACTAGACACAACGAAGAGCATTTAATTAACCTTCTAAAAAATCAAACTTCAATAGTTGATACAACCATCAACATCGTGAAGCACGATCATGACGTGAGCACAAAGCATTTTGATCTGCTTCATAAGGATATCGAAACATTAGGCAATACCAGCAACCTTCTGATGGGTGAACATCGACGACAAAACAAAATTCAATCAACAATTATTTTTGCATTTCAAATCATGCTTGTTATGAAAGAACTACAGGACACTCAAAATGCTATAATCGATGTACTAACCCATTCTCAACATGGTAAAATCCATCCACTGCTTCTTACACCGCAGCAATTAGAAGAACAGCTGAGAAAGATATTAGACCATATTCCTCCAGACAATCAATTTCCTGGAGGAAACAATCTCAACAACCTGGCAGATATATATAGCATAATGAGCGTCAAATATAGGATCGTAAATAGCAGGATCGTATTTATCATTCAAGTACCGCTGGTACATATAGAAAGCTTCCAACTTTTCAATCAACTAGCAGTTCCTGTTTTTCATGGAAACTCATCACAATGGATCACTCAATGGATCACAATTAACCAACAGAGAGAACGATATACTCCAATTTCTCAACCAGAATTCGATGAATGTATTTTCTTCAGAGAAAATCAATACCTATGCGATGCCTCTCCTATATACAATAAACAATCGTCGATCAGTGCATGTGAACTTAACTTCCTACAGCATAATACAAATATTCATCATAGCTGCAAATTAGAAACGTCTGAAGCTAAAAATGTGTGGATCAAAACATGGTTGATTCCAACAAATGGATTTTCTCCTTGAAAAATGAAACATCTTTCGACCTCTTTTGTAATAGAGGTAATGAAATAATAAGATTAAATGGGACTGGCAGCTTTTCGTTCTCATCAAACTGCGTATTGAGAGGAAATTCTTTCGTAATAAATGCAGTCACATACAATACGAACGAAATAAAGTCATCATACTTGCCTGCCTTTAATCTAACCTTTGTTAATGATGAATTAAATATTACCACACTTCAAATAGATAATCCAAAACAACATTGGAAAGACAACACAATCACAGATTTAAAAAACAGGATTCGTTTGCAACAAGAAGATGAGCAACTTCCAACAGAAATGAACAACCACGATGTGCATCACTACACGATTTCATATTCAACAATAGCCATATTTATTGTTCTCTTCGCCGTGGTGTACCTTAAATTTAAAGGATTGGCACAGCCTCTGGAACCTCTTCCAAGGCCCGACATGGGATCTCAAGTTTAGATAGCTGCAGAAATTCTGTCATCATCGCTGCCCCGGAATATGTTAACACATCTATCTATGCATAAATACAAATATGCATAACCCACTTAACATGCAAATATGCATAACATAAAACATTAGGTTCAAATTATTACTTATTATTAGTTATTATTTTTATTGAAATAAGAAACATCATTTTATCGCACATATATATACAGGGTGTCCCCGATTGGGATGCTGATCCGTTACGGGCTGATTCCTTGGTTCATTTCATGAAAAAAATCGTATGGCAGGGGGGGGTCAATTTTTGATATTCTTTGAGATACAGCGCGTTTAAAAAATTTGGTTCGGAAAAAAAGTACAAGCGGATATTAAGCTGTAACTTACAACATTTTTATTGGACAGCAACTATTAAAGTCTCATTTGACGGAAAACTAAATAGGCTATATTTAAGATCTCATTGGCTATCTCGCATCTGTATTCATTTAAGAGCTATGGCGTTTTAAAGTTAAAAAAATAAAAAAAAAATGATATTTTTTTTCATAAATTTGAGTTTTTCTCAAAAAAATGCCCTAATAAATTTTTTTTTTTTTACTTAATTTTAATCCGCTATGATCTCCTCTACAATCCCTCAATACATTATTTGTACCCACGTGTTATAGTTTTTTACTTATGAGACGAAGAATGAAAACACGACACACAAATATTAAAATGTACTTCCCTAAATATTTATTTAAAACTATATTTTTTTTTATAAAAACCGTATTTTCTAAACAAAAAAAAAACAATTCTAATGTTTTTAAAATTAATTTTAATTCAGTGTCATAATAAAACAACTATAAAAATTTATAAAAGATGCTTAAAATGTCCTCCTTGTTGCTGAATGCAGGCTAATGTTCGATTAAGTATACCTTTCGTAATTTCAATTCTTGGTAATTCTTCCTTAATCTGTTGAGCCGCTGTGTGTATTCTTTGAATTAGTTCTTCTTTTGTTTCTATCTCTTTGGTATATACAAGTGGAGTGTTGTATTGATCTTTATACCGAGTGGACGTGTTTTTCCGCTCGGTTTTTGTTTGTATTAAATTAAATAGAATATGCGTTAGTTGTGTTTCATGTGTGATGTTAAAACCTGATGGCAGATGAGTATCATTATTATATTATATTATATTATTATATTTATATTTTGTTTTTATGTTATATAATATTTTATATAACATTTAGTTTGGTTCTGCTTTTTATATGTAAAAATATATAAATAACATATTTGTGTTGCTATCTTATATATAGCATTTTATATCACATATTCACATGTCAATATTCTCTTGATTGAAAACAATCGCATGCGAAGAGTCTTTCTTTTTGTCTCGTTTGGTTATCCCATCGAATAATTCGCTCTTTATATAACTCTAAATTTCTAACTACGAGTAAATAAACATATTTTGTTTTATATTGTATCATGGCATACTAGTAGAACAGATTTTAGAGATTTTTTTTTTTTTTTTAAATTTTTTTGTTTTTTGTATTTTAACGCGATCACCGCCATTGTGCAATCGTTGTATAAATTGGCAATTATATTATATATGTACATTCAATGTAATTGAGAAATGGTATTGGTTTAGATATGTTGAAAACGCCAATATACACATTACACTACAGTGTAAATTTCAATGCCTACTCATATAATGTATATAACACGTTTTTCATTTAGTTCATCAAAATTCTCTTTCCTATGTATGAAAGAGAATTTCTTGTCTATTTCAAAATCGCCTATATAATACTTGAGGCGGTTTTATTTTAAAATCTTCCATATTGCTGGTTTAAGCTATTCAATGGTTTAACTTTTGAATGCTATTCAATGCTTTAATTTTTGAATTCTATAAGAAACTTAAATTGAAATAAATTATGAAAAAATTAAAAATAAAAATTTTATTTAAGATTATTTGAGATTTTTTTAAACATAATAGAGAACTAAAAGGATAGCTGCTGGATGGTATTTACGATCAAACGATTCTCTTGCTTAAATAATAGTACAATTACTATATAATTAATAAATCAATAAATATCTTGAATCGTTTGAATCGTTCACCATAATAGCAGCTATTCAGATAAGGACCCTAACAGTGTAATAATAATCTTCTCATATAACTAATAATGATATGAATGGAACTGAATTTGTAATATCCTAATATAAACAGACAAGAGTGAATGACACATAGGTAGCTAATAATGACAACAATATACCGATTTATTTATAATTTTACACAAGTACATAACTGAGCTTAAATAGATCATCATAATATATATTGCTGTCGGGTCATTAAGACGTAACAACCCTCGCGTAGCTGGTGGTGGGATGGAAATAGGGATTAAAATAACTAACAGCATATGATGAGATGACCCAAATAAAAGTCAAATGCTCCAGTAATAACTGTCGTAGACATTTACATATATATGATGAACCTAGAACATTCCTATCCTATCCAACTAACAAAATAACAATACTAACAAATTCTATCCAAATGTGAAAATGATTATACTAACAATATATTATAATTTACTAATAATGTAGTTAGCAATGACTCTGCTGTGGATTATCACCTTAGTCATTTCTGTGATTAACATTCCTTTTCCTAAACCTTACATGTTGAGATGCAGGCAGGGCCTGGGCCCGCATAATTTTGGAATAAATAATTCTCAGATATCCATTTGGAACTCTGCTGAATATACTCCAGGATTATGGTAACATACCTAGGATCACCGTAACTGGTTGGCTTGTACTTCTCCTATCATATCATATCATATCATATCATATCTCTTTGGTATATACAAGTGCCTCCATCATTCCCCATACATAAAAATCTAACACAGTTAGATCGGGCGATCTTGCAGGCCATTGAATTGGACCATTCCTTCCAATCCAATTATTTGGATAATTTTCGTTTAAAAAATTTCTAACAATTATACCGCAGTGACTAGGTGCACCATCATGTTGATATGTATGCAAGAATCGGCTTGCAAGTGGAACATCATCAAAGAGCAGTGGTAAATCGTTTTCTAAAAATTGTAAATAGCGTTCGCTATTTAATGTAGATGGTAATATGAATGGTCCAATTAAATTATCGCCAATTACACCAGCCCATACGTTTACACTGAAGCGATGCTGAAAGGATGTTTGTTTCTTCGAATGTGGATTTTCAGAAGCCCACGTGTGTAGATTGTGAAAGTTTGTTATACCGTCTCTTGTAAATTGAGATTCATCCGTCCAAAGAATACGTTTCACAAACCTATCATCGTCAAAATTCTTTTCAATTAACCAATTACAAAATTCCAATCTTTTACTAAAGTCTATCGGTAAAAGTTCTTGAACGGGTGTTGAATGATACGGATGAAGTTTCTCCTTCTGCAATACTTCATGAATTCTGTGGCGAGAGACGTTCAATTGTAAGGAGAGCCTCCGTATACTGACAGTTGGATTTGCTGTTGCATTTCTTATGATTTCTTCATCGACATCCAAATGATTGGATGAGACTGCATGGGGCTCGGCCCGCATATTTGATGTTGATATTATGTTTGGCAGTCTTCTATGAGTATTTATAAATACTCTCGCGTCCGGAACGCGACGCGTTGGGAATCTTCGCTGATATTCATTGCGAGCTCTTGCTGCATTACCATCGCAGAATCCATAAATAAAATGGATATCCGTGTACTCCTCGCCCGAGAACTGTGCCATTGTGATATTTAATTTATTATGATTTATTTGTTTTTTATTAAATCAATTTTATTTTCTCATTTGAATCAACGACACAACACTAGATTGTTTCTCACAACTAATAAAATATTTAATTTTTGTTTTTCAACATTTAAACAAATGAGTTGCTTATCGTCGCCTCTTATTTTACTAACGAAAAAAAATTGTTACAATTTTTACACTACCATTATCTTTTAACAGAAAATATTTGTGGGTAGTGTTTTCATTCTTCGTCTCATAAGTAAAAAACTATAACACATGGGTACAAATAATGTATTGGGGGATTGTAGAGGAGATCATAGCGGATTAAAATTTAGTAAAAAAAAAAAATTTATGAGGGCATTTTTTTGAGAAAAACTCAAATTTATGAAAAAAAATATCATTTATTTTTTATTTTTTTAACTTTAAAACGCCATAGCTCTTAAATGGATACAGATGCGAGATAGCCAATGAGATCTTAAATATAGCCTATTTAGTTTTCCGTCAAATGAGACTTTAATAGTTGCTGTCCAATAAAAATTTTGTAAGTTACAGCTTAATATCCGCTTGTACTTTTTTTCCGAACCAAATTTTTTAAAACGCGCTGTATCTCAAAGAATATTAAAAATTGACCCCCCCCCCCTGTAATACGATTTTTTTCATGAAATGAACCAAGGAATCAGCCCGTAACGGATCAGCATCCCAATCAGGGACACCCTGTATATATAACATTTTTAAATGCATAATATGCTAATTTTATATTATTTTATATTCTTGTAACATTACATAGAACATATAATTTGCTACAGTAAGCAATATTGTTCTATAAAAGAGATTACAAGTTTTTAATAAAGTTAGTACCTTATCTGATATATAACAATTCGTTTGACTAGTAAGACCTCACCCGTAGTAATCTTTCTAGTCTAAAACAGATATATCGCTAGTGACAAATAAGCGATATTAACAGCCTGTTTTCCGTTTTAAACAATGTCGTCGATGGCTATTTGCAACAGATCAGACAGTTTTTTTTTCTCGACTGAGCTAATTGAAAGTGCACTTGGCTCCCTCAGAGGTTTTAATGCAATGATTTTGGTCTTTCTCGGGCAAAAGACCAAAATCAAATTCAGATAAAATTCATAATCGTGGTGTCGTCTACATATTTATGATGCTGGGATTCTTTACAGATGGTGGCTGTTCTGTAGTCGTGATGTCAAGATTTTTTGGCATTTGAGTATGTTCAAATGGATCAAATTGATCAATTACTGTGAGAATTACAGTAGAAATAAAAATGCTTGCCTTGCTATTCAGCCTGCATTTTTATAGTGCCACAATGGTGATCAAATTGAAAAATATTTTATCAGATGCCGTTAAGCTAATTTTTCAAATCAAACATACCTATGTGATAGTCAAGATACACATTTTTACCCTAGTTTCCATACATGTCAACGATTTTGCGATCCTCTTAAGGCTGTAGTGTGAAAGCTCGGGCGTGAAATAAAATTTATAACTTGTCTTATAAAACACTATTTGAGTGAACCTTCTTAACCCACATCAACCTTACATCACAATGTTACTAACTAAGCTTAAGCCGCATAGTTTAACACTAGTTAATAACATTTATTCATAAAGCTTTAAGCTTCTGATCTGTAAAAGATATCGAGTTTTCCTGCTTACCTATCGAAACCCGATTATAACTTTTCTGCGGCCTGGTAATAATGGTATACGACACGGAATATCTAGGGATCAATTGTGCTCAACTATAACCTCTAGAATTGATACGCAGTTAGCGCTTTTCGTCAGTTGTCTCTTTTAGTGATGTTATATCTTGACTCCTTAGCCCTGTGGGTTGGGGCATCTATATGTTTCGTAAATATTTCGAACGAAACGGTATACCGAACTTGTCTTAGGAGCCGATAAAATTTGGTTGGATCATAGAGCTGACGACCGGCATCCATAAAAATTATATAAATGAGGATCAGCAGGGAAACCGAGTAACAGAGAGCAAAATAGCATACGCTAAAAAAGCAGCTATCTTACAATAAAACTTAAGATTACAGATTACAGCGTGTACCACACCCTGAAATCTCAACTTATGATTAAGGAGCAATCATAATCAAAGAAAACATTTCTCATAATGATGAATTTCAATATGCAGCTGTATGAAATATATTTGATATATTGTCTGTCACTCGAGTCACTTAATTCAATAAGATCAAAATTGTTGCATAACTAGTCCAAAAAATAAATTTTTCATTAATAGCCATTTCATTAACTGCTGGGAAAAATTTCAGAAACTAATTGAGGATAATATTAATCTCTAAGTGCCAATTACAAATCCGATACAGCTAGAAGAAGAAATAGAACAATTTAACAGCGTCATACAACAAGCGGCGTGGAGTAGTACACCATCAAATACAGTAAAAACACGCAAGAATGTTATTTATCCCTTGGAAGTTAGGGAATTGGTAGAAGCAAAACGAAACGCAAGAAAAGCTTGGCACGAGCGCCTGAATATAAAACTACTCTAAACTTTTTGTCCAACAAACTAAAGCTGCTAATTAAAGAAATAAAAAATGAATCCATCAATAAATACCTAAGTAGCCTGTCTGGGGGAAAAAGATACCAAATACTCCCTTTGGAAAGCAACGAAAATGTTAAATCGACCTAAACTTCAAATGCCTCCAGTTAGAAACGATGATGGAATTTGGGCTATAAGTGCAAAGCAAAAAGTAACATTGTTTGCAACTCATCTTGAAAACACGTTCCAGGCTCTATCTAGACAAACAGTAGGTGAAAACATACCACCAGTACATAAAGTGGACAACTATAATATAACTGCTGTCACAGTGCAAAAATTAAAAGATGACATCAAAACTAACCTAAATGCAAAGAAATCTCCAGGATATGACTTAATTAGAGGACAAATAATAAAAGCCCTAATGCAGTATTGAGACTTAAAAACGTTTCAAATTAATGGAAAGTTGCTGAAGTCCCAAACCAAACAAACCATTAAATGACAAAAATTCGTATAGACCGATTTCCTTACTCCCAATAATTTCACAAATATTCGAGAAATTACTGCTTAAGCGACTCAAACCAATAATTGAAGAAAGAAATCTTATTCCACCTCATCAATTTGGCTTTAGAGAAAATCATTCAACAATCGAACAAAGTGCATCGGATTACAAACATAATTTAAGATGTACTTGAAAAAAAGCTTACGATACAGTTTGGCATAAAGGCTTGGAATGCAAATTAAAACGAGATTTACCAAAGCAATTCTATGAAATACTTAAATCTTACATATAGCTAACCGGCACTTCCGTTTTAAACTAGATGGTTAATACTCGGAAATAAAGAAAATATCAGCAGGAGCACCACAAGGTAGCGTTCTGAGACCAACTTTATATGTACTATATACCTCTGATCTACCAAGGATAGAAGATACAACTATAGCAATGTTTGCAGATAACACAGCCATATTAGCAGTTGCTGATAACATAGAAAAATCCACAAGCAAATTGCAAAGAGCGACTAATATTGTTAACACTTGGACGAAAAGGTGGCGAATAAAATTGAATGAAGCAAAATCTGTTCATGTAAATTTCACCAATAAAAAGGTTGATTGGATATCAGTAGAACTAGGTTAGATTAGGTTAGGTTAGAGTGGCTGCTAACGCACACTTAGACCGTTGCCGGTCCGTTGTGATACCACAGGATCTTAGTCCCCTAATACCCCTCACACTCTATTGTAACCATCCTGAGCTACTAATGTAGCGTAAAATGTCCCGCACCTTACTATCTGCAAGATCTGAAAGGTTGTGCATTACATACCTACCCAAGTATAAATGTCTTCTTAGTGCCAGTATGCAGGACAAGAGCACAGGAAGTGATCAAGCGTCTCTTCCTCCTCCTCGTCTATGCAGCTTCTACAGAAGTCATTTGTTTCTAGACCCAGTCTTTTCGCATGTTCCCCGAAAAGGCAGTGTCCTGTTAATATTCCTACTATTCTTCTTAGATCTCTCCTCTCCAGAAAGATTAAGTTCCTGGAGCGATTCATATTCAACCTTGGCCACATTTGTCTCGCCCTCTCGCATGTGAGGGTGTTAGACCACCTTTCCAGTGCTAAAGCTTCCGCCCTTTTCCTCAAAGCCAGTCTAAGCTCCGCTGTAGGCTTCCCCACATTGGCCCTTTCAGGCTTCAGCTAAAGAGTTGTACCATGCCTAGCTAGTTCGTCTGGCCTGCAGTTATCCTTGACGTCAGAGTGGAAGAGGGGACCCAGATAATCTGAATATTGAAATGCTCACTCATCTCGTTAAGAGACGAGTGGCAACCCAATGCCACCCTAGACTTCAACAGCACTGCTTCCAGCGACTTGATAGCCGCCTGACTATCCACATAAATCTTGATATCCCTCTTGAATATTACGTTATGCCTCAACCAGTTCAAGGCTTCCTCAATCGCTATTATACACGCTGCAGCGGTCAGGGAGACGAACGGAAGTACTTATATTTAATGCTCCACAGAACAGCCCAGCTACGACCTTACCATCTAGCTTCGAGCCGTTCGTGTAGAAAGGTATAGCTTCAGTTTCCAGTGGTAGCTTATTCCCCCAGAATTCTCTTGAAAGGATAAAGGTTTGAAAACCTTTTTCGAAGCATAATATAGTCAAGGTTCAACATTTTCTTCTTCAGCGAACCAATTATTGTCGAGTGACCTGTCTGAAGGTGTTTCCACTGAGACACGGCCGTTAGTCTAATGGCTATGTTAGCCGCCATCTATTTTCCATAGATATCTACTGGAAGAAGGTGTAACATGACCTCTACGGCCTGAGTAAGTGTTGTTCTCAGTGCCCCGCTTATCAGCAAACAGGCCATCCTTTGCACCTTCTCTAGCTTCTTCCTATAGGTTACTCTATCCAGTGCTGGCCACCAAACACTCACTCCATACATAAGAACGGGTCTTACTACGGCCGTGTAGAGTCAGTGTACCAGCTCCGGTCTGAGACCCCAACGTCTGCCTATTGCATTCCTACACGAATACATCGCCGTCGTAGCTTTGCTGATTCTCTCCAAGATGTTCGGCTTCCAGCTTAGTTTACTGTCTAAGATTACACTCAGAAATCTCGCTTTATCAGTAAAGGGCAGTTTAGTGCCATTTACAGTAGGTGGGTCAACTACTGGAATTTTATATTTCTTCGTGAAGAGTACCAGCTCTGTCTTAGATGGATTAATTTCCAATCCACATTTACTGGCCCATCTCGTAATAATAAGAAGCGCGTTCTGCATTACCTCCTTAATAGTCGGTAAGAATTTACCTGATCAGTAGATCAGTAGAACTAAACTCCCAGCAAATTACATATGCAAACAGAGCAAAATACTTAGGCATGACTCTTGAGGCGAAACTAAACTGGAAAGAGCATGTAAAAAAGAAAAACGAAGCATTAAACATTAGATACAGAAAGATAAATTGGCTCTATAGGGAGAAGTTCTGAGCTTACTTTACATAATAAATTGCTACTGTACCGGCAAATTCTTAAGCCTGTATGGACTTACGGTATTCAGCTCTGGGGCTGTACAAAGCAAACAAACGTCAATATCATCCAGTCATTCCAAAGCAAAGTCCTACGTGGGATGCACCGTGGTACGTGAGAAATGACAACATCCATAGAGATTTGACCATAGAGATCTAACATCCATAGAGATCCATAGAGAGAATGACAACATCTATAGAGAACAAAAACAAAATCATGAGGATTGCCAGAAAACGGTCGAACAAACAAAATGCAATTAAAAAAAATAAACTCACGTGGTTTATTACCCACCGATGTCACCGTGTTTTATTGACCACCTTTTATCTTACGGGCTGGCTAAACGTATTGAAATGGGTTAGCCTGTGCTTACGCATGGTAGACCCGGTTTCAACAATTGCCTCTAGAAACATTGGATCTCGTGCGGCATAGATTCCCGCTGCTCAGATCGGTAGGGGTAGCGGTCGGGGTTATTGAGACCCATCTCTAGAGACCTAGAGAACCGCTATAATGGAGGGGGATCAGAGGCTAGATGTGTGTTACATCTGCCTGAATAAAATTGTAAGAAGGCCAGAAAATCGTGGTCCGTATACCACCGTATGTGAAGGTTTGGGGTGTCATTCCCCGTAATTTGATGATATGCTTTAAGGCCGCATCATTTTTGCAAATACCAAAAGAAATAAAAATTAAACGGAACTAGTTTTATTAGTAAGTATTGAGGTGATACCCCGTTACCAATAGAAAGGGAGACGGAGCAGTAATGCTCGACTATCTCCCGCCTCTTGCGAGACGATTGGTAGACCTGGTATCACCGGTGCCCGGGTGTTAGTAGTTGGCTATTGTTTTTTTACTTACCATTGTATTTTTCTTTGCTGCTGTTATTCCAAAAAAAAACTTAAATTTTTATAGCTAAAACTTCTCGTCTTCCTTTTTTTTATTTATTTTTCTAGTTTGGCCTTCTCTGCACTTCGGCTGCTGACTCAGCTTCTGTCTCCCTAACTCTGAATCCCACGACTGACCTTCTGGGTCCGTCACCCTAACTGGGGACCGAGCACTCGAGGTCGTCTCCATCACTCTGAATCCCCGACCGACCCTCTACTCAAATTTCGCGCGGTATTTATCCAAAATTAATCAGTTGAGCGAGAGGGAAAAAGAAAAATTGAAGAACAACCCGGATTATTTTCGCTCACCTAATTGTTGATAATTTGGTATAAACACCGCCCATTAAAGTGCTTTGATAATTTTGACACCAATTCAATTTCGCTAATTTAACCTACATTAGTTTTGAATTCGTGTTATTGAATTGGTGTTACATATCTTTCGCTCATTGAAATTACATAAATTCTGCAAGAACATTATGCAATAATGTGCGAACATAATTTAGAATTGGTGTCGTATGCCACCACATATTCTTGTTCATTGAAATCATTACACAATGTTCTACATAAAAAAATGCGAACAGTATGTAGCGATTCAATGAACGACATTGAATAGTAAAGAATCATATTTCCATGGATTATACGATGAAAGGTATGGAATGGGCAACAACGGGTAGTGACATATGCCCGTTACAGTATGTATCATTGTAAATCTGCATGTTGTTATAGACACAAGTCAACGTGGTACAAAACCTCATAAATGTTGGGTAGCCCCGACAATTTTACTGTATATCTGGTATGTTATGTGTATATGTTTTATAGGATTCATGTATATTTTCGACAAAGTGATCAACCACGTCGATAGATATCGATCCGAGGGTCAACCCATGCAGCGGTAAACTTTATATTCACGATTTCTGTTTTATGTAAGGTTACCACGGCTCGGCTCGACACAAATTATAAAAATGTAATTTATAAAAACCAAATCTCGTGCACTGGTTCACACGTATACTCGTAAGTAAGTATCGATAAGACGTCTTCCCACGAAATGAAAAAAAATGGAATGGTATTGCACTTTATGAAATTTTAATTAAATACCAAATTATGGTAAGTGGGAATTTCTCGACTATTATAAATTGTTTTTGTTAAATAATTAATACCGATAATGCAGCTTTCAATCCACATTTCGGCAAATTAACTCGGAACTCAAATTTACTAATATAACGACGGTTACAAAGTTGCTTCTTATTTCGAGTGACAAACGTGCGACTATACGATAATAGCGATGATAATTTGTAATTAGTAAGGTGGGAGGTTAACTTATGGTTAGATTATTGTTTTTGTATATTTCGTCAATGTTTTTTACACATTCATGTATACAGATATTATATTATTTTATTGATTGATTACAAACATAAAATACTAAGCTAATAAATCTTTCATGTATAGAATTCGACAATATGATTTAAAAACTTCACGGTAATGCATATCATGTGAGTATATGTTGATAAGGTGGATTATAAAATCATAAATCAGACTATTCATTCCAAACACTTAAACATTAAAAAGACGGTATCCACCATTTCTAGTCAATACCATTACATACAAGTGGGTGTTAAATGCACCAGATTGACAGTGTTAAAATTTCAGTCACCATTTGAAAAAAAAAATAAACGAATATATAATGTACATAATTATGCAGTTGGTATATTTATTTCATACAAAATATTTTTTGTTTTAATTCTTCCTAACAGATAAATTTATTTTTGATAAACGAAAGCTGAATTTATGACTTCAAAAAATACAAAAACAGAAATGACCAAACCATTTAAAATTTCATAAATCCTGCTTATTTATTGCCCATTCGATTTGAATTATTTTATAACTTCTTATATCCCGACTATGTCATAAATTCAGCTTAAAGATTAGCATAAGGAGCTATTCCAGTTACTATGTTACTAGATTGGCCAATTAAGAGTGAAAGAAAATATTAAATATTGATTTCCTATTTTTATACATGACAGTAACATTGTTAAAACTACTCTTCATGGCACTTATCAAAAATTTATTCTTCTTTCACTCTAAATTAACTGATTCAGCAGTAGTTTAATACATAGAATATTACCTTAATAGATTTATAGCGCTTATTTCTAGTCTCGGTTAGTTGCATTTCAAAAATTCGTCAAGTGTACTTCGATCTAAATAAGTTGCGATGTCTGGATATCCATCAGATGTATTACATTTATAAAAATCAAGGTTTTGTACACCTGATGCTAAATTAAGTTCTATTTTGTCACTAGATAAAATTGGATTATCACATAAATTAAGTGACCAAATATTATTTGATAGTTCACTAATCTCAAGTGTTATAATTTGATTATTTTTAAAATTAAGGGTCGAAAGTTTTTTCAAAACGGTGTCATCCTGATTAGCCAACGATAAGACACTAATCAAATTGTTTTCAAAATTTAAATCCATCGAATGAAGTTTCTCAAATTGCACGGGATATGGAATGTGAGGTATTTGTGTTAAGTTTTTGTCACTGCAATTAATTTTAACTTTATGCAAAAACCGATTATATTTGCAAGCACATTTTTCAGGACAATTTTCAACAAATGAAACATCCAAGTTATCCTCCAACCGATAACATAATTCCGGCACCATGAAACGGATGAGTAAATGACTTTCTTCAAAATAAAATCCTGGATGATTTATATATTCATTCAGAAAATGTGGAAATAAATATTTAACCATTGTACAGTCGCGGCACATTTCGTCACCGGCGAACCCAATTCTTATAATAGCATTTAGTGGATTATTATAAAAATCGCACTCGGAACGAATGATGTTTCCAAATGATTTAATTTGTTCCAAATCGAGACCGGGTTTACCACTAATAAAATTTATGAATGTAGTCGAATTTGTGTTGACCCTGAGTTTTGTAAAATCTGTAATGTTGAATTTATCGATGGTAAAATTATCAAATGTAACATAGTATGCACTTGGATTTTTAATCAACTCCTCTAACAAATCAAATGTATGTGTGGTAAAACTACCCAACGCAAATTGAACTGTCTTCGAGCTCAAATGAAACGATTGTAATTTATCATGCGCTCTGTAAATATATAAATATTTAAGTTAATTTTTTGGAATATATACAATTTTTATTTAAATCTTACTCTGTGTAAAACGGATTATATTGAAACGAGACGTGTAACAATTTTTTATTTGTCTGGAAACTAGCAGGATCCACAGTCTTTATATTGTTCGACGAAAAATCCACTACATTTAAATTATGCAAATTCTTGAACAAATCCCTTGGAATATAGTCTAATTTTAACTCTTGAAGTTCAATACTGGTAACATTTTCTAGTCCCCAAAACAGTTGCTCGTGTAATGTTATTTTTCCTTTTGATGTATCAATTCTAATTTCTGTTATGTTAACGTTATTTTCAAATAGTTTTGCTACGTTAAATCGGTCGTAATCGTCCAAATCAAAATTACTGATTTTTACCAAACTTAGGCTACTAAATTTTGCCAAATTTTCACGATTTAAATTTATCAATTTATTAGAAATTACTTCAAGGTGTTCCGTATCGGCCATACTATCACTAAAATCGTTAAAATCGAGTTGGCCATTATTTTTGAATTTACAGTGGCGACAAAACAAACTACTTAAAAATTTGGTTGATGTGAAACCAAGATTTATAAGATTTACGGTATTAAATTTTCTAAAGCCAATATGTTTAAATAGCGCTTCACTATTAACTTCTGCATATTTGTCAAGCATTATCGTTATCGGATAACTTTTCGTATAATCAGTATCAAAATATGATAAACTGTTAAACCATATACTTAAATCGTAGTTATAATTTTCATTGTCAGTTGCATTATTAAAACAATCAATTAACTTCAATGAAATACGATTATATAATGTTAAATTATCAGAATTGGGCACTTCAAAATGTTTTAACGAATTGTAGTTGAAACATTCAATTTTAATTTCGAATTCATATCCCTGGGTAATTGTTACTATTAAACTTTTATTTTCAAAACCACTTGGGAGTTGATACGAGTACAACTCCCTCGATTCATAGTAACTACAAAATACAACACATTGTAACACACTAAATACAATAATTAGTTTTAAATACATTATTTTACTTTATTTAAATCACGATTTTTCTTAATTTATTGTCTCTTAACTTATTAAACCAATCGACTGACTTAACTACTGGAAATAAATGATTTAAAAAATAATAATGTTAAGGTACCTACATAAATTTTATACTTTTTTTAGTGATAACATGCTATTAATAAGACCATTACCACTTATTAATCAACAAACTTATCTGAAAAAATATTAATTTCCGAATATAATTATACATACATATGTACGAGTAGATAGATAATAAACGTGTCCACTTATTAGTTGGTTTTGGAATTTTATTAATTTTTTATGTGACCTTTTTGGTTATTCCCAGAGATAATTTCAATATTTCTCGGAATTTCCACTGTCATTTTATTTATTTATTTATTTTATTTTATTATATTTTTATCGTGCAACTTCATACTACCCGGTGGATTTACTGTCCCTTAAAGGGTATTTTGAGTTGCAAATATACAAAACATTAACATATAAATATTAAAAAATAACAATTAACATTAATTTAACAATTAAAATAATAATTAACATCAATAAATTATTTAATTTCCAATTCTTTATAAATATAATTCTATTTGTGATTTAAAATATATTTTTATTTTTTTTTTTAAATTTTAAAAATGTTTCAGATTCTTTGATATAATCAGGTAAATAATTATAAAAATAAGGTCCAATAAAAGCAATAGATTTTTTACCATATTCAGTATTAATATGTTGTATATTTAATTTATTACAGTTTCGAGTTTCATAATTATGATCAATAAAACTAAATTCAAAATTTGATAAAATAGGAAATACTTTTAAAGTTTTATACATAAATAAAACTAGTTGGCACTCATGTAAAGCAGTAATGGGAAAAACTAAGTGGTCCAGTTTTGCATATAATTCCCTAGTTGAAAATAGACTTGGCAGTTTAAATACTGCTTTTAGACTTTTATTTTGCATTACTTGCAGTTTTTTAACCTAGTTGCAGAGGCAGTACCATATACAAGAACCGAATAGTTTAATCTCGAATGAATATATGCAAAATAAATTATTAATAAAATACGGGTTGGAACAAAAAATGATAATTTTCTGAGTAACCCAACAAAAGGGGCAATTTTATTGCTGGTAATATCAATATGATCCTGCCACTGCATGTGAGCATCAAATGTAAGACCTAAATATTTAAATGAGTTCACTCTTTCAATAGTAACTCCATCAACAGTTAATGTTGGAAATGTGTTAATCTGTTTGTATGGCGAGTGAAATACCATAAATTTAGTTTTTGAAATATTAAGTGAAATAACATTCGATTTAAAATATTCAAACAGTAAACCCATATCATGTTTGATATTAGTAATTATGGAGCTAGGATTAGTTGTATCATATAACAAGGCTGTGTCATCAGCAAAAATTTTTACATGACCAATTAGTGGTAAATATGCTATGTCATTAATAAAAATAAGGAACAAAAGTGGCCCTAGAACACTACCCTGTGGAACTCCACATTTAACTGATAACATTTCACTTTGTGCCCCACTAAACATGACATACTGCTTCCGATTTAATAAATAGCTTTTAAGTAGATCAAATACCAGAGCAGTATAACTGCTCTGGTATTTGACCAGAGTATTTGATCTGGAATACCAGAGCAGTATAACTTATTTAGTAGTAGATCATGGTCAACGCAGTCAAAGGCTTTCTGAAGGTCTAAGTAAAGTGCTCCAACAATTTTTTTATTATCAAAAGCGGTGTAGATCAAGTAAGTCATTTCAACAAGAGCTAACTCTGTGCCTGCTCCTTTTCTAAAGCCATATTGAAAAGAGTAAAAGAAATTATCACAATCCAAGAAATCAATCAAGCGACTAGCTATTATTTTTTCGAATATTTTATCAAATACCGACAAAGTAGGAATTGGTCTATAATTATTAATTACTGAATAATCACCACTTTTATGAATAGGAACGACTTTAGCAATTTTCAAACAACTTGGGTATATTCCAGATTTCAAACTTAAATATTAAATATATTCGATAAAAGGTCAGAAAAGAAATCAGCTCTAGCCTTAATAACATAATTATTTATTTTATCTGGACCACCACCCTTACAATCATCAAGCGTGCATATAATATTGTATATTTCAGCAGGAGTAATAGACCTAAAGTATATAGATTTGCTATTACTATGTATCGTTTTATATTTATTAATATTCTTGTCAGAGTTAATAGTTCCAGCTATTAAACTACCAACATTGACAAAATAATCATGAAATATATTAACAATATCATAAGGATCATTAAAAATACGTCCATTATAGAGAATAGAATCACATTGAGCTGACTTTTGATTTTTATTGAGAAATAAGTTAATGTTTTTCCAAATATCTTTTTGATTTACCCCAACAAACATTTTATTGAAGTAATATTTCTTAGCAAAATATTTTTGTGAACTGAGAAGTTTAGATATGCGGATCAGCTCAGATTTTATAGCACTATCGTTTCTATTTTGTTTAAATCGTTTTAAAATTTTATTTTTGTGATGAATAGTTTGCTAAATATCATAAGTAATCCATGGGCATAACTTATTTTTTATTTTAATTTCAATACTTTCAGTTTTACTATATTTTTCAACTAACTCATTATAATTTTTAATAATTTGTTCAATAGTGCTGTTAGGGTCTTGAATATTAAATGAAGTTGAAAATAGAAATTCATTAAATTTTTCATTTATTTTATCGTAGTCAATGCTTTTTTTATCAAATTTTACGACAAACAAAATTATGATCACTGATGTTGTGATATATGGTAGAAGTAGCCACATGTTTATTATTTAAAAAACTGCATACAACATGATCTAGAATATTGCCACTAGCAGAGCGATGTAAATCAGTTACATGATTATAAGTTTTATTTGTTGGAATATTAATATCTCCTATTAAAATATTATCAGACTGATGGTTAACACTCGAAAACAAATCTTCCAAAAAATCAAAGAAACAGTTAATATCAGATGCAATTATAGAAGGTGGCCGATAAATTGCGCATCTTTTTGTTTTTCCAAACTTAACAAGTTCTATTTGAATAAATTGAAACGGGTACTTAGCATAATCTTGTTTAAGTAATTTATACTTTATATCATTCCTAATATATATAACCAGCCCACCACCAACCCTATCATCTCTACAAGAGAATATATTACAATAATTATTAATATTATATGCTATTTTATTATGACTTTGAATAAAAGTTTCCGAAAGTATTACGATATGCACATCAGATTGTAAATTATCAATAAATTCCAAAATACTATCAAATTTGGTAATATCGTTCATTCCGAAAATGTTTATTTGTAGAATTTTTAATTGTTCATTATTTACATTCCTAAAATGAGAGTGGCAATTCATATAAATTTTCAAAATAATCATTATAATAGTTCTTTTTAAGAATGTTTGGAAAATTGTTACTCATAGTCGTAAAAGAAAATTAAAATACCGAAAATACTAATTAAATAAAATAGCAATATTAAATGATAAAACAGGAATAAAATGAAATTATAATTTACCATTAAGAAAAAATAATATATCAATCTAAATAAGATTAACCATAAAATTACTAATCGCATAAATATAGTCCAAATACAAAATATTTTCAAAAATCCAAAATAATAAGACCAGTTAAAAACTAAAAAAAATAAAAAATCTGAAACATTGACATAGAAATTGTTAATAAAATAATTGGAACTAAACAGTAAACACTGAAAATATTCATTAGAAAATAAAATAGATTGGAAACAAAATAATAATAAATTAGAAGTTAAAATATTTAAGTAATTTAAAAGATAAAATATATATAATAATATTAAAACTAAAATTATTGCTTTAATTACATGTAGGTAAAACTGAGCTGATAATTTCATAGTTTGATCCATTTTCCACAACATCAATTGAACTAAAAGATGCTTCCCGAAATGTACGTTCAGTATAGATTATATCATTTTGAGATTCAATGCGGTACACAGGCGAGTTATCAACTTTCTTTAGAAAAATGCTGCCGTCCTTATACCATAGATATTTCAGTTTATGTTTGTTTTTCAATATTTTAGCTTCAGCATATAGTTTTGTTTGAAGCGGTGATAAGCGATTCATTATATGAATGTTTTGTGCAATGTGTGGTTTAGGCCATTCAATATCAAGCTCAGTTGTTCTGAGGAAATTTTTGTTTTGTGTTTGAGTTTTATAGTTTAATAAAATTTTGTTCTTCGCATCAATACAATTAGTTTTAATTATTAACATTGGTTTCATTAATTTATTCGTACGATGTTGAATATTTGTGTTCACGAAGAAAGATGATTGGACGGCATTATTTGTTGTTTTCACATCAAGAACTTTTAATACACTGTTGACCATTTCATCTTTCAATTGTAAATTAAATGGTAAACCAGTAATCACTAGATCATTTTTAATATTGTTTTGATGATCTTTATCCAAAAGTGCTTCTATTTTGTTGATTTTAAATTCTTGAATTATTTGTTTTGATTCAAGATCAGTAATTTTCCTCTTCAGCATTAGATTTTCTTTAAACATTTGTTGCAGTTGTTGCTTAAACTCATCAAATGTGTTAGATAAAAATTTTTGAGAGTTTTCCACATTAATTATGCTAGAAAGCTCACTTAAAATTTTTAGAATTTGAGGAGCACTAGACGAACTGTCCAAATTTGTTTTATTAATTGAATTATCTTCGTCATCCATGATGGAACGGCGTTTTTCTCCTTTACAAGAACTACAAAACCAAGCTGCTGATTTGTTACGTATGTGTTCCAAAAGATTCTCAAGAATATTTACGCAAGCTATATGAAAGTTCCCATTGCAAGAGCCTTCACAACAAATCCCAGGATTAGTACGACTTCCTGTAACTACAGTCTGACACTTTTTACACAATTTTGGAGCCATACTCAATATTAGTTTCTTTTATTTCCGCACCAACAGAATTTATAAGATTATTTTAATATTATTTAAATTATCACACAATTTTAAATAAAATACAAATTTTTATTATTTTCTATTTTATTTTTCTTTTAGTTTGTCATTGCTTAGTATCTTACACTGAAAAAAATAACCGTTCAAACTGACCAATTTCTACTTATCTATATACAACCGATAAAGATTCCTATCAATGAGATTTACGAATTTATCACTAACTAAAAAGTTCAACAAATATATTATAAATAAGAAAAGTGAATTTATCGATTGGAATATTTTATATTTTGATTTTAATAGATTTCTAACTTAGTAATTCTTTTTAATTAACTTCATATGTTTCAGTATACATGCACATAAGTATGTTAAAGCAATTTATGAATTTAATTTAAATACATAAAAATACATGCTTACAGTCTTGACAGTCGTGAAGTAGACGCACGTGGCAAATTTATTATGGAAAAATATTCAATAAACCAACGTGTTTTAATCGTTAAAACATTTTATCAAAATTAATCATCGATTACTGTGACGATGAAAATGTTACGTGAAATTTTTGGGAGACACAACGTGCCTACAAAACTCACTATTTATCGTGTAGTGAATGATTTGGAAGAAAGAGGATCTGTAGGTGATAGGCCCAAGCATGGGCCACAACGTACTGCAAGATCGGCTGAAAACATTACTGCTGCTCAAGAAAGTGTTCAAAACAATCCATCAACCTCAATTCGACGCCGTGCTTCTCAGGAGCTTGGTCTCCAAAAAACTAGTTTGGCCACAATTTTGCACAAGTAGGAATTGCATTTGTTTCCATTTAAGATTCAGTTGACACAAAAGCTTCCTCCACAATACCATTTACTCCGCCATACATATGCCAATAGGATGTTACAGCTCGCCCATGACAACCCCGATTTTAATAAAAAATCACAATGAGTGACGAGGCACATTTTCATTTGAATGGATATGTGAATAAACAGATTAGTCGGTTCTGAGCAATGGAAAACCCACAAATTATTCAACAGTCACCTTTACATCCAATAAAAGTGACAGTCTAGTGTGCAATTTGGTCAAGAGGAATCATTGGACCTTACTTCTTTGAAAATGAAAACGACGTAACGGTAACTGTGAATGGGGAGTTAAATCGTGATATGATTTTTTTTTTACGTTTAGTTGTAATTGGGTGCAAGGCGGACTTTAAGACTGACCTAGCTCCTTGTAACTGTCAGAGCTCCTGCACCCAACGCGCGATCTTTCAAGTAAAGGTTCATAGCTGCCTTAAATTTGTGCATTTTATACTTCAACGGAAATTGAAAACCAGCCAACGAATTCCACTTCTTAGATGTTCGATAAATAAATTCGAGCTTTGCATCTTCAGTTCGAGATTTCGGCAGTTTCACTGTAAACCAATGCGCATTAACCGTTCCTCGTGTTACCCGTCCTGACGTAACAAATGTTGGTATTTTCTCCTTTAATTCTGCAGAACATATAGCATTTATTAATCTATAGAACACGCAGAGTTCTTGGAGAACCTGATGCGATTTAAAAAACCGTCTGCATCTATTGAAGAACCCGAGTTTACGTGAAGCTGATTTGGCTAATGCGATAATGTGTTCATTCCATTTTAAATTGTTGGTAATCTGAACACCAAGGAGACGAATTGAGTCACAACCCACGAGAATGTGTCCTTTTACCACAGAAGCGTATTCGTTGTGACTTCTTTTACGCGAGAATGTGCATATTTGTGTTTTTTTCTCGTTAAATTTGACCTCATTTTTAACTCCCCACTCAAATATTGTACTCAAATCGGAATTAAGCGAAGTGACAACTTCCAGCCGTTTACCGTTTAACTGTGAAAGAGTAGGCTCGACCTCGAATGAAATAGAAGAGTGCAATGTTGCGTCATCGGCAAAACTGTGGATAGGGTTTACAGTGCTATCCAACAAGTCATTAATGTACAACAAAAACAAAGTTGGTGACAAAACTGATCCTTGAGGGACTCCGGCAATTGAGGAGTGTGTCGTTGATGATCTCCCATTTAGCACAACGTTGATCTTTCGGTGTTTGAGAAAGTTTTTTATCCACTTGATGGTAATTTAAGCCGTATGCCACAAGTTTACAAATGAGATTCTCATGCCAAAACTTGTCAAAAGCCTTGGATATATTCAAGGCGATTGCAAAGGCTTCTCCGTGTTGCTCAAGGGCGAGATTCCATTTGTTTGTAACATACGTCAAAAGATCGGTTGTGGAGCGGCTTTCGCGGAAGCCATATTGATTATCTGAAATTATTTTATTAATCTGAAGATAATGAACCAGTTGTTGGCTAACACATTTCTCAAAGACTTTAGCCACGGCTGACACAATTGATATTGGCCGGTAGTTTGAAGGGTCAGTTTTATCACAACCACGTTTAAGAACCGGTTGCACCATCGAACTCTTCCAGGCGTTCGGGTATTTACTTTGCTGATAAGAAAGGAGGAAATTTTTAGTTAATATTGGAGCCAAGTCACTGGCAAACTCCTTCAATATTCCAACAGGAATTCCGTCAGGTCCGGTGGACTTATTTATGTCCATTGCATTCAGGTTCCTGAAGACAATTTCCTCCGAGATGTTGACAGGATCCATTTTGGAACCACAATACGGAATTGACGGAGGCGTAACTCTATCTGGGACAACTAAGGTCGAGTTCGAAGTGAAGACGTTTGCCAGTAAGTCGGCCTGCAAATATGGATCCACCACCAAAGCACCATCTGCACATTTCAATGCTGAAATTGATGTTTTAGAAATATTGGCAACCGATGCGACCATCTGGTAAAAGTTGCGATCGGAGATATTCAACTCGGAAGCCTTAGCGGCTTTCTTGTTGTCAGCTCTTTTCGCTTCCTTAACACAGATTTATTTACAGTTGTTACGTGTGGCCTTATATTCTTCAAACGAAATTTCAAAGATGCAAACCTGAAACGAAGATTCAAACCTGTCTAACGAATTCAGTCATATGAAAAGCTTCACGCTGTTTTATAAAACATCTTAAAACGACGTATATTAATATTGGTGCTCTTTTAAATAAGCTTAAAGCTTGTTTTTATGTATTCTTAAGTATTGCAGATCCAATACAATAATAAAAAAACCAAATGTACCAATCAATATAACAAATTTTAGTGACAAAAATATTGATAAATATTTGTCGGTATTTTTATTGTTATTTTGAAAAAATTATTTCATTCTGATAATTTACTTTCATTTCGCATAAGAATATTACAGTTATACCTTCATTTATATTTTTCAACAAAAATATAATATAATTTTTTATTATTCTTAATGAACATTATTCTTAACAATATTTTATCACTATGATAAAAATGTATTCTATATGATAAATTTATTAGATTTTTTAAATGGTCTATCTGATCAGTTTGCTATCAAAGTGAACATCAATCTAGATCGATAAGAAAAAAGAAATTTGCGATAATTTCCGAAATTTCGTGTACGTTCTTGTAATTCGCTAGCACTGAACGTACTCGACTGAAAGTATATATATAATAATTGCACGTCAAATCAGGTAACAAACGCCTGAAGAGATGAATTTGATCTATTCGATCGCACAGCTTTTTAATATGACGTCATCTCAACACATTGAAACCGGCCAAAGCAGAATTAGAACATTAAACAAAAAAGCAACAATGAATTATAGTACAACTCTGGTAAAAAACCTACAATAAAAATGAAAATTACATCGATATAGATCTTAGAAATAAACCACAAAATCCCTACTCCCAAACCGGCCTTAAAAAAACAAAATGAGAGGAACTCATTATAATAACTGGGGGGAATGATTAAAGAGGGGAAAGTTCAAAATGAATGTTCCTCTTCCCGGAAGAATGTTCCAAATTAAGAAAGCTTTTTCTTTTATAATACATGGTGTCCGCCGGGAAGGTATACTACTTTGTTTGTTGATAATTTTTGAATTTGATGTCTGCAATTATGTATGGAATACAATATCAGATAAATGTCCGCCTCTGTTAGCCTCACAAATGCGAGCCCTTCACTCAAAAAAAAGTGCTATGTTTTATTTACAAATAGTGATATGTTAAGTGAAAAATGTAAATTTGACTTATATTTTTATTATTAAAGCATAGAAAAAAAGACATAAGAATAGTTCCTTTCATATATTAAAATGACATAGGTATCAATCAAAGTTAATAAAAGTATACTGACTGTATGCACTCTACTGCAAAACGAGACCTCAATATAATTTTATCTATATATTCATCCTTTTTGCAGATTATTTTGAAGTAAAATACGCGAATGTGTATCGAGTAGTCAATTATATACATGTATATAACTTTATGAATGTGCCATTTTACACTGGCACTCTTGAGTGTGACTCAAACCGGTTTTTTCCTCGTCTCTTTCTTCTTTTGTCTATAAACTAATTTTGGAGTGGGGATTTCTCGACGCACAACTTTCGACAAAAATTATTTTACACTTTTGTGAGTTTCACACAATACATATAAAAAGCAATAAAAATATTTTATGAGGTTCAAAATTTTTTTATTGTTTTCGACTCAACATTTTCATTTTGCATTTTGAAGAGTGCAGATGAAATAGAAAAATATGGTTATGTATGACGATTATTGTTTTACAGATGAGGAAATTTATTACAGATGAGATTTTTTTACAGAAAATAAATATAAAATATATTGATTCGTAAAAAATATAATTTTTGTATATTAGTTTGATAAATTGTAATTTATTTTTATATTTATTTATATAAATTGTAATTTATTTAGTTATTATTGTAATGGAGTTCATTGATTTATTATATTTTTTTATTAATAATAAAATATTATACATATATTGATGACGTTTCTAAAAATGGTAAAAACGCTGGAATGATGAAAATATATAAATACATATATAATATATTAAATAATATTATATAAAAAATATACATGTTCCTGTAAAAAAGTTAAAAGTTAAAACTGTTTTATGTTCCTGTAAAAATGAAAAAAAAATCGTGCTAAAATTTTTTTTCTTCATTTGCTTATATGATGTTCGCTCGACCAAGTATTCATTGATAATGAAATATTTTCCACACACACATAGACAAATATTTAAAAAAAAAACTGCTGCACAAAAAAACGAAATTGACGCGAGAGTGCGAGTGTAAAATGGCACAATGAACGAAAACAAAACAAACAATAACAAAACGAAAACAAAATATTCTATGGGATCATGTTGGAATATATTTCTCGTTCGCAGTTGCTCGATTGAATTTTGTTCTGTATTTTTAATTTTTATTGAAGATCGATTCAAGGTCCTTTTTCTATATAAATTTTGGTTTCGAGAATTTTGTTGGTGTGCGCATATTTTTATTTTTCAAATTAAATAACGTATACTTATGTTGTAATATTTTGTACCAAAAGTGTCTTTACTAAGACGAGATGTGTCTTGGACACGAAACATTTAATTTTAGTTGCACTATTAGTTTAAGATGGCAGTATTAAACAAAACTGTCGAATTATGTAAATGAAGAGAATGAAATAAAAGAAAAAACGGCTTTGGGATTGATGAGTACAAGAACCATAAGCGATTAAGCATCTAGGAATTTTCTTGAACTTTCTATTTTTTTGGTGAACCATACCGGTGGAGGTGCTCGCTAAAAATTTACAACAAATTCAGAAGTGGGATAAAACGATAAATATTACAAGATTTATCGAATCGACGCGAGGATAGAACAAATAGTTTTATTTTCACGTGGTGCAAGTTTTTGTGCAAATTAATGGTGATGGAATCAGAAACCGATTTGTTGGGAGCGGTTGCAGCAGGCAGTGGTTGTCGTCCGAGCATTAGATATGACAAAAATTTGGAAAATAGTGAAATAAAATATATGAATATGTCCGAAACACGTGGTGGCGAGGTTAGCAGTGCGGTTCAAAAAAATAGTGAGGTTGTGTTGAATTCCGGGAACTCGAGAAGTTTTTCTAACATAACGGAAAGCTTGCCGATATTCGACCCAGTAGATGGTACTATAGATGTCGTGCAATTTATAGATAAAATGGAGGAATTTGGCTGTCTGTATAATTGGGACGAAATAGCCATTATACATTATACAATGTCCAGATTGAAAGGAAATGCGGCATGTTGGAGAGATAGTCTTTGCAGAGAAGAACGTGGTTGGGATGACTGGAAGGAATTATTGTTGGATAATTTCCCGATTATTCAATCACCAATTCAGTGTGCTTTGGAGGCCCAAAATTACAGGCGTAAGTCAGGTCAGAACATCGTCGACTATTTCTATAAAAAGCTAGCATTGTGTAACAAAGCACAATTTAAAACAGACGAACTCGTTGAGTGGATAGTAATGGGCTTAGAAAATAATAGATACCGCGATTACTTGGGTCCATTGGGGCAATATCGATCACCAGGTATATTACTAAAGGAGTTAGTCAAAGCAGCCGATTACATAGACAAAAGTAATCAACATAATAAGCCGTTGAAAGTCGAAGGTCAGACTTCTAAGTCAGTCAGTTGCTATAAATGTCGGGAAAAGGGGCACATATCGAACAATTGTCCGAACAAACGGAAGATAACTTGTTTTTTATGCCAGAAGGAAGGACATGTTGCAAGACAATGCCCAAATAAAAAGGGTGCAGTAAGTGAACCAGTCGCAAACAATATAATAAAAGTTATGGTGGAAATAGCCAAGTTATGCATGCGGACAGCGTCAACACTCATTCAAAGTATTTCAAAGAAGGTAAACTGAATGGACATCAAATCAGATGTTATGTCGATCTGGGAAGCGGAGCAACGTTGATCAGGAAAAGCAGTGCGGATGAACTAAAGCTGGAGTGGAAATCAACGGAAGGTGGAAAAAATGTGATTGGATATGGGGCGGGTATTGTACAGCCGTTAGGAAGTTTAACAGGGAATCTTGAAATTGATGGAGTTGATGTCGAAGTAGATATCCTTGTTGTTCCAGACACTGCTCAAACGGTGCCACTGTTAGTGGGGCATCAGTACACGGAGCAGAAACATATTCGAATAATTAGCGATTCGAGAGGATTGATTATAGAATCTGGGGGACCTTATATAGACTGTACATCCACAGATAAATATGCACTTAAATCCACCACGGAGTCTGTTATACCAGGAAATTATATTGGTTATATGAAGGTAAAGGCTGATATACCACACCAAGAACTGTGTGTGGAAGGAAGTATGCGGGAGTCGGGAGAAATAATACCGAGATGCCTTATCAAACTAGATGAAAGTGGAAATGCAGTAGTTCCAGTTTTGAACCTTTCTAGTGGTGACCTTGTAATCAGTAAAAACCAAACCGTAGCGAGAGGCGAAATTTGCAGACCAAATAGACAATGCGAAAACAAAAATCGATTCCAACAAGTGGTTGTAACGAAAAATCAAATAAATACCGAATTGGACAGTGAGGAAGATAGAAATGCTTTAGTAGATTTGCTAAATCAACATAGTCGGGCCATTGCATTCGACATGACACAGATTGGCAAAACAACAATAGCCGAAATGGATATCGTGCTCAAAGATGATATACCGATTTATTTTAGGCCATATCGATTGGCACAGTCCGAAAGGGAGAAAGTTAAAGAGTTAGTGGAAGTGCTGAAAGACGCTGATATCATAGAAGACAGTACGTCACCTTATGCAAGTCCCATAATTCTAGTGAAGAAAAAGAATGGCGATATACGAATGTGTATTGATTATCGGCGATTAAATGCCAAAACAGTCAAAGATCATTTTCCACTACCGCTAATTGATGATCAATTGGATCGTCTGCAAGGAAAATATTATTTCACAAGTCTTGACTTGGCAAGTGGATATTATCAAGTACCAGTGGCTGAAGGTTCGCAGCATAAGACGGCATTTATAACACCAGATGGTCACTACCAATTTAAGAGAATGCCCTTCGGGCTTTGTAACGCTCCAGCGGTGTTCCAGCGGTTGATCAACAATGTACTGGGAAGATTTCGATACACAATCGCGATGGTATACTTAGATGACGTTATAATCCCTTCAGTTACAGTTGCAGAAGGTATGAATAATTTGAAATCAATTTTGGACATCATTGAAGACGCAGGTCTTACATTAAATCTACAAAAGTGTGTGTTTTTTGCACATAAAATCGAATATTTGGGGTTTGACATATCTTTTTGTGGAATTGAACCGGGACAGAGGAAACTGTCAAGTGTCAAAGAGTTCCCCACACCAACGTGCGCAAAGGCAGTTCGAAGTTTTGTCGGACTTTGTAGCTACTTCAGGAGATTTATAAGAGATTTCGCGATATTAGCTAGACCACTCACTAACCTATTAAAAGATGATTCCAAGTTTTGTTGGAGCAATGAACAAGAAACAGTGTTCCAAGAAATTAAAAATAGATTGCTCAACAAACCTATATTGGCAATATACAATCCAGAGTCAAAGTGCGAAGTTCATACAGATGCTAGTGCCATTGGATTAGGTGCAGTTCTTTATCAGGAACAAGAAGACAAAAGTTTAAGGCCAATTATGTATTATAGTCGCAAAACATCCCGAGAAGAATCGAAATATTCAGCAATTGAATTGGAGGCGTTAGCGATTGTTACGGGGTTGGAAAAATTTCGGGTGTATCTTTTGGGGAAACATTTCGTCATTCGGACGGACTGTAACAGCCTTAAGTTATTGGCGAATAAACGAAACTTAACACCACGCATCGCACGATGGTTCCTGAGAGTGTCGGAGTATGATTTCACTGTTGAATATATGCCCGGAAAAGCAAATCAGGTAGCGGATGCACTTAGTCGTTATCCTGTACATAACGCAGATCTTGACAATACTAATGACTTCCGATGTTGGGGAATAAATATCAATACCGATTGGGTGGCCGTAATGCAACGCACCGACGTCGAAATTTCAAAAATTAGAGACAAGCTGGAAGATGGCGATGCAGAAACGCACAAGAAATTTACATTGTACAACTGCAGAGTATATAAATTCTCAAAATATAGATGGCGACTCTACGTGCCAGATTGCCTCAGGTATGATGTTGTTAGGGATGCACACGAAAGTGTAGCACATTTCGGAGTTGACAAAACACTGTCAAAACTAAAGGAGTCTAAACAAAACTAAAGGAGGATATTACTTTCCGAAACTTCGAGATTTTGTTAGCCAGTATATCAACCGTTGTATCAAATGTGTGTATTATAAAACGCCAAACGGGAAAAAACCAGGTTACCTACATCCATTAGAGAAGGGCACGGAACCATTTGTGACGGTACACATCGATCATGTCGGACCATACGTGGCAACAAAGGCGAAAAACAGATACGTGCTAGTTTTAGTCGATGGTTTCAGTAAATATGTCGTACTGAGTGCTCAGAAGGATGTCACCACTGACGGAACATTGGTGATGTTAAAATTATTTATATCAAACTATGGTCGACCGCACAAAATTATCACGGATCAAGGGACAGCATTCAAATCAAAAGCTTTTACAGACTTTTGTGAAAGCAATTATATTCAGCACGTTATGGTCGCGAGTGGCTGTCCGAGAGCGAATGGACAGGTTGAACGAGTGAATCGTGTGGTTATACTGAAAAGCTAGCAATGGTGAGCTCTGGAGTCGAATGTGAAGACTGGGATGAGAAATTATACGAGGTACAAATGGCAATTAATAGTAGTGTAAATCGGGTGACTAAGAAATCACCAGCAGAACTTGTGTTCCAACATAAGTTCCGAAGTTCGAATGATAATCCATTGACAGAAGAGGTAGAATATGTGAATCGAGTACTAGGAGTTGAAAAAGGAGATGTAGACGTGGCTGATTTGTTAGAACGTAATCGTGAGGTGCAGCAACGACAATTTAATAAATCCAGAAGGAACCCGATGATTTTAGGACCTGGAGATATCGTTATGTTGAGGAGCGAACCACCTGCTTATGGTGATTCAAGCAAATTATTAAGCAAATACAAGGGACCAAATGAGGTTATCAAATACATTGGAAATGAACGATACTTAATTGGAGACATTGAGGGCGAAAACCAGTCGCAGCGAATTTATAAAGCAATTGTTGCCATCGATAGGTTAAAGTTAGTAAGTTCTAAAGAACAATGAATTTAATTTTTTTTTTATTTTATAATATTATTTAACGTAATATTTCTTTGTGATAACGAGGACGTCATCTAGAATAGGATGGCCGAGTTGTTGTAATATTTTGTACCAAAAGTGTCTTTACTAAGACGAGACGTGTCTTGGACACGAAACATTTAATTTTAGTTGCACTTTTAGTTTAAGATGGCAGTATTAAACAAAACTGTTGTCACGAATCACAGATGTCACCTGTGATAATTGAAAACAAAATTATAACAGTAGGGATTACCCTGTAACCAAATGTTTACACATACGAACAAAGTAAAAAGAAATAATGAAATAGGCGGAGCGAACCAAATACGACGCAACGAAAATTCGAGAAGTGTAGAGAAGAAAAATAATGGAATGTTCTACAAGCCTTTGCGTCGTATAAATACGTGTAGACATTTGAGTTACGGATCAGTTCAATTTTGAATTTCGAAGTGTTAATATCGGGAAGTGATAAAAAGTGAAGTGTTAAAATAATAGTAGTGATAAATATTGTGTAAAATAAAAGTAAAAATAAATATCAGTGAATTATTTGTGAAATATTTGTGAAATTTTTGTGGAAAATAAATTTAGTTAAAATTTAATCTTTGCGAGTTTATATTCACAATCCAGTGATCGAACCGGATAAAATAATTGAATAACCACTCGGCGAAATCGTAACACTGTCGAATTATGTAAATGAAGAGAATGAAATAAAAGAAAAAACGGCTTTGGGATTGATGAGTACAAGAACCATAAGCGATTAAGCATCTAGGAATTTTCTTGAACTTTCTATTTTTTTGGTGAACCATACCGGTGGAGGTGCTCGCTAAAAATTTACAACACTTATATGTTTATTATCAAAGCCCCCTGGATAATTTAGACTGCTTTGTTTATTATACACATAATCGATTCACGTGTTTCCCTGACAAGAAGATTGACTCGAAAGTAGGAAAATGTTGCACGCTCAATCTTGAAATGTATATACATATATATATATATATATATATATATATATATATATATATATATATATATATATATATATATATATATATATATATATATATATATATATATATATATATATATATATATATATATATATATATATATATATATATATATATATATATATATATATATATATATATATATATATATATATATATATATATATATATATATATATATACATATATATATATATATATATATATATATATATATATATATATATATATATATATATATATATATATATATATATATACATATATATATATATATATATATATATATATATATATATATAGATAATGTATAGTTAATTACAGCAAATTTGTTGAACGAGTAATTCGTATAGCTCTAAAGTGTAGCTTATAGCACAGATACTATTATTATTATTATTATTATTATTCGGTCTTTACAGGCCATTACTGACACCACGGATCAGCACATAATATAGCGATAATAGCACAGATAATCGTTTATTAAAGGTAAACAGCTCGGCAGTAAATAAAAAAAAATTTGACGCCCGAAATTAATTACTTTAATATTACTTGTGCTTAAAACTGTCAGGCTACTAAACATGATTTGATTTAATTGATACACCTGTTACTTCGACTAAATCAGGTTGTCGATAAAGATCTTAAAGTTTCAAGCGGTCTATCTCGAGCGAACGTAAATCCTAGCGGGTTATGTGACGACTCGTTGGCATGGACAGCTAGGGTATTTTAGTGGTCGAAGGTAGTATGAAGAGTTAGCTCGGACTCGAAGTCGATGGAGCCAGATTGAGGATTCGATAACGATGGTGCTTGTATTTGTTCACGATTTTACTCAGCGAAAATCCTATCACGTTTATCCAACTTTGAATTTTTCCAGGATTTTTCCCTTCAGAGATAACCGCACCATTCATTCCATATCCACACGCAGAACGTGACCGTGCCAGCGTACTCGCTGTCCTTTTTTTTAATGCACAACCTCAACATATCGCTGCCACTACTAAAACTCAATTGCATCATGGTCTCTAAAACTAGACATGACCATAAAAAATACTGCCTACGTATTTGGTTGAGAGCTGATACAATCTCACGTCTTGGACAACCTTGGACATTGTTGAAATCATCACGTGGTTAATTTAGCATCGAGAAGTTTTCCATTAATGCGACCACGTTTCTAAGTGGATGTTCTAGAAAGAATTCACTTGCTACTTTTAGATTACGAGTGATCGCAAATTACGTAATTTTCGGGTGCTTTCTCCATTTTCAAGACTACGAACCAAGGTTATTATATAGAAATCGCAGTTTCAGGAGTAAGAATCTAGGTTATTACAGAAATTAGACTGATTTCTGCCAGCTTTTCATTAAAGTCGCCAATCACCAGTCTGACATTGTGTAGATACCATCAGATCATCTAAAGGATTATAAAATGAGTGTTTATCCTCTCTTTGGCTAATATCAACGGTCACAAGTGCACAAGCTAACTGGCAGAAACTTATGCAATGAGATTCGACCGATACTCTTTTATTTATATAACTAGTCTTGAAACTCACTTGGTGTTTCAAGTTAAGTACTTTTTTTTAATTACAGTACATAATTAATTACATTAAATTATTAAGTACTATAAACTTCGAACGGAGTCTGGAGAAAAACGAGAAATTACATATAACATTGAGGTAAGATACCGAGTCAATTGTTTGGTCAAATGAAAATTTTGTATGATTACCAATAAATCTAATTGTAAAAGAAATATATATCTAATTTGTAAAAGAAATAAATATTTTAATAATACAGTTGCTTCAAAATGTCTATGGACAAAGACAATTTATTCAATTATATTATATCGCTGTTATATACAGATGATAAGCAATCGGATCAAGTAATTCGTTTGCAATACACATACTACTCTTATATAATTAATAATTTCTAAATAAACACAAACAATATATAATCAATATATACAGACAATTGATAAGTCTTACTTTGTTTTGATTATTTTCTAAATAATTAGTTGGACTTAATAGTTTATCTAATTATATATTTATATATAACATAATATAAAAAAACTGATTCAAGTAAAAAATATCCCAATCTTTCTTAAACCAAATTGTACAAATAAATATTTTTAATATTACAGTTATTTGTAACAAACTACACACATTTCAATTATTACATTTTCTTTATTAACGATTTCCATATAATATCTAAAGGTATGTTTTTCCAAGAGAAACTTGTTAACGTATTGTCCGTTTCGGATGTTACATTAATTACATCACACATTTTTTATTATTTACGAGTATTTATTTATTATAATTAGTTATTTATAACTAATATAATAATATTATTATTATATATTAGTTATTTATTTGGTTTGAAATATTATATTATATTATAAAGCTGTAATTTAGCCGATATGAGGTCTAATTGTGTCTCGTAAACTTCCTTTTCAAATTTTTGAACCGAATGCAGAACATACAATTTATTAACAAACAAACACACACATACACACACTTCAAAGTAGTGTGCATACAATGCGTATATGTATACGGCCATTTCCCATCGAAAAACATGGCCGGTCCTAAGGATGTGTAAATGAATAGAAAGTCGTGAATACATCAACAATCGTATGAAAAAGTTGATATTTTCGAAATTTTTGACTTTTAACTTCCTATAACTTGGTAGGCAGGCCCCATAGCGAATTACTCACTTTCCAGAGTTTGGAAAATGATTATTTATCAACAATCCTGGATTAATAATTTTCATTTAAACCAATATTTTAATTCATGTTTTTGAAGATTTAAGAATCTAGATTTTTATATTTTCGAACGTGAATAGAAAAATAAAACGAAATGAATTTGTAATATCGGGTTTAAATACATATTGTTTGTTATATTGTGCTCTGTTTCCCGTTTACAAGTAGTAATATGATTTTATTTTACATCCCGCTCGTTTTTTTTTCATTTTCCTTCGTTTTAATATTTTTTAGAAATATTAGTGCATTTCGCTTCATTTTTATTTTATTTTTGATTTTGTTTCCTTGCTTTAGTTTGCTACGAGCATTTGAGGCGAAAGCACGTGTTCGTTGTCAGCATGATTTGGTTTTTACTTAATATTTTTAGATTACATAAAATTTTATGCGTTTTAATTTTGTTTTAGGCTTACAGAATTTTTATTTAGGATTATTAAAACTGTTTGAATTGTATACTTAAATTACTTTCATTGTTTATAAAATTGATATTTTGCTCAATTACGTTTGTTGTGCTTTGTTGTGTGCATTCGTTTCGTTTTTAATTTAGTTTTGATTTTGTTGCTTTGTTTTAGTTTGCTACGAGCAGTTGCGGAGGGAATATGTATTTGTTTTATGATAAATTTTATGTTTTCGTAATTTATTTTCAATATACATAAAATTTTATCGGTTCGGAATTATTTTTTTAGGTTTATAGATATTTATCAATTTTATTAGAATTTTGATAATATCTATCTGAATTTTGACTAGGAAATAAATTAAACAAAACGTTAATTTTATTATTTCCAAAAATAATTAAATTGATGTTTCGTTTAATTTTTCGAAATAGAATTAACGAATTAACAATTATACAAATTTTGTCAACCGACATAGTCAATAAAATTATGAATTGAATAACATAAAATTTATTTATATTTATATTTTTATTAAAATTTATATTTTCGCAAATATATTTTAAGTTTGCCAAAAATTAAATATATTTTAGGTCAATTTTTTTCATACTGACAAGTAAACATACAATACAATACAAAAACAGTAACAGACAATGTACCATCAAAATCAAAAACAAAAAGAAACAAAAAAATCAACGTAAACAAAACAAAAAAAATAATTTTTGTGACTTTGTGTATTCTTTGTGTGCTAGAGTGTTTTTCCTATACAAAATTCAAATGCAAAAGAGGAGTTACGTTATATAATCACTGTTTATACATTTTCTCGAATCACATTGAACCATTTTGATCATGTGATCATATTCGATAAACGAAATATTATCGAACTTAAATATTAGCCGAAAATACTAACAAAAATCAGGAAAATTTCTTATGAATGAAAAATTTGAGTATGTATTGAGTATGTATCAATGGGAAAATTATTTTACCACAGTCCTGATAAATAATCATATTTAGATGCCTCATATACAAAAATTGATGTTAAGGCCTGTATTGTAAGATATAACAAAGCAAAGTCAAAAAATTGCGAGAAATCGACAGTTTACGAACGAATTGTACAAATTTTGTTGTTTTCTAACCATTTACTCATACTAACTCATAAAAGAAAATAATTGGCCTGAGCTTTATTGCTATTGGTGCATATATAAAAAACAATATATACAGTGGTGTGCAATAAAATAGAACACGATATTTTGATTTTAATATTAAAATTGTTTCAATAAACAAGTTTTGTAAGTATTTCATAAAATAATGGATTCATTCTCATTAGTATATAACAATTGGTTACAAGAAAAATATCCAAATTGTTTAATTATTAAGAATCTAATATCTATTTATAGTGTCCTTTTTTATTGCACACCACAGTATGTATTGGATTTCAGAATCTCAACTTATTCGAAAAAAAATTATAATAGACACGAGTTTGAATTTTGTGTTGTTATTTTTAATTAATTTATTTTTTGCTTTTGTTTCATATGCATCCGTTATATGCAGTCGTTGTGTAGTAGAGAATTTATATAGAAAAAGGACCTTGAATCGTTCTTCAATAAAAATTAAAAATACATAACAAAACTCAATCGAGCAACTGCGAACGAGAAATATTTTCCAACACGATCCCATAGAATATTTTGTTTTCGTTTTGTTATTGTTTGTTTTGTTTTCGTTCATTCATAAAAATATATACATTTCAAAAGAATTATGACAATAATGGCGATACGAATGTGAAATATATATGTGAAAAATTATTTTATTCTAAATTTAATTACATTTTATAACCTAGTTTATTGTTATTAAAAGTACACCAGTCTTCAATAAACAAATCACCTGAGGATTAAGGTTGTTCAAAAGGTGAGTATTAATTATAAAATTGTGAAATAAATAATTAATCGAGGCATCTCCATTCTTATTAGATGTCACAGAAGAAAAATTAAAAATCTTTCAAAATTGAACTAAAAAATATGAGGAGCCCACGCGAGTTAGTTTTGAAAAATGTCAGAAAACTTCACAAACATAATCGAAATTTTATAAAAAGTCACTTGGACTTCTATGTATTTAATTGATTATTTTAAATACATAATCAATATCATGGGGTTACTTTGGCGTTAAGTCAAATTCACAATACTGCAAGGTTATCATTACAATATGCTACTCTAGTTTTGCATACCCGTTGTGTTACACTGACAGTGATGCTATGTTGATTTGACAATGATGTTTTGGGGATTTTATGAAATTACTATGTTGAATTAACATAACCCAAACTAAAATTAGCTTAGAAATGGTGTAAAGTTTACAAAAAATACTGTGCAATTTTTAAACGTATTTTACAAAAATATATGTGAAATTTACATTCTCAAATTTATCTTATTTACATAGAGCTAGGTAGGCTGAGTTTCAACTTAGTTTTTATGTAAATTTTACTTAATTTTTTTGTTAGGAACAGCATATTATTTTTTTGAGTGTTGAACTACCTTTATTTGATTTACTATCTACGTTTATCTTATTATTTTTGCAATTCTATCCCACCAGACTGAGCTGGGCAGTAGTGTGAGTCTCTCCAAATTTATGGTACACATATCGGTCTTAATACCAATATCTTACAACATTCTCACACATTTCACGCGGTATCTCATTAATTTCATAACGAATAATTTGTTTGAGTCGTTCTGGTTTGTTTGCATAAGCCTTCCTTTTCCGATACCTCACAAAAAGAAGTCCGGAGCAGTCCAATCAGGCGACCGTGGAGGCCAATCAATATCATAATTTTTTGAAATAACTTGTTGTGGAAAGAAGTTTCGCAGTAATTCCATTGAAATCCTGGCTGTATGCGATGTGGCACCGTCTTGTTGATACCACATGTTGATACCACATGTTAATCAATCATATCACGATATCGCTCCCCATTCACAGTTACCGTTACGCCGTTTTCATTTTCCAAGAAGTAAGCTCCAATGATTCCTCCTGACCAAATTGCACACTAGACTGTCACTTTTATTGGATGTAAAGGTGACTGTTGAATAATTTGAGGGTTTTCCATTGCTCAGAACCGACTAATCTGTTTATTCACATATCCATTCAAATGAAAATGTGCCTCGTCACTCATTGTGATTTTTTATTAAAATCGGGGTTGTCATGGGCGAGCTGTACCATCCTATTGGCATATGTATGGCGGAGTAAATGGTTTTGTGGAGGAAGCTTTTGCGTCAACTGAATCTTAAATGGAAACAAATGCAATTCCTACTTAGGCAAAATTGTGGCCAAACTGGTTTTTTGGAGACCAAGCTCTTGAGAAGCACGGCGTCGAATTGAGGTTGATGGATTGTTTTGAACACTTTCTTGAGCAGCAGTAATGTTTTCAGCCGATCTTGCAGTACGTTGTGGCCCATGCTTGGGCCTATCACCTACAGACCCTCTTTCTTCCAAATCATTCACTACACGATAAATAGTGAGTTTTGTAGGCACGTTGTGTCTCCCAAAAATTTCACGTAACTTTCTCATCGTCACAGTAATCGATGATTAATTTTGATAAAATGTTTTAACGATTAAAACACGTTGGTTTATCGAATATTTTTCCATAATAAATTTGCCACGTACGTCTACTTCACGACTGTCAAGACTGTAAGCATGTATTTTTATGTATTTAAATTAAATTCATAAATTGCTTTAACATACTTATGTGCATGTATACTGAAACATATGAAGTTAATTAAAAAGAATAACTAAGTTTGAAATCTATTAAAATCAAAATATAAAATATTCCAATCGATAAATTCACTTTTCTTATTGATAATATATTTGTTGAACTTTTTAGTTAGTGATAAATTCGTAAATCTCATTGATAGGAATCTTTATCGGTTGTATATAGATAAGTAGAAATTGGTCAGTTTGAACAGTTATTTTTTTCAGTGTAAGATACTAAGCAATGACAGTGGAAATTCCGAGAAATATTGAAATTATCTCTGGGAATAACCAAAAAGGTCACATAAAAAATTAATAAAATTCCAAAACCAACTAATAAGTGGACACGTTTATCATCTATCTACTCGTACATATGTATGTATAATTATATTCGGAAATTAATATTTTTTCAGATCAGTGTGTTGATTAATATGTGGCAATGGTCTTATTAATAGCATGTTATCACTCGTTCTAAGTATAAAATTTATGTAGGTACCTTAACATTATTATTTTTTAAATCATTTATTTCCAGTAGCTAAGTCGATTAGTTTAATTTAAGAGACAATAAATTAAGAAAAATCTTGATTTAACTAAAGTAAAATAATGTATTTAAAACTAATTATTGTATTTAGTGTGTTACAATGTGTTGTATTTTGTAGTTACGAGTATGCGAGGGAGTTGTACTCGTATCAACTCCCAAGTGGTTTTGAAAATAAAAGTTTAATAGTAACAATTAACCAGGGGTATAGATTCGAAATTAAAATTGAATGTTTCAACTACAATTCGTTAAAACATTTTGAAGTGCCCAATTGTTATAATTTAACATTATATAATCGTATTTCATTAAATTTAATTGATTGTTTTAATAATGCAACTGACAATGAAAATTATAACTACGATTTAAGTATATGGTTTAACAGTTTACCATATTTTGATACTGATTATACGCAAGATTATCCGATAACGATAATGCTTGACAAATATGCAGAAGTTAATAGTGAAGCGCTATTTAAACATATTGGCTTTAGAAAATTTAATACCGTAAATCTTATAAATCTTGGTTTCACATCAACCAAATTTTTAAGTAGTTTGTTTTGTCGCCACTGTAAATTCAAAAATAATGGCCAACTCGATTTTAACGATTTTAGTGATAGTATGGCCGATACGGAACACCTTCAAATAATTTCTAATAAATTGATAAATTTAAATCGTGACAATTTGGCAAAATTTAGTAGCCTAAGATGGGTGGAAATCAGTAATTTTGATTTGGACGATTACGACCGATTTAACGTAGCAAAACTATTTGAAAATAACGTTAACATAAAAGAAATTAGAATTCATAAATCAAAAGAAAAAATAACATTACACGAGCAACTGTTTTGGGGACTAGAAAATGTTACCAGTATTGAACTTCAAGAGTTAAAATTAGACTATATTCCAAGGGATTTGTTCAAGAATTTGCATAATTTATATTATGTGGATTTTTTGTCGAACAATATAAAGACTGTGGATCCTGCTATTTTCCAGACAAATGAAGATTTGTTTAAAGTCTCGTTTCAATATAATCCGTTTTACACAGAGTAAGATTTAAATAAAAATTGTATATATTCCAAAAAATTAACTTAAATGTTTATATATTTACAGAGCGCATGATAAATTACAATCGTTTCATTTGGGCTCGGAGGAAGTTAATTTTAGGTTGGGTAATTTTACCACACATACATTTGATTTGTTAGAGGAGTTGATTAAAAATCCAAGTACAAAACATGTCATATTTGGTAACTTTACCATCGATAAATTCAACATTACAGATTTTACAAAACTCAAGTTCAACACAAATTCTACTATAGTCATAAATTTTGTTAGTGGTGAACCCGGTCTCGATTTGGAACAAATTAAATCATTTGGAAACATCATTCGTTCCGAGTCCGATTTTGATAATAATCCACTAAATGCTATTATAAGAATTGGGTTCGCCGGTGACGAAATGTGTCGCGACTGTACAATGGTTAAATATTTATTTCCACATTTTCTAGAACGATATATAAATCATCCAGGATTTTATTTTGAAGAAAGTCATTTACTCATCAGTTTCATGGTGCCTGAATTATGTTATCGGTTGGAGGATAACTTTGATGTTTCATTTGTTGAAAATTGTCCCGAAAAATGTACTTGCAAATATAATCGGTTATTGTATAAAGTTAAAATTAATTGCGGTGACAAAAACTTAACAGAAATACCTCACATTCCATATCCCGTGCAATTTGAGAAACTTCATTCGATGGATTTAAATTTTGAAAACAATTTGATTAGTGTCTTATCGTTGGCTAATCAGGATGACGACGTTTTGAAAAAACTTTCGACTCTTAATTTTGAAAATAACCAAATCACAACACTTGAGATTAGTGAGGCAGAACTATCAAATAATATATGGTCACTTAATTTATGTGATAATCCAATTATATCTCGTGACAAAATAAAACTTAATTTAGCATCAGGTGTACTAAACCTTGATTATTATGATTGTAATACATCTGATGGATATCCAGACATCGCAACTTATTTAGATCGAAGTACACTTGACGAATTTTTGAAATGCAACTAACCGAAACTAGAAATAAGCGCTATAAATCTATTAAGGTAATATTCTATGTATTAAACTACTGCTGAATCAGTTAATTTAAAGTGAAAGAAGAATAAGATTAAGATTTTGATAAGTGCCATGAAGAGTAGTTTTAACAATGTTACTGTCATGTATAAAAATAGGAAATCAATATTTCATATTTTCTTTCACTCTTAATTGGCCCATCTAGTAACATAGTAACTGGAATAGCTCCTTATGCTAATCTTTAAGCTGAATTTATGACATAGTCGGGAAATAAGAAGTTATAAAACAATTCAAATCGAATGGGCAATAAATAAGCAGGATTTATGAAATTTTAAATGGTTTGGTCATTTCTGTTTTTGTATTTTTTGAAGTCATAAATTCAGCTTTCGTTTATCAAAAATAAATTTATCTTTTAGGTTAAGAATTAAAACAAAAAATATTTTGTATGAAATAAATATACCAACTACATAGTTATGTACATTATATATTCGTTTATTTTTTTTTTCAAACACGCATGGTGACTGAAATTTTAACACTGTCAACCTGGCGCGTTTAACACCCACTTATATGAAATGGTATTGATTAGAAATGCTCGATATCGTCTTTTTAATGTTTAAGTTTTTGGAATGAAGAGTCTAATTTATGATTTTATAATCCACCTTATCAACATATACTCACATGATATGCATTACCGTGGAGTTTTTAAATCATATTGTCGAATTCTATACATGAAAGATTTATTAGCTTAGTATTTTATGTTTGTAATCAATCAATAAAATAATATAATATCTGTATACATGAATGTGTAAAAAACATTGACGAAATATACAAAAACAATAATCTAACCATAAGTTAACCTCCCACCTTACTAATTACAAATTATCATCGCTATTATCGTATAGTCGCACGTTTGTCACTCGAAATAAGAAGCAACTTTCAATATGCCTGGTTAGATATAAGATGCAGTAACTGCAGTAAATCATGGTTTTGCGATATAACCTAATGATCTATACGACAGATACTGCGGAAGATATATTGTGTTCGCATTACGGCCTGAATGAACAGATCTATGACCTTCTATTGCAACCATCTATCATACTAGCACTGTATGGTACAAATCGTTTAGAAAGTTTATAGGAAAAAGTTGAGAGTGGTACAACCATAAAACAGATTGAGACAGGTCTGTTTTGAAAGTAGGTCAGTTAACCAGCCTAATGGCTTAGAAAAAAATTTTTATCCTCAATTTCAAGCCAAAAATTTATCAAATGTATTCTATAATTGGTTTCCTTTGGAAAATGTCAAATTGCATTTTTTATAATCAAATATCGATACCTTATTTATAAGCTCATATTAGAGTCTCACATTATATAGATCTTAAAATTCAAGAATAGTGGTTGAAAATGAGTTTTAGCTGTGCTGTCAAATTTTTTTTGGAGAAATTTGTTATACATATTGTAATGATTGCTGACTAGTTTTAAAACTCTTTATTCTCCCCAGCGTCTCAACCTAAGATTGAGATTGCCATCGCTATCTAGTCATATTATTTTGTTCTTCTATAGCACGCTCTAAGCGCCTCAGCTCCTTCAGTACTGCTGCTGCCGTGTGACTCACAGCATTCCACTTTTCTTCAGACGCAATCATCAGTTTAACTATATGTTGTCGGGTGTTGGTCGTTGCCCTAGGACATCCAAAAGTTCTCTCCGAGTTGTGTTGAACCGCGGGCATTAGAAGAAAATATGTTCCACATCTTCTTGTGATCCTTTGCAAGCAGGACATTCTGGAATGTCAGCATGTTTAAATCTGTAAAGGTATGCACCAAAACAGCCATGCCGTGGTGCAACTGTGTCAGGTAATAATTTACTTCGCCATGTCGTCTATTTATCCACTTTTCGATGGAGGGTATGATACCATACGATAAGTCCATCGGCCTTTTACCGAGCTATCCCAGCGCCTTTGCCATTTTGCCACTGTTGCAATGTATTCTGATGCTCTACTTCCTAGTTGTTCTCGGTGTAGGTACCATTTCTTCCTTTCCTTTGCAAGTAGTTCGATGGGGATCATCCCTGCAATAACCAGTGTCGCATCATCGGATATTGTGCGAAAGCCACATATCACTCTTAAAGCACCTACGCGGTATACTGATTGCAACTTGCATCTTTACGATTTAACATCCATCGCATCGCTCCATATAGGTGATCCATATAGGATGATGGATGTTACCACATTTGCCAGTAGAATCCTTCGACTCTGTCTTGGCCCTCCAATGTTGGGCATAATGCAGGAGAGGGCTGCAGTTACGTTGGCAACTTTTCTACTCACTATCTTTAGGTGCTCCTTAAAGTTTATGCGTACGTCAATTTCAACACCGAAAAATCGTAATGAAGGCTGCGAGGGAATTAAAATTCCACCAACATCGATATTTACAGTTTCTATCACCTTCCTACTGGTTATTAAAACTACTTCGGTTTTATGGTCAGCCAGCTGGAGTCCAAATGATATCAGCCACTTTTTAATAATTATAATAGTCAGCATACCTCCATTATTTCCTCTATGGTTTTCGCTACCACAACAACGGCAACATCATCCGCGAAGCCTACGATTTCAACACCATCAGGTACGCTGAGCCTCAAGACGCCATCGTACATAATGTTCCAAAGCAAAGGCCTCAATACTGATCCTTGAGGAACTCCACCCGTGACTTTGTATTTCATGATACCATCGTCTGTATTATACATTAATATTCTATTACGAAAATAATCTGAGATGATCCTCCTTATATACACCGGTACTTGCAGTTCATGCAGAGCATTGAGAATATAGTCCCATTTTGCCGAGTTGAACGCATTCTTGATATCCACTGTGACCACTGCCCAGTATTTTTTAGAGCCTCCCCTCCATCTTCTACCATCTATTGCTTCCTTTGCAATTTTAATGGCATGTTGTATGGCATCGATGGTTGATCGAGCCTTTCTGAATCCATATTGTCACTCGGTGGGGTTTCCGGCCCTTTCAACAGCTTTCTCAAATCGGTTATATATTATGCGCTCTAATACTTTGCCAGCCGTATCTAACATGCACAATGGTCGATACGCGACTGAATCTTCTGGAGGTTTATTTGTCTTTGGCAACAACAGCAGGCGTTGCCTCTTCCATCGTTCCGGAAACACCCCTTCTCTCAAACACGAGTTGTAAACTTCTCTAAAGTCATCAGATCGAGCTCGGATGGCGGCTTTTAAAGCAATATTTGGAATATTTTCAGGTCCAGGAGCTTTTCAATTTTCAAATCGTTGATATGCACTCATCAGTTCTTCTGTAGATACCAAAGGTACTTCCTCTGAGTCAGATATTACATCAATTGCATGGATCAAATCATTTTGTTGCGGAAATAAAGAAGTTAAAATTTACGATTTTATAGAGTCTCCCCATGGGTCACGGTCTACTTCACTACACAGCTCTTTCCAGCATTGATTGCTTACTCGCTTTAATTGCCTGTTTAAACTGTTTTCGGACATCCAAATATGTTTCGCGTAAACCAGGATAGGATTCTCTACGTTGGTATTTTCTCCTTGCATGGTGGCACATCCGGCGCAATTGTGCAATCTGTTCAGTCCACCAGTATGCTGGTTGACGATGGTTATCTAATTGTCTTTCTACCATAGTTTTAGAGCAAGCGTCAGTAATCACATTTGTGTCGCTTTTGCATTGGTCGTCCCCGAGAGGTTGGGCTTTACAAGGGAGAGCTTGAATAAATCTTCCTCGAACGTACTTGCTCCCAAAACCTTCCTGTTTCCTTATAGGTTTTGTATACGTCTATCTTCTTGTACCAGTTTTATCTCAAACAGTATAGCTTGGTGGTCACTATGCGTGTAGTGTTCACTGACTTTCCATGCAGTCACCAAACGTGTCAGGCAGCTGCTACCAAATGTCAAATCAATTACGGAGGAGGCACCGCCCTTACGAAAAGTCGGTATATCACTAGTATTGAGTAACACAACATCTATTGTGGAGAATGCCTTTATACTTTCCGATTTTGTTGCCCAGGCGTTAAAGTCGCCAGCAATAACAGCAGGATTCGTATTCGGGCATCAGCAATCAATCGGTCCAAGTAGTGTTTAAACTCTTCTATTGTAGCACTAAGTGGTGCATAGCAACTGTAGATATGCAAACCGTCCACTTTCGATCGCACAAACCCCACATTGGGAATATTAGCTCTTTCCTGCATGATCCGTCTACCTCAGGCCCATATTGCAGTTTTACCTGTTGCGTCGGCTATCCAGCTACAACTTTCTATATTTTTGTATTGTTCGCACAGAATAGCGACATCAACTCTAGCTACGTGCACGGATTGGACTAATAAGTCCTGTGCAACCTCACATAGGTTTAGGTTTAGCTGGAGGAACTTCATAGCCGCCGTGTTTTTTTCAATGCCTCCATGAATGCCATGCACCGGCCACTACCAGCTATATGATTACGGTTCGTCCTGGTCTGACAAAGCATGCAATTTGCTTGTTCCTTACAATCTTTAACTCCATGACCCTCTCCTCCGCATTTGTAGCAAAGGTGAGAGCGATCCACGTCACACCTACCCGATTTGGCTATGTGCCCATACTGCCAGCACTCTTGTAACACTCAAAGAGCAACTTCTGATCTCGAATTTGGCAGATAACCCACCCAATACGTACTTTGCCTTCAACATTCATCGCTTTAGCCATAGATCTTGGTACAGCTAACACTGCCGTTTGAGTGCCTCTATAGGCAGCTCTCAGAGGCTTGATGCAGTCTATTCGTAGCTTTTTTGCATCCACAAACTTGTCCACAACCGCCTTATGCACCTCTATCTTTGTTGTAGCCTCATCAATGTCTTTAATTTCGTTTGAGGGTCTCAAAACTCATAAGTAGTCATGTTATTAATATTTGACATTTCTATGGTCACTGTATCGTTGTCCCTTAGAAACTAAACTCTAAATAAAACTCGCTTGGTGCAATATTTTTTTATGATAAAGTGACTCTCGTAGGCAGAGAAAGTAGTGAGGATCCTCTGCCATTCACAGGTGGAAGTATGTTCGGTTATATGGCTTGAAGCGTGTGCCCTAGTTGTGGCATTGGATTCTGGAGTACTTTTCCACTTTCTTTAATTATTTTAATCCATATTTATTCCACATATTTATTAATAAAAAATATTTTCAAGGTCATCTTTTCATAAAATGTATTAAATTGAACACTGGACTATGCTCTGAACAATGAGGCCTTCTAATAAAATATTTATTTTTTGGATTAGTTATGCAACAAATGTGATCTTATTGAATTAAGTGACTCGAGTGACAATATATCAAATATATTTCATACAGCTGCATATTGAAATATCATTATGAGAAATGTTCCTTTGATTTTGATTGCTCCTTAATCATAAGTTGAGTTTTCAGGGCGTGGCACACGCTGTTATCTGTAATCTTAAGTTTTATTGTAAGGTTGCTGCATTTAAAGCGTATTTTATTTTGTTCTCTGTTACTCGGTTTTCCCTGCTGATCCTCATTTATAATTTTTGTTCTATTCAGGATTTTGTCTTAAATTTTTTACAATTTCTTAGCAATCTGTGTCTGATTTTCAGTGTTCAAGCATACCTGTGCTAGATGATTTTAGGTATTTTGTACTATTTAGTATTTTAGGTTTTTAAGGTAATTGTACTTTGAATATTGATGGTACTTTTACTGTATAATACAGCCCCGTATGCAAGTTCGGATACATCACAGAAACCTTGGAGTTCAATGTGCAGTTGTTTTCCGAATAGTCGATGTAACGAGGAATTTTGATTTGTTGCGCGGCATTCAGCTCTAGCATAAGTTGGTTCCAACGTTTAGCTGTTTCTGTTGGTAACTCATCGTTCCAGTCCAGATCGAGACTCCATAGCCTTTGGTACATTATTTTGCAGCTGATGATTAATGGTGCCAGCTATCCTAGCGGATCGAAGATTTTCGACATTTCCGACAAAAAGAGACTTTTCGTCACCGTTTTGTTGTTAGGTGGTAAACATACTTGGAATACGAAAGAGTCCGCAGACTGGTTGTAGCCTATCCCTAAGGTTTTGATGGACTGTTCATCAGCGATGGTAAGATCACCACTCAAGATGTTCGCTCAAGAATTTAGAATTAAGGTCTTAATTCACTACTAGTCAGTAGTGAAACAAATATATATATATATATATTATATATATATATATATATATATATATATATATATATATATATATATATATATATATATATATATATATATATATATATATATATATATATATATATATATATATATATATATATATATATATATATATATATATATATATATATATACCTATACATACATATATATAGGCGTGTGACACCTAGGCTGATATAGTCACTCAAACTTATCACATGTATGAAAGAGTACCGGGAAAAAACCGCCTTATAATGGAAACCATGAGTGTCAAGTCTATACAATGCTACACAATCGAGATGACCTCGGAAATCTTGGGGTTGAATTTCTAATTGAGCCACAGGTAAAACCGGCTGTATTGAACTTTCAAGCAATTGATAATCAATTGTGTAAGCTTCGCTGCCACATAATATTATTCAACCTATGAATTCTCTGGGTACATGCGCTCACTGATGTAAGCCAGCCACAAGACAAAGACTCATTTTACAATAATTTGGATAATCCGATGGGTCGTATACTCGAGGACGATGTCAGATTGGTGTTTTAACCGAAAAAAAGAAAAAAGATGTACTGTGCTCATGATTTCGAAGTGGCAACTAGATTCTCATAAAAAACATCCATTTGGAAACAAGGACACATCCACGTAAAACATCCCGAAGCCAAATTGACTGTGTGTTGATTCAAAAAGAGCAGGCTCGGGTTTTTCAAAACGTTAGATTTTGTCGGTCGTCAACAAAATTTCTAGACAGTGACCATTACCAGATCATTGCAAAGCTACGTTTGACATTTTCGAACAAGTCAGAAAGGACCGGGGAATATACAAAAGTTTTGGTCGTTACTACTCTGCTCGCTTCTAAACCTCGATTCGATTGCTCAGAATTTTCTCTTTCCCTCTGTAAATCAGTTAAATGATGGTCTCGAGAGTGATCACTCTCCCAACAATAAGTAGATTCTAATACCTACTGTAGTACGAATGGAAGTTTTGCTGCTGCACACAGCCTCTTTTTATGTAGGTACCTTTGCAATTTCTACGTGTAGTGTGCCAACAGATAAATCCCACCAAAATGGTCCAATAAAATATATTATGTTGGCACTGTCAAATTAACGTGCATATTTTACAAAACATTCAATTTTTTGATAAGAAAAGTTGTTTTGATACGGCGCGGGGTAAGAAATATAAAATGTTATTCATCTTAAAAGTTATTACGACATCGTTGCCATAAAAGGACTACAATTTTTGTTTTGCTATTAAAATGCTAATTTGTAGACTGATATAGTCACGACTAGTTTATTATGGTAATGTCTTATAATGGAAAGATTGTTATGTTCACATAATAGAGTATAGTCGAATAAATATATCAATGACGTAAACAGCTTATTGACTACTAATTGATGGAAAATCGGCCAATCAGCAGTCAGCAGGATTTCAAAAATGCGAAAATCCTGAATTCATGGCTTTCGGACATAAGATTCATGGCCGACACGTGTGGCGTACAACTTACAAGTTTGAAGGAACAGATTCTGAAACCCGTCAGTTATTAAGAAAAACGATGGCTCGATAGTAGAAATCATATGTTATAAAGCTTTATCTTATCTACTCAGTGGGGGCAAACTCAACTTACAATCGTAAATCACCACAAGAACTGCGACTCATAAGGATCTGTGGTGGTGTTTGCATCATTCTATTCAGGCTTAAAGTTCACCCATTTACATATCAAAGACGCTGCTGGAAAATAGCCGTGGTCGGTATATGTTCCGCTATCATATAGAAGTGGTATATATTCGGGCCCATGTGGTTTTAAGTTATCTGACGAAGCTGACTTAAAGTATCAACTCAAGTTCGTTGCCAATCAATGTCTCATTGCTGTCTCTTGACTCCAGTGTGGCCTGGAGACCATACAAGTTTTACTCTGTTTCAGATTGTCAGTTTGTTTAGTTGTGTTGAGACAGTTTCATATCATTTTAGACTTGATGGTATGGGACGCAAGACCCTAAGGCGCTTGGAGGCCTGTATTATATCAGGCATTTGTACATTTCCGCTTAAAATACGCAGTAGCACAGCTGCCCAGCTACTAATAAATTATTTTCTATTTCCACTTTACCTTCTGTTAATGTCCTCCTTGTAAAGTGTACAATAATAGTCGGAGTGCACCTGGCATCAGTTCTGAAATAAGTGTGAAATTTATAATTATAATGATTACAGTTATATTATCCAGTTATTCTGTAATATCATATCCTTGGGATCCACGTTATTGTGAGCGGATCAGCCCTTTTTTCTCGCAGCCTTTATTTTCGACTAATAGGAAGTAATTTCCAAAGCACCTTTAATGTCTACAAAAGCACAAAAGGGCGATTTTCTTACCAGTGATATTTTACTCGAGCTGGACAACCAGACTGTTATGGGCTTTAATCTATAGTTTCGATGTATCAAGTTCCTTGCAAGAGCCTTGTTTTGTATCTGTTGATCCAGAATTTTTCCATCGTCTTAATTGGAAACGACGTGTTGTTAATTGGTCGATATGCTTTTGGTTGAGTCCTTCTCCTTTTGGTATAAAGATCACGATAAGTTTTCTCCATAGCGTAGAAATGAAATTAAAGTTATAGCTTGCCCTTATAATTTGACCTTGACTGAGAAAAATCATCTCAATACCTTCCTGAAGGAGTCATAAGAAAACATCATCTCCTCCAGGGGATTTAAATGGTTTGAAATGATCGAATAACCCTTCTTACATTGCTAGGAGATAACTGTCTCTGAGAGACTTTAGATCCTATTGTGAGGTGTGTAATGCACATCCGACTTTTAAAGATAGTCTTTATCATTGGAGTGATCCTTGGCAACTACCTTCTAGAATCTAACTGTATTCATTAATTTTCTGATTGAAACTCTTCCAGAAAGCTTTAAACCTTCAAAATTCGGAGTAACATTTAGCCAAGGGCGTTTTATACCTGCCTCACTGGTGCATTTAGCTGTGTTAAAAAGATCCCTCCATTTTTACGTTGTTTCTCCAGATCTTCAGTCCACCATGGAATCTCCTTAATAATGTTCCCTTTATTTTACAGGACAGCTGTTCTCATAACCTGACTGTATAGAGTTAATCAGTTGTACTGAATTGAATTTTAAAACAGTTGTAAAATAGTGTATAACGACGATCAGTTAAGGTCCGAATAGGTCAGTTATATGATTCTAAATTTTGGGTTCTGCCTGGTATTATCCTTTATATCGAACCTAATGTGCAAGTAGTCAGATAGAGAATCTTCTTGAGATACATGACAGTTGTTAATAAAAAAGCTGAAATGCGGACTTGCTAAGGTTAAGTCTAGGAACTCGCGATTCTGTCATTCTATCAAATTTCAAAGCGCGCTATCAAGAACTTTTGAAATTAGTTCCAGTGTTCGACAAGGAGATGTGCTGTCCTCCTGTAGTTTTTAATCGCATGTTTTTCGTCAATATGAAATTCCTCGAGACAACAATTTATTCCGACAATACAAAAAAATTATCTCAAAATGAAACATTTTATCTTGGAGTAACGGTCTCGTCCTGCATCCTAATTCATGACAAACAGAACAATCCTGATTCAGGACGTCGATGTGGCCATAACGTAATGTGCATACTAAGGCATCTTCTCCTTTTGATTTCTTACAGTATAAAGAGCTGACCTTTGGGATCGAAACCGATGAACACAATGGAGTCCTCTCTTTACAACTTTGATTTTGATGGGAGACTTATAAAACAATATTCAATTAATTTCAGTCTACACAAATAGCTAAATATATTGGAACCAAGCTTTTTTAGATTTTGTCTCACTTTTGGATTCATAGATAGTGAATATATCACGAAACCCAGTTCACGTCGTCGTCTATTTCCGTGAACTGTCTTAAGTGTATGTTATTTAACGCAAATCTACAGTATTGACATATAAGATCATTCGGCTCATGAATCATAGTGCAACGTAATTCACTCGAGCTTTTAATCTTACGCGAATTACGAAATCAATCTTCCAAATACCCTCTGAACAGTACAAATTGTTGTACATACGCGGGTGGAGTGAGAAATCTGGTAAAATATGCATCTCAGATGTATGTGTCGTTTCGTAACTGTGGATGAAATATGAATCTATATACACCAGAAACCCAAGAACAGTCTGAACAGTGGATTTCTATTAGTGCATGCACGCCAACGAAGGCTAAGGCTGTTTTGTCAGTCAACATGGCTTCAGTTTTTGGAGATACACGAGGCGTTATCCACATTATCTTTTAAAGGGGACATTGGACCGTTTGAACGACGTTTTGATCAAGAAAATGCACGGATACAAACGTGTGTAGTTGCCATGGCCAAAATTCATGAATTATAGGCTTCCTATTGCTGCCACATCCACCATGTTAACAAAACTTAGCCCCCTACGACTATATCGTGTTTTCGAACTTGTTGAAATAGCTAGGTAGAAAGAGGTTCAACTCTGGACATCAGAGGTTTGGATAAACCGTATTATTCGGAAAGAATCGAAAAATTGGAAAAGCGGCTGTGTTGAAAAATAAAGCTTTTTTGGCCCGTTTTTACTACACTTCTCACTCCCCTTTCGTATACTAAAGTTATAAACAATCTAAAATTGTTAGCATATCGTTAAAATAACAAAAATTATAAAAATTAATTTTTAATTAAATTTTTCGTAATAATAGAGCTTTTCGTATAAAAGTATGTAAATAAGTTTATACAGAGACGTACAGAAAGCTTTTACATTTTCTTAAAACACGAAATTATATTCAAACAAGAGCACTACGTAAACGATTTATATATGTGTCGATGTCTTTGTTCCTATTTATAAGCTTTTAATGTTTCGAAAAGCTCGCACACACACCATAACAAAAATTAAATATTTTCACAAATATTTTTTGTCAAATACTTTGGGTCGGTCGATGGCTGTGGCAATCTATCGGCATTAATTTTATTTTATTTGTTAATTGTGTTGTCATCGTTCGATTATATGGACGGTGTATTGGGTGCTATTTACCTCGGAAAATTAAAAATTTTCAATCGCAAAAGCACAGCTTTATACCTTGCGGAGGTAACAGACTTTATAAAATATAAATTTGCCAAAATAAACAAAGCGATTCAATTTAATTTTATGTTTTTATAATAAATTTGATTATTTTTTTTATGTTAACTTTGGGTGGATAAGCTTTAAATTGAATAACTAAATTATTTTGTTATCATGAAAACAATTTGTCTTTAGGCGCATAAATTATGGAAGATTAATGATATCATGCCAATGTGTTCATAAACAAGGGAGATGACTCTCATTCTATTTAAAATTCATTGAGTATAAATAACGACGACTTTTACTTGGTAAGTGCTGGCTCGTTTACCGTATATCACGAATATAACTCATACGGTTGTGATCATGAGCTTTTATACTGTAACAACAACAATAAGATACGAAAAGTTGAAATATTGTCGACAAGAGCGCTTTCTGCGTCTGCCAAATGTCAAGCTGTAGGAAAGCATCGAAGAAGATCCCAATACATCAATTCGTCGTCGTTATCAGCAACTGGGATTGTGTCCTTTCACTTTATGGAAGATTTTACGAAAGGCTCATGGCTTTCAAGATTCAACTTGTGAAGGAGTTAAAGCCAAACGACCATCATATGCGTCACCAATTTGCCAAATCACTATTACATCACACAAAACTACTATTTAGTGCGCTTTATGGGCTGGCCATTGTTCCAAATGTCTTCAAAGACGATGATGGTCAGAATGTTCCTGTCAATGGTGAGTAGTATGGGGATTGATTTACTCAAAGAAACTTATGATGAACGAATAATTTCGCGTAACGGTCTAATTAATTGGCCGCCAAAATCGCGTAATTTAACCCATTTGGATTATTATTTTGGGGTTATGTAAAGTCACTTATCTACGTCCATAAACCATAGACAATTGATCACCTGCAAATCAACATTTGAAGAGTTAATGGCGAAATACGGCCGCAAATTCTGCTAAATTTTGTAAAAATTGCAGTTTTAGATTGCGCCTTGTGCGCTCCAGCCGTGGCGGCTACAAATGAGTATAACCATTCTAGTGCTTTATAATGGCGAAAGGAGTCAAACGCCTTGTCACAAAGTCAGAGTACACCGTCAACTTGCTTGTGTCTTTCTATAACTTTGAGCTGCTGGTGAATTCAATATGAGATTTTTAGATGTTGATCACTTTGGTATGAATCCATGTTGGTACCGCAAAACATGTCGAACCATAACTTCTTTGAAGGAATTGCAATGTGATATGTGGTTCATAGGAGTTACCTTATATTATCGTTTTGTTTTAGGCTTAGAAATCTAAATATGTAAGTTGGCATCCATCTGCCCAGTAATGATAAACCGAAGCGAATAATTCCAGCATTAGTGTTGCATCTGACCCAAAGACAATCAATCATTTAAAGACAATCAAGACAAGAATCTCCAAAGCAAAGAAAGAAGAGCCATTGTTATGCACTTATATGCATCCTGGGTACGGATGAGAATTTATTAGACGATTACATCTACAATTGATCAGAGAATGCTGGCATTGCTGAGTGATTATTCCATGTTATTCACGTAATCTAATAACAAGTACACGAAAGGTACATATTGAAGTAGAATCATGATCTGCAGAATAAATAACAAAGTCCCTCAAAGCAAACCACTGTGGATTTCTCGTTTCATTTCCTCGTCTGTGGCAAACACCTCAAAACATATCGGAATTAACGGATATTTCTGAAGAAAACTGGAACACATTTTAGATTTTCTGGAGCTAAAACCAATGCAATGTTAATCTGGTGGAGGCGTTGGGGAAAGTAAAATAATCCATGGCTTCAAGATCGTAAATGGACCTTACCGCGTATCAACTGAGACTTTACGAACCATTAATAAGTGTTGGTGCTCATTGTAGGTGGTGTTTTTAACCTCTCAGCTATTACAGGGGACAGGGGGAAAATAAAGGAGTAAATGGTTGACTTGTCAGTGCCATGTAAAATGAGGATAAGAAGTGTGATGCATTCAGATGGTAAAAACTGATTATTTTGCTGAAGATTAGCGATAGCTCTACGTAGAAATACTTCCATTAGCCACCACCTGGGTAACAGGCTGTGATTATATCGTTACGCTATAACGTTCCCATATAACTGGCTTAAGCACCAATAAGTGAGGACCAATAAGTATCAAGGCCGTAATAAATATGATCTGTTGGTGAATGAGCCATATTGTTGGCAAGATACAAGATTTTAAAAGTTATATAGTCAGGGTGCATATGATAAAGGAATGAAGTAGTGCACCTTTATACTCGGCTCCTTCCTCAATTCCCATGCACCATGTCTACTCTGTTGGTAATTTTTAAGGAAGGACTAAGAGGTGTGAGTGGTCTTGATGGAATCTATATCCCTGATTGATCTACAAATGTATGTTTAATCTCTTCTTGATGACTATACTGGTAACTAGAGTTCGATCTAGGCTAACTGTAGTAGTACCGGGTATTCTATAATCGACCTCGTTTATCCCGAAAACTTGTTAGAATGAAAATAGAAAAACCAAAAAATATTAGTGATGATAATGCATCTTAACCCTCACAAACCAGAGAAACTGTTCCAATGAAATGCGAGGATCTTATCCTCTATTCAGTCAGACCAGGTCTGATGTAGATAACTTGTAACCTGCGTCTATCAGTTCGAATGACGAGATGGTTTACGAACTAGGTCCAGCCAGTCTTTTTCTGAAAGTTCCAGAAGTAAAGTTGGGTGGATTTTCCAAGAAAATGCTCTTTGCAGAAGGAAAACGACCACTGCACTTCTAACAAGTTTGAAAAGGAAATGAACCCCTATCGCATCTGATGCAAGAAGCCATCAACAGCCAATTTAGAGGGCCACCTTAAAATTCTAATGGTATTTCTTTACTACCTATTCACGTGAGAATACCCTCCAACAGTATGCCGACCAAAATTAAGTTACACAAGCTTTTTAATGGAGAATCCTCTCATCAAGGGTCTAAAATATCGAAATCCTTGGAAAAGAATATCTCCGTCTTTCCAGGAGAAAAGGACGTGAAAGCGCACTATTCAAAAGGCTGTATATCTAGTACCCGTGTTAAGATTTATATTCTATCGGAGAGCAGGGTAGCTTAAAGATTTAACGGGCAAACACCTATCCGTCAAACCTGATTTGGAACTGTTTAAACTCGAAAAAGCACGTAGCAACAATGAGTAAGATAAATATTATGTGCGGGTACCATAGCATGCTGCAATAGAACTTTCGATACGTCGATAGAACCAAGGGGCTTCTAACACTAGTAGATCTCCGTATGGAGAATGATGGTTCTAGCCCTGTATCAATTGCGGAGATCTTTGGCGATGAGGATTAAAACCATGCAATCGAAGTTACGCCTGCGATGACGAGTTCGAATGACGAGATGGAAAGGGATTTCTAGAGTAGACTTAGTGAAAGTCTTCTTCTAAAGGATCCAGAAAACCCGAGAGAGAGCGAAATTCCTTGCATTGAACGGGCTTAAACCGATCAAAATTGAGTTCCATGAGCTTTTTAATGTGGTATTCTCTGGTAAGGGGGTATGGAGCTTAGAAGTGTCGTCATTGGAACAGGGGCCTAAAATATCAAAACCCTTAGGAAGGAACCTCACCATATTTCCAGAAGAAATGCATGTGAAAGCGCACTTTATTTTAGCGCACTATACAAGTACAAACACCTGTCGGTCAAATCTGATCTGAGACTGTTATAATTCTGACTTGAATACCGGAGCTACAATAGAAGGAAATAGGGCCACCAACGGCCTAGTTCACTCTCGAAAGCCATTTATAGCTAGAGCATTGGGATGGTGCATATTGTAGGTGGTCAGTCCAACGAATGTCCTTACACAAAATCGCCTTTTTTATGTCAACGGCGAGAGTGGAAGTCGAGACCGCGGCGTGATGAGAAAGTCTCTTAACCATCACAGAAAAAAAAATCTAAGTATATTTCACTAAAATCGTAGTTCATAGAAATGAAGGTTTACTCCAAATAGAGAGCTTTTTAATATAACTAAATAATTATAGTTAATTTTATTTATAAAATTTGTTTACTGAGGTTTAGTTGATTTGAACAAATTCATTTAATAGTACAAGACTATTCAGTTGATGACGTCACGAAATTTTTAACGAAAGATTTAGTATTTTAACCATTGGTATTTTACTTTTACTAAAATTTTGTTGACAAACTAATGTACTTCATTAAAAACAACAAGATATTTAGTTATTTTTATTTATTTAATATAACAAATAATGCGTTGGCTACAAAACAGAGTTTTGTTGATACAATAATTAATTTATTTAATTTAATAATTAAAACTAGTAAAATAAATAGGATAATAATTTTATAGTTAATATCATTAGTTAAAGCACTCTAGTGTAATATTTAAATTATAACAAAATATTAAATTAATTACACATGAATTGTTTTGAATATAAATACAAAACTATAATAAATTACGAATAGTTTTACAAAAAATTGAGACAATTCAATTTTATGAAGAAACTTGAATAGAGTTTTAACAGTTAACACATTTAAAAAACTCCTTTCGTACAAAAATTTTCTTTAGTTGGATTTATTCTTCCTTTTGATTTATTCTTTCCTAAAGCAGCCTATTTCTTCATGAACTGACTTTAATTCTAATATTGCAAAGCTTCATTGTCTCCTCCTCATTGTGGATTGAAGAAAGGGTAGTTTGATTGGTTAATATATACCCAATATGTCACCGCAGACGTTTTCACCGTATGTACATTTACCTTTCGATACAGAAATGTTTCTAAAAATTATAAGATAACTATAAATAATTCTCAAATATAATTATTATTTTATTAATCAATAAAGAACTATAATTTAATAAACAAATAAAATGTTACCTTCAACCGAAGAAACTCCAATTTTTATGTTTGGTGTGGTGAAGTCATTATTTTCTAAGACATTTTTAGCAGGTATTATTTGATAATATGTATTCTTTACCTGGTTCATTCACTCGATTCAGATCTAGTGATACAGTTCTTAAAGATGAAATTGATCCTATTGGTTTTCAATTAATTTTGAGAAAGTTATTGATGTCAGTTGTACAATTGATTATTAAATTTTTAAATTATGTTCCATTTGGGTCCTTTCATAATTTATAAAATCTTTCTGAGTTTGTGTTTTGAGGTTGAGTTAATCAACTTATTGCTCTCAAAACAGAATAGATATTTAAGGATATTTCTAAAATATAAATAGAAAATAATTAACTTAAAATATAAAAAATTTTAATATAATAAAATTTATATAGAAAACTTAAATGAATTATTGTTGTTACCATTTAAATATTCGAGAATATGAGTCGTGTGGTTGCCATGTTTCTGAAATATAAGAAATGAATATATTATTATAAATATGTGCGACAATATTATTAACTGACTTATCTTGTTCACTCATATTGTTGACAGCACAGTAAATGGTTGTTAAATTTTCTTCCATTCCTACAAGAACATTGATATTAAAGATTGATAATATTTAGATAATACAGTTGGTTTTAAGAATATTAGTAATTTAATGTAATTGCTACTGACCAACCCTTTTATTTTGAACTACAATATGTAGTGTTGTTTCTTATAACTTCAAAACAATCCCTCCATACCTTGTTATGTATCATATATGCTGTAGGTTAGTACTATTCTGAAAATACCTCATTAACATTTAGAAATTATTATGAATTATAAATATTGCACCTTATAAAATTGGATTACTCAAACAGATATTATTGACACAAAATGAAAACCAAAGTTCACATGTTTTACAGCGAACAATTTTCCATTTTTTTTAAAATTAAATAAATTTTCCTTACTCACCTCAATGAATATTATTTTATTTTGATTGAACTTATCTTATATTTTCACACTTATTATTTTTTTAATATATATTATATTTTCATACATAATTTATATGTATATATTTATGAGATTATAGATGTCAAAAGTATTAATTTTTTTTCACTGCACTAAATGACATCTTATTTACTTCAACACTAAATTAAAATGGTTCACGTTTGGAAAAACAATGTGTATCGTTTTTCAACTAAACTCGTACTAATTGTAACTAAATCGGATTTCAATGAATATTGTTTGTAAAATAAATAATTTTTTTGTGAATAATACTAAATTTTAAACAATATTTTATTCAATCATTTGAATAAATAGGTTTTGTAATAATAACAATCCAATTATTTTCTGTCTAAATAAATTTAGTTACAAATAATGAAATTTTTATAATTATTACTAAAACAATGTAACTAAAGTGGTATAGTTAATATGATTAGGATTTTTTTTTCTGTGCACTAAGCTATGAACAGGGAGTGACAGGGGGAAAATAAAGGAGCAAATGATTGACTTGTCAGTGCATTTTAAAATTATTTCTAATGATAGGCTCGCATGGAGGATAAGAAGTGTGTGGCATTCAGATGGTTAGAAACTGAAGACTTTGCTAAGAATTAGGGATAGCCTCACGTAGAAATACTTCCATTAATCACTAAATGAGTACTGATAAAGCAAATTCACTTTTCTTCTATGTAACAGCTCATGCCATACAATGAATGGTTTGTGTATAACTAATATCTAATATGCAGACTCTGGATAGCATGCACCCTTTAATTTTAATTAACCATAATGTAGTAGTCGGCAGGTCCTAGAGTCGACCTCATGTCGAAAAATTTAAAAACCAACAAAAAAATGAAAACGTACCTTAATCGCCATAAACCACAAAACTGTTCCGATGGAATGTGAGAATCTCTGTCTTTTATTCAGTCGGCCCACATCTGATAGAAAGTCTTGACTGGTGGATCTTCGTATGGAGAATGAGGATTCTATTCCTCTATCAATTGGTTAATCTTAACCTACGGTGAAGGGTTCGAATGACGAGATGGACGGGGATCTTTTTCCAGACGTTGCGTCTTGCAGAAGGAAAAAACCACCTAAGAGAGAAGACAAACTCTTCGCTTTAGGAGATAACTATACACTTCCAATGAGCCATCGACCGCCAATTAAGTAGACCACCTAATAATTCTGGTGGTATTTCAATATTCCAACAAAAATTGAGTACCATAAGTGTTTTACGTGGCATTCCTTAGCCAGGGAGTATGAGGCCGAGGACAGCCCTCAGTAGAACAGAAGTCTACAATATGATATAAATTCGAGTCAATGATGGTTAAGGTGGAGAATTGGTGTATGTATCACAAAAGACCTAAGTAGTGCAAAGATTTATATTCTATCGGACAGCCAGGTAGCTATTGTAGATTCTCAGGTCAAAAACGTGTTGATCAAGGCTGGATTCGGTATCGGAACATTATGCATTGAAGGAAATAAGGCCACCGATGGTCTAGCTCACACTAGAGTGGCAAAGTCATAATTCCCGGTCTAAGACAAACGAAAGATTTCTGGATCAGTAAAAAAAACCAGGATCGTCTTCGACTCAACAAACCCGGGTTGAGCCTCTTCACTGCCTTTTTCACCTACCACGTTGGTTTAAACTACCACCGTAACCCAAAAGAGGCCGAGTGCATCCGATAGTTACCGTTTGAACACATTAGAAGTTGAATCTATGGAACATGGCACATTCCAATGTACAAGTAATGTCCGTCTACAACTCCACCGGGATGTTAAATCTTCCAAACCAATCAATCAATAGGTGATTATGTTTTTATACATAACATTTAATCTATATAAAGGATGAGGTCTCTGGACCAGATCTGTATATCTTATGTACTTATAATACTTCCTATTTATAACATCCAACCATTTGGGGATGTACCATATATATCGTCAGAAATACACAAATCATCCGAAATTTGTATACATAAATACCGCACACAAATGTTAAACAAACCTCAAAAGAAACGAATTAGGTTTGTTATATATGTATTCTGGACATATGAGGATATCATTAGATTGAGATAACAATAGCAGAACTAAACAGTTAACTGAGTTTTGGGATATTATATTTTGCTTTATCATCTTATGTATGAATCCGTAGTACAGTGTAGAGTAGAAATTCTCTAGATATCAATTACATGGAGATTTTTTCGGCTATTGTTTGTTGAGACATATACATACTCGTACATATATGTTCCGAATACACAAAAGCTCATTATACAAGTCATTGTACTACTTGTGTACAGAAAAGCTTTTGAATAAATAGCCATCAATCGAATATGAATAGATGATGACGATACGGATATGTTCTACACATTACATGAAAAAGGTTATACCATTTCTTATCTTACATACTCGTATGTACCTTAAAGGTATATACAGGTATGATTATTTTAGAAAGGATATCCATATCTGAATAAATAATTAAAATTTAGGTTTTTTCGGATTGTATATTTGATCATATCTCTCTAACGTTCTAACCTGGTTTGTGTACATTTAATAGGTGGGTACATATCGAATTGATGTACACCCATGTATAGAGATGAAAGTACACATCCAACTCGTAAATTATATTCACGTGCGTATCAATCTCTATTAAAGTGCTTATTTCATTATAATTGAAATAAATTGGTGTGTGTTCACCCACCACCACCGCCGTTTACATAAAATAATTGATTTTTTAAAGTTATTTCCCGAAGATGTGCGCTCAAAGAAATTATATACATATATATGTTTTGGAAGTTGGGGAAATGCTTGGGGAATTCGGGAAAGTATATATTCATTTTCCAAGAGAGTCACGATGATTTTCATTTGACGATAAATTATGCTAAATTTATGAACAAATTTTGATTGAATTTTTTGCGTACACGATTTACATAAATTTGGTAATCCCTCTATCCTTCGACAAAACGTGCGACATTATTATTTGATGATCAGGTGTTCGAATTTTAATGCTAGGGATTATTAATTATAATTTGGTTTGTTTTAATTTCGGATAAGTACCATCAACAACAGTTTGTGAACATATTCATGAACCTTCGTTATAATTTAGAATTTATGGACAAACACAACTTCCATATCAGTGTTACGCTCTACGATGAAAAGGAAGAGCACGCCTTGGAACCGTCGTCACCGACAGCGACCTCTTCGACTGCTAAAAGGTGGCTCTCCCTTCAAAGATCGCTGTATCATTCAGTTCGGATCAGCACGCAGAACGTGACCGAGCTATATCACACTCTCTGTCCTTAGATTTGATACACGATATCAGGAATTCCTGATCATATATCACCCGGATTATTCTTCTCTAGAATGTAAGAAGCCGAACTCTCACATCCATACGCATGATAACGGGTCTGATCAATACTCTGTAAAATTTCAGCTAATTTGCAAGATATTTTGATTGCAGAAGTGGACGTAGCGGATAGAAAGCCCGATTCATCCAAATGGCCACCATGGCTTTACGCTTACAGCAGCATATCCTTTTCAAGAAATTCTCTTGGTAGCTTCACTGTATGTCCTCGATAACTTCATGAATTCGATTTTTAAGGTCTTGCATCGATTGTGGAGCATTGGGATAGACCTTATCGTTCACGTAGCTCAAAGAAAATTTGTGATCACCTTTTCGAGAAATAACACGGTCTAGAAACTTATCCTGTAAAATAGCGATTGTTTCGTTGCTTATGTGGCACGTAGCGCCGTCTTGCTGAAAACAACCGCTGTCCACATCAATGTCTTCCAATTCCGGCCATAAAAAATCATTAAGCATTGCTCGGTGGCGCAATCCATTCACTGTAACAGTTAAACCAGCCTTATTTCCGAGAAAGTAATGTCCAATCACACCACCAGCTCAAAATCCGCACCCAAAATGGGCCTTATCACTAAAGGTGTTTCTTCGTTTAAAATCCGGATCATTTTGATGCATTTTAGGAACCCAATCAGAGAAGATACGAATTTATGGTGACCTACCGGCTTGAGTTCTTGTGTTAACTGAACTTCAAAAGCCTTAGGACCAAAGAAGTCTTTATGCAAAATACGATTTAATGTCGTTTATGTAATGTCAAATTCCAAAGATCGACGAGGAATTGGCAAATTAGTGAAACTGGTAAAACAATTTAAGCTGTCCCAATAGCTCAATTGTTTCACCAGTAACACTGTAGTGCGATATTAAAGCCCACACCTTACCAGTTTTAGTAATGGCGAACTTTTTACTTGTAAAATGTCAAAAGATGACAGCTTCAAAATGGACTGAAATGTTGGCTTACACCCGTATCAACAATTACGTCCATTATACCCAAGATACCATCATTGACTGCCCAGGTGGCGCAATGGCTAAAGCTATACGGCAGTTGGAGCGGGACGTACCGGGTTCGAATTCCGATAGGGGCAGGATGCAAAAGGGATTTTTCACAATCTGATTACGATCGGTGTTGTGAATGAACACATCTTTGATTCCCTGTTGGAGTGCAAAATTTATGGGCCAACCCAAGTTCCATGTCAGTACTATAAGCTGTCATAGAGCTATGCAATGTGCAGATGGTTCTACGAAACTCGGACCTATAGCCGTGCGTCCTCGATTTGGCTGTAATGGCGTAATGTAAGGACGTAAATAAGCGAACCGCGAAAGAGTTAGAAGTGCCTCGAGCCCCAAAACAGATTGTAGAGATAAAAATAAACAAACAGACCATCATTGGCTGTGTTCTTTCGCTGATTGAGCTCTAGATCAACTGTAAATTGGCCTGTTGTTTCATCGCAAAAAATTGTTTAGTGATGAAGCTCACTTAACTAGACTCATTTTGCCACTAATCGATTATCCTCTATGTGGCCTGGAAAGTAACTGGTTAATGCTGATAAACTATCAACTATTAATGCCTTAAGAGCCACCATTGTTCGTGTTATTTGTGACTTAAAGCTAGCAGTGTTTTAATAAGTGGTCTTAAATCAGACGTTCAGAATGTCTTAGAAGTTCAGATCTATAAGAACCGAAGTTCTTAGGCTCGTCCAGCGTCCGCTTATTTCGATACTCGCACATCAGGAGATGCTGAATTATTACTAGCAAACTGAAGTATTTTCTGATTCTTTGCACATTCGTCTGTTGAACCACTATTGCGATAAGTATTAGACAGATCCATAGCAAAAGTATCTGACCTAAGTTAGTTTAAATCGGTCTTTGTACTACTTAGGCCTTCGGTTACATTTTGCTGGTGAGCTTTTGCTTAGAGCTGTGTATTGCATGAATTTTTACTTGAAATACATTTTACTCCAATGACAGCCAGATCATGACTACTATCATTGAAACACAAGACTACTATCCTTGAGTCCAATGAGTGGTTTTGAAATTCGATCCTATCTAGGCAGCATCCTTTTTCTTATTCAAATGCAGTAAAGGCAGTCATAACAGTCTATCTATAGCTGCAGTCAGACATATTCACATTGAGTTTCACCTTCTATGAACAGCTTATTAATTACCAAAGACCATCTTAAAGGGAGAAAATGACCCATTGAAGTCTTCCCTTCGCTGAATTAATGGAGACCAACTCATGTTCCAAATAAGTTTTATATTCTGCATATGAGGCCGGGCCGAATCCATTTTGCATTAGTCCATGCCACTCCTTTCTCGTCTACTTAGAGACTGTTGTCCTTTTTCCTTTGTCTTAAAAAAAACAAAGTAAGGTTAATAGGTCATTATTGCTTGTGTTGTACATCGGGACGCCCCAATCTTTCCGGTATAAAGGAGACATTCATCTTTCTCCAATAGAGCTTCGAAGAGCTTTAAAGGGTTTAAATGAAATATGTGTCCATCTGACACCTTGGGCTTAAAAAAATGTCTAAAGAGACTTTGTATCCTCTAATGAATTTAAAGTTCCCCAATTAAGTAAGTTACGACTGACATCTGACTAGCTGATTGTCACTCAAGAGCCTGGAAAGTGGATATCAAAAAGTACAATAAAAGTTTCTTCCCCGGCTTTCAGTAAAGCTATTATCCTCCATCTGAAGGAAGCTTTTTTCGTTTGTGTGACCTCAAGTGTCTTTAGAAGCCTGAAATCTGTGAGAAGTTCATTACTGACCTCACAGAAGACATGTAGTTATCTAAGATAGTTTAAGCCTAAGGTTGCAATTCATTAGGAATCTCTCGATTCAGATTAGGAATCTCTCGATTTGAATCTCTATTTTCAGTACCCCATTCCACAAGAGAACTCTTTATAGACTAATTCGTTTCACATAGAGAAGTTTCTCTCATAGGCTGAGTGAATAATATTGTGCAGGTGGTTGAATACAAGTTTTAAGTCGGGTGACTTTATGGTCCTTTTTCTGAGAGCTCTGATTTCTGTCAGCTACAGCTACAGTGTGGAGTGCAGTTAAATCATATCCGATATTTGAGCATGGTCCTTTGTCTTTACAGTGCTGATACTTGGCCTCTGAAAAGTTCTTAAAGCCCATTACCATAACTACGGCTGTACCATAACAAATAAATCCATGGAGATGAATTATGGAATGGGAAAATTAATACTACCACTACACCTAATTAGATTGCTAGTTGTCCATGATTCCTGTATACAAGGACTATTTCTACACGTAAACTGGTAAACATGTTACTTAGAGCAGCTAACGCACCTGCATACATTTCATGTTGTATTACAGTTGTGGTTGAGCTCTTTATTTTCCCGATTCGGTTGACTTCTCCTATTGAGTATACCCAGGCGAGAACGTTCATGTTCCACTTGCTGATTCAGAACGAAAAATATAGGAATTTCCTTTTAAGGTTGAACCACCATCTCGTTGAGAGTAATCTCACATTCAAGCACGATATACGAGATTAGATATCCTGATGACCTCATGTATTATTGTCCAATAAAAACCAAATATATGTTACATTTAAAGATGTTATAAATAGAAATCTGGCACCGATCCTTTTTGTTCAAGTAGCAGCAAAAGATTTGCAAATCTTATATATAATTCCCACCTTCCAAACTTTCTAAGATAATTTTGTTTTTCTAAGAAAAGTAAACTTTACTGTCTTAAATAAGATAAACCCATACTACGAGCGAATATTTTGTCTGTCCCAAAGAAATATTTTATCTTAGTTATTCGTTGTTGCGAGAAAAGATGGATGTTATACGAATTAGATTATCCACCTTTGTCTAACGAGATCTAATTAAATAATTTAAATGTATGTAAAGCTTTTTCCTGGTTCGATAACAATTATGAAAACTTTGGAAAACTCATATATTTTACAGAATAGTTTTCCATTTATCTTTGTACAAAAATAAAAATCATAAAAACTATGAACGCAAGGTATACATAATTTGCAGAAACTTTTCTTTTACCACTACACACCATTAAAACTTTTATAATGTAAATGTCTTAAATGATTTATGGCTGGAACATAGATAACTATTTATGTAATGTTGTCTGGGTGAATGTAAAAAGTTAAGTTTTATGGGTGACTGGGCATGAAATCGATACTGCTGTAAGATTAGGCCTATCGTATGTAGTGGTCATGCTAGCCCGAAGCATTTACAATAACGTTCATCAGGTAAAACCATTCACAATGTACATCTATCAACTTCTAAACTGTTATCTGTAAATGAATAAACGAATTTTGTTCAATTGTTGAGCAAACGTCTTACAAACTATCTGACATCGATTAAGCACAAAATTAAAAATCAATTTTGTTTTGGGAAGGAGTTAAATACAAAATTTGAATGACATGTATCAAGATTATACCATTTAACATGTATGAAATATCAAAGACACAAACCATGTACACTAATTTGTAATTTTCTCATTTCTTATTCAAATAGTATAAATTACATTTTAGCGAAGACGGCGCGTTCTGTTATTGAATAGCGAAACTATTGCCTAAGAAAAATTTTATTGATTAAATATTTGATGCAGCTTAGAATTATTGTAGAATTAAATTAAGAAAATTTTGATTTAGAATTTTATCAAAAATCGATAACTCTGTTTGCACTGATCATAGGTACTTTATTGTAGCCAGTTCATCATCTGTATTTGCTGGTTAAATGTTTCGGGAGGTACCGAGTTCGAATTCCGATAAGAGCAAGGCGCAAAATGGATTTAGTAGGCCTATAGCCGTACGTCTTCATTTTGTACTATGTAATGGCGTAAAGTGAGACGTGTATAAGTAAACCACGAATGACAGTCTTGGACTCCCAAAATAGATTGCAAAGATAGAAAATAAACAGAAATAGAAAATGCAATTGTGTTGAACGACTGAAAGGATATTTATAACAGTCATAAGAGAACAATTCATCGCGTTTCACTAGCACGTTTCCAGTCGGTGCACTTCGATCTACGGCAGACACAAGTTTTTATCACATCCGATTGTAGCCAAGTCGTCAGCATTCAGCACGCAAATTAATTGAGTGCACTCATTAGTACGTAGACGAATGAACCACGAACGACGCGATTATCAATCAATCTATATAGTAATCCGTAGTCGGCAAGTTATGTCACTTTTGTGTCCAGTATACCGGTAAAGGATAGAAAAAAGTAAAATTCGTGAATCAAAACTGGAGTTCACCTCATGCAAGTCAGAGTAAGACCAGTGTTCTATAACACAGATGTAGATATACGATTACCGAAAAGCAACCATGGGTTTGAGGATCAGACATCGTTAAATGAGAGACATTATACGAATATAATCGATAAACTTTTGGGTGAGAAGCCTTATGATGTACAAGCCCCATTCTGGAATGACAAATTGTTCTCAGTCCGGAATCACTCTTCGACTGGATAAGTTTCTTTCATTTGAAACAATCAAAGTCATGTTCCTCACCTTGTTACTGACTTTCATTCCGGTCCATTAGTGAGGCGTAGGAATGGAGTAGGAATTGAAAAGTTAATATTTGCTAGTCATTCAAAACAAACAGGCAGATTTCGTAATTTAAACGACGTAATGGGTTTGTTGCAACCCATATAGTCAGTTATCGCATTACATCTTCTGTCGTCTTCGAGGAAACAGCAACTATATACGACATCTAACGAAAACAGCAGGCCCGTAAATTATTCAATACAAGACTCAATCTGTGGTTCTTTAATTGGAATATTCACAATTTAAATACTCTAACCAGGAATAGTTAGAGGGCGAGTCTAATACCAGCAGCCGTGTTAAAATTGAGGCGGTTACGACGTTCGTATATCGTTGAACCTCAGTCAAGCGCAAGTGGTACACCGTAAATGGGTTCGTATATCATCTTGGTGCTGTGACATACTACTGCAGTCTTTTAAACGTATCCAAGTAATAGAACTAAATTAGTTCCTACCGAGTGCTGGTCTATAGAACAGTTTAATTACTTTGAGCAAACTTGAGTGCTTTAAGCAGGTTATTTGTGCCTAAATTTGGAGCTACATATATGGATATTTCGATTGCTTTTAACGAATTAATACCAGGTTGAACCTGATGCTTAATTTGGCTCAACACAAGGAAACGTATGAGGTTCAAATAAAAATGAGTAAGACAGATTAAAACCTATCTCTCGAAATTTGGTTTCGAGAAAGAGGTTTTAATCTGTTTGGAAGACGAAATACGCCTACAATATCGAATTGATCAAGGACATTGCACTATCCATAAGTCAGAAGATTCAGGCTAATTAATGAGTTATGTTCAGGCCTCCGCAGGGACTAGGGGTTATTTAAGTTGGTTAATTCAACCAGATCCCGATGAAAACCAACAATAAAGATGTCATACTCTTTTCATCAAATAAAAAAGGATTGAGTTGAGCATTACAAATACGAAAATTAAACTAAGAGTTGAAGGGAGGACGGATATCTATAACAAAACCAGAAACATTATCATGAATACTGTCCATGAGTTCTCTCCAAATCACTCATGTAATAAAGCACCCATGTAATAAAGTATTAAAACCTACTCATGTAATCATTCATGCATTTTACCTAGTACTCATGTAATCATTCATGCATTTTCTACGAAATCATTGGCTCACTCTTTAAGGCTCTCTTTCAAATTAGAACAACCGTTCGATTTGTCTTGCGGTTAAATTTATTCTTTCATTATTAAGACGGCAAAACGAAAAGTTTGAACAAATTTGTGATAACTTGACCTCGCCGTTGACCCAAAATAACTCGCAATTGATGACACATGAAGAAATTCGTTGAGCTATAACCATCTACAAAGTCTACCAAAACGTTTTGAAATGGTTCGAAAAGTCTTATTGCTTAGACGTGATTCGAGTCACTGTTGGGCGTGTAAAATACACGATGTAATTTACACTGTTTTTTACATGTAAAAATGTGTAATTTACACAAGATTAATTTTTACATTTTATATGTAAAAAAACGTAGAAAACGATTTATGTAAAAAAAAATTGACGCGCCATCTCTTATTAAATCTAATTGTAACTAAAGCATCATCTGTTAAAAAATCTTTTTACTATTTTCCAATAGAATTTGTGAAATTATTAACTGTTTACTAGTTTTGTCGACTATATACTGAATGTCAAAATGTCACAATAATTAATGATTTAGTCGGTAAAATACTTAAGTCGGTAAATTTTTGACATTTTAAAAAAGATGGCACTGCAATTGAAGTTATCTTCGTTTTTACATGTAATTTACGTTTTATGTATAATTTACGCTGTTTTTTTACACAATTTACATAAAAATGTAAAAAAACGTTTTTTACATGTAAACAGTGATTCGAGTCGTTTACAGACTTATAGGCCATAGATTATTGTTAAAAGAGTCCAAAACAGACATTTATCATAGGTACCGAAACAATCTAGATTTGTGGCCTACTTTCGATAGTAGATATTCGATATGGCTCAGATAGGTATCAAAAAGGACCTAAAATAGCCTATTCGTATAGCTTAAAGACCTTCGATCCTTTAAATGTAGGGATGATACTATCGATGCACCTAATGCGATACCTGAAGATCGATAGCTGAAGTAACAAATGAAGACAATTGTGTTTTTGTATGTTTCTTCCCCAGTCACTCAGGTTCGATTGGCCCATTGTAACATCCCGTCCCAGACGAATACTCTAAGTCCCGAAATATGTATGTGTTCTTCTAATTAAGCCCAAGATTCCTAGTATCCTCGAGGTCACCAGTTGATCCACAAAAAGGAATTGTGATTCAAAGCAGTGCAGTCTATGGGAAGAGTGTGAAGAACAGGAACACAAGTTCACGGTTTGCGTTGCACTGAATTTTCATTCGGAACTTGTGATTCTTCAGGGAACAGTGTCCAGCAGAATGCCAAGCAAGGTCCTCAAAGTTAGTCTATTATAATTTAAGAATTGGACTGGGATCTTTGCTCATTTGTTGATCCAAATAAAATTTTGGACAGTCGACAAGAAATGAGGTTATTCCATCTCTTGTGATGAAGATCATTTTGTATGTTTTTGTAGGTTAGTAGCATCCTTGCTCATTGATATTCGTTTAACTGATTAAAGGAAATTCTATCCTGATGTTTGTCTTCATCATCTAATTGTTAAAGGGTTGTTGTAAGTGTCTGAGTCTTTGTAGACCAATAATTTTCTTGTATAAGCATTTTCAAAATTTGGTACACACTTCACCCTATCTAATTATATTGAAACTCACCAACTGCATATGTAAAAATTGTTGAGTAGTAGCGTGATATCCGGTGCATAGAAGCGTGATGTCTGCAAAATCATAATAAATTTAAATATAATCAAAAAATGGACCAAACGAGAGATGATCATCATACCCTAAAATATATGGAGTAAAACTGCACCCCTTAAAAAAACTTAATTTCTTTTGTGCAAATCTCAATCGGACCTTTTGTGAGTTGGCGAAATGCGTTCGATGTCTAAAATGAGTGTGTGTCTGTTGGTGGATTGTATATGCAAATGGTATAGAGGGTCGAGTATATTGAAATTTGAATTTTTAGTTTTGAGTTTTTTTAAAGGGATGGGGTGTTATAGAAATTTAATTATTTTATATTATTTAATTTGACGGCCCGTTCTTATTTTATTTTTTTGGACAGATGTTTTATTATACATATAGATATCGAAAACACTACCAAATGCGGAACTTAGAACGCAGTATAACATGATGTATCGCGTATGCCACTCAACCCACGAAACAAGATTTTACGAATCTCTTCAACTATTAGGTGTGGTCATCATCCGGCTTGTGAATTTTACTGAACTAATTACAATGTTGACCCCAGTAATAAACTAGCGGCAAAAACTTTTAGCAACGCTGATCGAGGCGTGCAGGTGAACCAAAAAAAATTCTATAAAGCAAGCAGGACTTAGTGTTTTAAGTCCATACTGATCTACGTGGTTATTACTCAAACAGATTTGTGAGTGGAGGAACTCTAAAATGTTTAATTTTGTTTCCCTTTTTGGAATTTGACTTTTACTCTACTTTAATGTGGTAGCTTATTTGGATAACGTTCCTATAAGAGAGTTCGGTAAATATACCTTCACTCTAAGCGAACGCATGCGATGAGCAGTCAGCACTAACATCAATTGGACCAGCAGTTGTAGATCAAATGTAAATCCACATACAGCTGAATTGATACTATTCTCTAGAAATTATATACTTTCTCAAGTCAACCCAATCCTTCTCGTCTTTCCACTAAGATAGCCAAACTAATAATGGCGATAATGGAAACTATGAACTGGTTGAGGTGCTATGTATTATCCACCAGGAATATTAAGTTTTTTACAGACAGCCAAAATTCCAATAACGTCAATATCCACATTTCTTGGATACCAGAGGCACTGCTGTGTGTGGTGAGAAACTTAATCCTAATGAACTTGCTCGTTAGGGTATAAAATACTCCGTTCCTGAACAAACAGACTAACATGAAAATTATGCTCGCCTTGTTGATCCGAACAACTGAGAGGAAAGAGATACAGTACTCCATGAGATCTGCACCAATCCAGTTATGTTAGTAGTAGAATAAAATATTTTAGAATACCTCACATAAATGACCTGACAGATGTCAGCGGAAGTAACGTAGGAGTATCCAGCAGTTCATCAAAAGCACAGCATGGTTCGGATCTAGAATGAGAAAGGAAAAACTATACGGGGTATGGTTATACGGCTCCAAATATGTATCTATACATGTCCTTAAGGGCAGCCACCTTAACCTAACCCAACTGTATGTGTCTATGTGTTTAATTTAGATAATCGGATGAGCTCCATTCCTCAACACGATGTTAGATTCATGGTTGATTTCTTCAAAAGTAGAATTATAAAACCAACTGTCGTCTGGCGAAAATATCGATGACCACCAACGAGAAGTCCGTTCCAATTGGTGTCAGAAGTGAGATTTTTGATAGTTAAAAAAGCACAAAGTTATCCTATAGTCATTCCCAACTCAGGGGAGAATTCCATCTACAGAATACGGGTCAAAATCGAAATTGGTCCTAGATTACGGAACGAAATGAAAGAAGCGCAATCCCATTGATTCCGTGTTTCGAGCAGAATTACAGACAACTAAGAGAAGACCGGTTTATCCACCAACGAGTCAGATGCAATCAATTTTACAATCTCTATCTTGCATAGTAGAATCAGTAACAGCTGCAGAAATCGTTTGAAGAGGAACTGTTTCAATTTTAACAGAGCTGTTACAATTGTAATTTATTCTTAAGAACAAGAAAAACATGTCAGTGGATTAAGGGAGCAGTTCGGTATGCTGGAGAAACAATTTGGTGGCGGAATTCAATAACAGAGTAGCTGATGTCGAAATGAAAGTACAAAGGTGCAATACGAATTTGACAGTTGGTTTAGTCTTATCAACAACAGCTGGTATAGCAACCAAATTGAAACTACCAAAATTCGAAAGGACTGCACCGTACCAACCATTCAAACAACGTACGAATACGCTTATATTGGCTTTGCGACAACCAGCCAACTTCCCTATCTACGGCCGAGTGGACCTACAGAATTATAGGACGGAATCATTGAATCTGTTTGAATCAATGATCGTTCGACTAGTGAACCTAGCATACCTGAACCACAACGCTGATAATGTAGAACAGTCAGCGGCATCTTCATTCTACCTCGCTATTTGGGAAGCAGCTGAGAATTCAGCTTAACCTGCTAGAGTAGATGAGATTCGAATCAAATCGGATTAGTTACTATACTACGCTAATAGCAGAAAGTATGAAGTAAATAAAGTTATTAGTTCAACTTAACTCAAGTCTAAACTCCTCTTTTGATCATTACACAACACCTATATCTAATGATGAATCAGAACGACCGATTCATATTTAAAACGAGTTCCCACATACCACAGTTAATATACAAAAATTAAATAAACTATAAATAAAAATCTTTCTGTACAACATTATTATGTCACGCAAGCAATTTATTTTTGTTGCACATATAACATCGTTATGTATACTAGTATGTATTAATAAAAATCACACGCGTTATGCGACACAATACATTCCAGAGGAGCTACGAAAAAATTATGGAAGCCTAAGAGTTACGGTATGGTGGGAATCATATAATGGTTCTCCATTGTTTACAGTTTAAAACAGGTTAACAAGGATATACAGAATCATTTGAAGAGTTGAATGTAATGATCGTTCGACTAGTAAGCTTGGCATACCCGAATCAGAACACTGATCACTTAGATGAGCTAGCGGCGTCTACTTTTATCTATTCTATTCTTCTTCGCTATTCAGAAGGCAGTTGAGAAGCTAGTGAAGCTTAATTGGGCAGATTAGATTCAATTCAAACAAAAATCCATGCACTAGTAGTAAGTGAATGAAATTTATGCAGCTTCACAATGACTAATGCAGCATGAATGCATCGAGTATTTTTACCCAGCACTAGAGGGAAGTGATTGAAGGAAAGTGAAGGGTAATGCCATAATCCCCATGACGTTGAATCAGAACGATCCATTTTAAATTTAAAACTAGTCGCCCCACGATGACCACGGTTGAAATACAAAAATTAAATAAACAAAAATCTTTCGGTATAACATTTATATGCCACGCAAGCAATTTATTTTTGTTGCGCGTATAACACCATCACGTATACGAGTGATAAATAATACAGAGAACACGCGTGACACGACACAATACATTCCAAGTGGTAAAGAATGTATAAAAACCAATTTATTTGTTGTGGGCGTTATCTACTGCCTAGTGGATCTACAAAAAAATTATGGGATCCTAAGAGCTACGATATGGTGGGAATCACATAAAAGTCTCCATTGTATACAATTTCAAACAAGGTAACAAGTAAATACGGAATCATTGCAAAGGTTGCAAGTGGAATGATCGTTCGACTAGTAAGTCTAGTATACCCGAACCACTACGCTGATCTCCTAGATGAGCTAGCGGCGCCTACATCATTCATCAACGTATTTCTTCTGTTTAGAAACCAGCTGAGAAACCAGTGAAACCTTACTCTGGGCAGATGAAGTTCAAGTCAAAGCGGAGACAGTGCAATAGTTTATGCTGGAGTTTTATTTTTGAGAACTTAGATATTATCTCAAAAGTTGACAATGAATCTGAACGACCTTTTCATATTTTAATCGAGTTGCCACTGACCTCAGTTTTTATACGAAATTAAATAATAAAAATCTTTCTGTATAACATTATTATGTCACGCAAGCAATTTATTTATGTTGCGCTTATAACAACATCACGCAGACTAGTACGTATTAATAAAAATCACACTCATAACACGATACAATACATTCCAAGTCGCAAAAAGAGTATTAAAACAATTTATTTGTTGTGGGCCACGCCTAGTGGAGCTTCGAGAAAATTTCGGAAGATTAAAGTTAAGGTATGATGAGAATACAAAGAGCTACGGAATATCGTGCAATTTAGTTTTGTTGCGCTTGTAACATCGTATATAGGTGATACATAATAAAAATCACACGCGTGACGCGACACAATACATCCAGAGTGGCAAACAGAGTATTAAAACAATTTATTTTTTTTTCTAAATGATAATTTTGGTTTGTTCAATTTATTCAAAAAAAAATTTGTTTTTTTATTAATTAATTTTGTTTTTTTTTGTAATTTTTGTTCTTCTGCGTAAAATTAATATTAATAATAATAAATTTTGTCTCCGTGTGTATTTATTGTTTGTCATCAAAATTTTAAATTAATTATATTTTTTTAATTATTAGATATTTTGTAATTTTTTTTTTTGTTTGTTTATTTATTTTAACACTAAGAGGACATGTCAATTTTTTTTTTCAATAATATATAATAATAATATATATCTATTTTTTTACGATTTTTTTTTTAATTAATATAATTTCAATTTAATTTGTTTTATTATATTTAATAATATATATATAGGAATATATATTTATAAATTAATAAAATAAATTGTCTATTTTTGTATTTCAAAATAATAATGTTAATTGCAAAATAAAAAATATATATATAATATTTATTAATTAAATTATGTAAAATGTGTGTATGTGTGTAGTTTTTCATCTCCCAAAATACGAAAGATACAACAAAATAAAAATTTTCTTCAATAATTAATAATTAATATATTAAATATATATATTTATTTATATAGACTTATATTTTATATAAACGATAAAAATTATATTTTCTCCTTTTTTTTTGTTTTGCGAACAGTTTTGTGGTTTTTTATCTTATTTAATTATTTATTTTTATTTATTATAATATATAGTTTTTTTTCTTCTTCTTTATATTTGGTTTAGTAGAACTTAAACGTAATGTACACAAAAATACAAATCAAAAATGGTTCGTTTCTTTAATAAGCACAAAAAAATTTATTTATTTAATTTAAATTTAACAAACAATTATAGATAAATTTATAAATTTTTTTTTTTAAATATTTCTTTATCACCCTGTTTTTTTTATATAATTTTAGTATTTTTTAATTTAATTTAATTTTAAATTTTTTAAAAATTAAATTATTATTTTATTTTAATTTATATAATTAATTAAAAAATCGAAAACATAAAAAATACAAAACTGTTATAATTTTGAGTTGTTGTGTTTGTGTATTGTATGTGAGATTGATTAATAATAATAATAATTAATTTTATTGCATAATACTATTGTTTATATTGATGGCTGGATAATTAATGAAAATGTAGTAGTTTAATTAATTAGCTGAAAATTAAATTGGTTGTTTTTTTTTTTTGTTAAGAGAAAGATAATAATGTTGAACATCTAGTTTTGTTTATTAATTGAGATTACTATTTTGTTTTGCGGTATCTGTTTAATAATATAATTAATTAATTAATTAATTAATTAAGAGAATACACTGATTACTATTGCATACTATTGATTGATTATGGATTAGAAACTTAAAACCTATTGCATATTATGTTTATTGTAAATTATTTTTAATTATATTTTTTTTTTAATTAAACAATTTTGTATTTGTAGACGAAACAAATTAAAAAACAAAAACAAAATAATCCTCGTTACAACGAAGTCTTAATTAAATTAAATAAATAATAATATTCACCTTGATTGTAATTATAATTATTATTGTTTGTTTACCATATTCATACTTAAAGCTAACGAGGTATATTTCAAATTAAATTAAATAAATTTGGTTAATTAAATTTAAAAAAAATAATAATTATAATTTACTGCTGTTGCGATAACAGCAGCTGTTCCAATTCGTCGGCCGAGCGTAGTAAAAATGCTGCACTCTCTCGATACCCGGTAACCAGCTGTCGCACCGCATCTAGTTCCGATGCATTCAATTTGTGCGCTAGTAGCGGTGGTTTTAACTGTTTCATCGATAAATCGGTTGGACCTGATTAAAAACAAAAACAAAATTAATTAATTAATAACAAATATTATAATATAAAACAATATTATATACCATTTGATGAGCTTTTGTTAGCGTTATTATTATTGTTAATGTTGTTATTGTTACTATTGGCATTCCCATTATTATTGTTGCTAGTGTTGTTCGAATTGTTGCTCGAACTGCTGTGTGAAATGAAAGTGGGATACGTTGGTTGGGTTGGCGTCGATGATGGGGGTGGCATACTCGAATTTGATCGGCCATTTGAACTGCTAGTATTCATGTTCACACCGATACTGCTGCCCTGTCCACTATTATTGTTGTTGTTACTAGAGTTACCGCCACCGCCGCCACTACTACCTCCAGTACCACTGCTACTCGGATAGTTCGTATTGTTTGGTTTACTAAATTCGTTCCGATACAATGCATTCGGTGGCGGAATCAATTTATTAGTATTATTATTATTATTATTAGGAATTTTATTATTGTTGTTACTAATGCTGTTGTTGTTACTACTCGTGTTGTTATTTATGTTATTGTTGGTGGTTAAAATTGATTGGCTGTTAATTGGACCGCTGCCACCACCAATTAGACTATTATTCAACGATGCACTAGCCGTAATTGTGGCGGATAGATTTTTTGCTTCACTTAAATTATTAACTGATATTGATGACGACGACGACGATGATGATGGCGATGGTTTACCAAGTGTTGATATTGAAGGCATTGTTAAGGTATCTGTATTATTGTTTGGTTTTAGTATTGAACTCATGTAACCGGATGGTGTGACTGTTGTATCAATCGGCTGAAAATATAAATAAATTATTATAGAACGGAATGCTTATATGTTGCATATGCAGCTTACATTAATTAATGATGGTGAAACAGCTTGACTGATTGGTTCCATGCCCATTCTCATTCGTTTTGCGTTCATGCTTTCATTATCACACGCCGATGCTAGAATTTGTTCCGCTTGAACAGATGTAAGGTGTGCTGGAGTTGGACGAGACTGAAATATATATAAGAAAATTGGAAATTATTAGACAACTAACCCCTGCTTTAGATATGGCTCAAACTAAAAAGAACTATCAGAGGTGTGAAATATAAAATATTTGATATTTTGACTGAACGTCGGGAACCAATGTACAAATTATTAACAATAAGAGGGTTTCCCATTGGGTCATCACTGCAATGATAAGTGGATCCATTTTACAAGACAAACCCAAAACTAAGCAGCCAGCTGGAAACGGCTGGAATGAAACTAGGCACGAAACTATAAAAACCATAAGTATTAAACACTGTCCAAAAGTAGATGGACGATATTTCCTGGCTGAATTCTATATAACTCCATTTTCAAAATACGGATCGATGGCTAGGTTGTCATCAAATAATAATTATTCCTCCTATCAGAGATCTGCTCTATAAGCAAGGTCAAAAATACCTTTGTTTATCCAATCTATTATTTCTATGGATGGGAGGAAGCGACCTTTGAGTCATAGATCCTCGCGTCATCTGCCTTCAGAAGGTGCCACTTTAAGCAGACAAGAGCCTAAAATCATGTTTTGTGGGTGCTAGAAGCTTCAAGGTTATTAAGCAACGAAAACCTGGGACATGGGCCAATATGTGGAACTTTTATATACTACCCAGTGCTCTGCCATGGGTTCCACTATCTTACTCACGGGTTATTTCCTCCAAACAGGTCTTGGTTTACGTATCCAGAGGACAGTGAACAAACAAGAAAAACAGAGTTTTAAGTTCAGAAGCTATTGGCTAGCAAAAAGCAGATAGAAAATGAATCGAATACCAGTCCATTTGGTTAACTTCCACCTTCCTACCACTATACTCTGAATAGAACTTTCCGCATGACTCAAAACGAATGAACAACGCCAGAACCAAACCACGCAGTTCAGCCAACACAACAAATATATAAACTTACAAAATCGTTACTCACCGTTGTTTCCCACCCATCGCGTGTCTTCTTATTCCGCCGACACGATTTCAAATACGTTCGAATTCGTTTCCTTGACCGTTCGGCAAATTCGGGAAATTGTCGTGTACACGAATCAATAATAGCCTGTATCTTTTCCTTCGGCTGTTTCGATATCGGCACCATTCGATCTAAATTCTCGTCAACAAATAATCGAACAAACATATTAAACGCCTTCAAACGTTCCGGATCGTGTGGCGTCTGATCCAAACGATCGTCCAAATCGTCGTCCGATAAGTCATCATCGTCCTTTTGACCCGACGAATTTGTTTCGTCCTGTGTCTCGATCGGCGAGTCTAGTTTGACTGGCGGCGATGTTGGTGGTTTTACAGCTGCCGCCTGCATTGCCAATGCGTTTTGATATTGAGCCCATAGGCCACTGACGGCGGCCAAATCGGGCCCCTCGGTTCCATTGCGTACGGCTGCCGAATTTTGATAGTTCCATGCGAGCAGCATAAGTTTTAATTTGTCAGCATCCTTCATCACGCCTGCAAATACAAAAACAAATATATGTTAAACACGTCTTGAGTCACTTAATATATACTCCTTGTATATACCAGCCATCATTACGGCCGCACATACAACATAAACAAGATTATGTTTTCAATCACGATATCTTCACACTTAATAGGTAAATAATTAATGTGTAACAATCGTAAATTGGTATACATTGTATATAGTGTATTCAAGGGTGGTCGATTGTAGGGGAGGGGGTGGATTTATGATCGCTTTATGAAAACTTTAACTTTTAAGTATTATTTTGAATACTTATGGGAACGCAACTATTCAATTAACCATAATATAAGCCATAATTTGAATGATTGGTGTGTGGTGTGTGTGTGTGTACTCGTATCGAATTATAGCATGTATGTGTGTGTATATACTTGTTATTTATTACATAATTTAAAATTTTAAGAATACGTGGACTCGCGGCTCACATGTTGTGGCAAACTCACAAATTTGGGCGGGGAACCGAATTTGGTTATTAAATTATCGATTACTCGCAACAACGGCAACAAAACTTCTACACTAATTTAGTTTATTAAAAATTCCGATTAATAAACATCGAATAGATTATAGGTTATGTATGTGTGTGTGTATGTCGATATAAATGTAGTTGTGTTGTTTGTAAACATAATTTGTTGTTTGCTTTAAAAAAAGCGTTGGCTTTAACGAGGGGTGAGCACATACCTAATATTTTTGGAAGTGTGAACGAATTGTGTCGAAACTACATATATTTATGGTGAGGGGCGATTGAGTATGGTGATTCGATTATATAATTCTAAACTTAGGTTCTTTTGGGTGAATAAAATATTGAATATTAAAATTGAATGACGGCCCTCAGTTTTTTTTTTTTTATTCGAAAACTAATCGTCTAATGCATTTGAATTTATAATGATCGATTTATTATTTTCATTTCGATGGGACACTCGTTTCAAAGGGTCAACACATCTGTCGTATATTTTTTTGTGTCACTATCATTATCGTGTTTATGGAGATGTAGATGGGAAACCTGATGCGATTCCATTACAAAATACGTTTTGGCCAATACAAATCGTCCACTAATGTTACCCAACCCCAACCCGATTCATTTTACAATAATTTGTTTAATCTGATAACATATATTAGAGCAATAAATGTGATAGGAGGTGGGTGCTTAACTCAAAATACCTATTGGCAGCCGAGATCAGACTAACTAGTGCTGTATGCTCCTCATGCTCCAAAGTGGAGGGCAGTGTAGTGTTACGAATATGCCCATATCAACGAATATGCCTTAATAGACGCTGGTTCGAATCAAAGCGAGAACAAAGTAATATTTTTATGATCGAGTTTATTTCGGAGAGCGAGGGATATCTTCAACCCCAGCGAAGTCATAGAAACCAGTAGTAGACACTACTCGAATTATACTACACCGGAATTTATACACCATTACAGTTTGCCATGAGTAGAATGGAAACATCTACTCGTATACTCCATTAGAACTGCAAGGGTTTCTATCACAGGGACGGTGTAATCGGGCTTAATGAAACCCACTTTAAACCCAAACACAATCCTAGGTAAAAGGATATAACATAACCACTAATACCCACCTTAATCTCCCAGGTGCAGAAGACGAAGCCATATATTAACCAGACACGATTTGATATCCAACCCACTCCCAATTATCTCAAACCTTCAAGCATCAGCATAAACTCGCTCAATAACCTAGTTTACAACCTGCCTAAACCCATAGCTTTACTTAGAGATTTCAATGCACACAGTACCCTATGGGGATCTCCAAGTGACGAAGAGTTTCTTAGAATAATTCACAAGCGTGCTTAAACAACGGCTCTGCCACATATTTACTTAGCTATATGCTCACAGTAGATTGCCCTAAAATGGACATTTAAGGTCATAGAAGACTTACACGAAGGCGATCATTTCCCAATTTAACTTTCCTCTAGTACATTCTCACCTTCTAGACGACAAAGGTTGAATGAAAAACACGCTGGCTGGAGCGTCTATTCCAAGCTGGCAAACCAGACTAATATTCTATTAGACCAGGATTTAGATCTTCTAATCCAACAATTCGCCGAATCTAGTTTACCATGAACTATACAGACAAGCCTCTAAAAAATGTAGTTCGTTGGTGAACCTCCAAAATCAGAGTGGCCATCAACGACAGATAACAAAAACTGAAACTGTTTAAAACATTCCCGTCCACGGGAAATCCGATTGCTTTCAACAGAGCACGTTCTCGCGCCAAAAAACATATAAGGTTGGTTAAACAGTCCTCGTGGAACGAATATCGAGCAGAAATTGGACCAAAAACCATCTGATCTGAGTTGTGGGGCAAGATCAGAGCAATACCAGACAAAGGCAGTACAAGAAAAACAGTTACCATCCAAGAAAACAGTATCTCTCATCTCAACAGTAACTCATCGTCAGTAAATTATTCCAGCAACCTGATTTCGGGCTCACATATCTGAACTCTCTGTTCAACATAATCTTGTTCAAAAAAGCATTCAAAATAGGTAAGAGTAAATCTCATCACCAACAATATGCTGAACAACCTAACCATTCTCAGCAAAGATCATCTGCAAAATATATTTAATAAAATCTGGACCACCTACTCCTACCCCTCGCAATGGAAAAAAGTGAAAGTCATACCAATTTCCAAGAATGGAGCGTATGGTTAACGAAAGATTAACGTGGTATTTGGAAACAAACCATCTGCTGACCAGAGACCAATACGGGCTTAGAACAAACAAAAGTTATATGGACGTCATACAAATCCTAAACGAAGCTTTACCCGAGGAACTACAAAATTCGTCCCATATAACATGTATATTTTTCAACATCGAAAAAGCGTATGAAATTTTGTGGAGGCTCCAAATAATCCAACAACTAGAAAAATGGAACACCAAAGGACACATTTTACATGAAATCATCTAAGACACAGCAGTTTCCAAGTGTTATAAGGAAACGTTAGGTCACAAAATTTCGTACAGCATAATAGACTGACAACTGGTTCATTGCTGGCAGTCACTTTATTTCTGGTCGCAAAAGATTCCATTAGGCATATATATCACCTATCTCAAGTAAGATTCGTATAATATGATGACGACTTAAGAATATTTTACGGCGAACAAGATCTATCAAAACACGAACAAGAGATTTCCCGAATAACCGATTGCATCAACTAAAAGAATGCTAATGCACTTCTGCAGGAAGCAAAGATGAACCCCACCACAAATTGCCCTCAATGGAAACACGCTCACGAAGATCGAATCACATCGGACCTAGATAATGACCCTAGATACCAAAGTGAGTTGGAAGGCTCATATAGAGAACATTAAGCAAGAATGCCATAAAACACACAACACACTGAAATGCTTGAAAGGTATACATCGCGGGAGTAATAGGGCTACATTATTGCAAGTAAGTATGGCAGCAAATTTTACCAAAACGCGGCCATATTGAAACTCGGGCTCTTCAACCCTACAGAAGCACGGATTTTAAATCTATCCGAGAGAAGGGAGCTAGCCCTCCTCAAAACTGTTATCAAGCAAAAAGCCAATCTAGACTCTCCGTACTACACTTATCGCAACATTTCAGCCCTCAGTTTGAGAAATAAGGGGTCTGAATTGTCTGATCGGTACATATTAAACACACGAAAAACTACTCAACATTCGCTATGGAAAAACGTTACAGTTAATATAAACACAAAGCTACACCAATTTCTGAAAGTTAATACCCCTACAGAATTTAAAATAGAATGTATCAACTCACATATTCATTATACCGACGTTTCCAAAACTCAGACTAGAGCTGAAGTCTCAGTTACTAATACGGCAACATCTTGACTAGTTTGGAGGCAGCCGCACTACGTCTGTCATCCAAAAGAAACCAAAATCCCCTACTCCGTGGAACACGAGATCTGGATCCTCGACCACGTGGGAATACTCGGGAACGAAAAGTCGTTTTCGAAGCCAAATAGAGTACATAACAAGAGAAAACTCAGCAAAAAAGTAGCAATAGCCTTTCGACAAACCAAGGCTTAGTCATTGGCTGCAGCATTTAAATGCGGCCATGGAAATCTTCGGATCAAGTCGAGTCAGGACTATTATCTGCCGGCTACTGATAGAACAGACCAACAACACTCACATCCACCATATCCTTAAAACGGAGGTACCCAGATGTACCAAATGTAATCTATGCCAAGCCTTTCTAACAGTCAGAAATTTGCTGATCGATTGCCCACTCTTGATCAACCAACGGCAAAAACATAGAATTCGAGTTGGCGATTAAACTGGCACTAGCGGACGACGGAGACACAGTAGCACGTGGTAGCAGTCAAAATATAAGCTGTTTCGAATCCAACCGAAGACAATGCAAAATTTTTATGATTCAGTTTATTCCGAAGAGTGATAGTTATTGTCTCTTCAACGTCCTCAAGCGATAGTGATTGTTGATTTCAGCTTGAGAAGACTAGGAGAAGAGATAACACAATGCGACGAGCGAATCAACATCATGAGAATGCAGCGAGTAATAGAAATCAGTTGAAGACACTACTACAGTGACGCATGGAAACATCTCGAATTATACTACACCGACATTTATGCACCACTATATTGACTGTAGCGAGAGTGGAATGGGAGAGATTGAGAATCCTACTGATTTGTTATACTGTTTAAGTAGTGAAGTGAAGACCAGTTTCTAATGGCTAATATTAAGAATTTATTGGGTGAAGTAAAGACGTGAAAGTTTGATTAAACTCTGGAAAGTCAATAATCCGAATACGAACCATGAGAGTCGTAGAAGGATGATACAAAACGATTCTACTGCAAAGGACTTTTTGATGAAGAAACTCACCGAAGACTAAACCCACAAATGATTGATTTCAACGTGACGTGTGCCACAGACTGTAATTAAATACCTCAAACACAAACGACAGAGCTGTCCTTTGAAGATTGTACTAGGTAAGATATAAACGCTTTCATAATTTTGGAATTTATGGGTTGTTTTTCTTAGCCCGTTTTAATTCATTGTTTTCGAATATAGTGGTCAAAAGGTGAGAATATAGATCCAACAATTTCGAGATAAAATGTGCCCAGAAATTGGACAGACGGAATGGAGTACTCCAACTGTATCATAATGTAATAATGACCAAGATGGAGTCCCTCATTAGGCCAGGTATTCGTTGTCCCGTATAGTTACTATATCTCTACTTTGATTGCACTTCTATCTATAGAGTCGTCCAGATTTCGGTTGAAGTCCTGCTTATGATTTCCAAAATATAATTTTGTATAGATTGCTACTCCTTAGTAGATGAGTTAACCTGCGAAATAATTTGCTGATGTTGTTGAATGCAGTGCCTATGCTGAACAACTTATTATTTTTCAACATGCAACCTGCATTTAAGGTAACTAATCCAGATCCTTAGACATTACCGCTATTTCGCTTCCGCTGTTCGTTAATGTTTTAAAAATGTTCTCGATGATTATCTATTGCGATATTCTATAGTGTTCGGTTGACTATATAAGATGGTTGGATGCCGTGTATTTTATCAGGAAGTGGGAGTACGGATAACAGCGTGTATTCGGATAACACTAGAGAAGGCTAACGGTATGACTATTTTAATCATTAACGTTTTGACGCATCACTTTGTAACGTACATCTATTAATAAGATCATGAATGCTGTTTCCTGGAATGGTGATTGGCCCTAGGCTATGTTGTCGCATTGTAGACAGTTTCTCTTATAGTTGTGAAGACGTGAAACCACGACTAGTAAGCTTTGCTGCGTTTCATGTAGAAAACAAGATTAGTTCGATCATTTTCAATAACACTGAACAGATAGATCCTCTTCTCCCCAACTCGGTATTAATTCATGCTTCAATCGTTGTTGATCATTTGTCATGTTGTTCATAGATGTCATGGTGATGTTTTATTAATTTCAACGAAGTATCTTTGACTGATGTTTCGCTTCTGGCGAATTGAGACAAAAAACCATTATTCAAACCAAAACAAAGTTTGATAAAGTCACCACACCAAAAATGGTTGGCAAAATCGGTGATGGTATTGCAAGACCGCAAAGTGCAATTGCGCGAGATAGTTGAGATAGTATAGGCATCTCAGATGAACGTGTGCACAATAAATTATAAGAACGATTGAATATTAAAAAGCTATTCGAGCAAAACCTATACACGTGTGACAACTTTAGATGCAATTTTAACGATGTTAAACATGGATCCATCACTTTATACCGGAGACCAAAAAACAGTCTAAACAATGTGGATTTGTACTAGAAAATCGGTGCCGAATAAGCATTGGTGGTTTTATCGGTCAACAAGATTATGGTTACAGTTTTTTTTCGGATGTACGCGGTATCACCCCGCTTCGATTACCTTCAACGAGGTAAATAGTTAACGGCGAATATTACGGCAAGTAAAAAAAGGTATATTCCATCAAGACAACGCACGGGTGGACACGTGTATAGTTGCATGATTGCTTTCACATCCGAAATATTCTCCAGACTTTTTTGCGAACTTGAAGAAATGGCTCGGTAGAAAGAGATTCGGATTTAATGAGGAGATCATCGATGCAACAAACGGCTATTTTGAAGGGTTGAAGTAATCGTATTATTCGGAAGGGATCGAAAAATTAGAAAAACGGATGACTATCGAGCTAGATAGCAACTACGAAGAAAAATAAATGTTTTTGATGTTTTTGAGTCTGATTCTAGACACAGTATATACCCATGTAAAAGCACTACATCACTGACATGAGTCTATATCCAAATCTATATGACAACAAAATTTAAAATTATGTAATAAACTCGTCAAAAATAGTATCATTTAAACTTGCTCCCCACCCCCTTATCAAATTATAAAAATTGATCAAATACAACTTACAAAAAACATAGTTTATCCATACATTGTGTGTGACGCAATGTTTCAAGGTATCGCGTGTTGCCACAGCAAAAAAAACAATGGCAACACAAAAATAAATTTTAAACTAATAAATTTTTTGGTGACTATTTAAATTTGGTATATATAAACAACCATCTCATATGATTACATAATCATTTGTATGGCCTCCACCTATCCACATTACGACCAAGTTAATTATAAGCTCTAAACAGTATTTTATACCGCGTACAATGTATGTACACATAATATTTTCCAATCTATCGATTTGCATATGTGGAAACAACCTTTTCACTTATTTTTAGAAAATTATTTACAGTTTAAAAAAAAAGTATTTTTTATTACCTTAGCACCTACATCAAAACTATATACGGTATCCGTTAGTGTAAATAATAACAATACAAGAACTAAAGCTTTACTCGTAGAGCAACAACAAAAACATATTATTAGCTATTATTATTGTTAAATAAAAAAAAATACAACAACAAAAAAACTTTTTTAAAACAACTAACGGTGAAAGTTTATTTTCTCCTCGAAAACTTTCATTTTCCAACGCGCACACACACATTTATGTATATACAGTAGAAAAAGCTCATTCTACTCTGTTGTTATATATACGAACGAGTAAAATTACTTTTTAATTTCATTACGAGTTTTCCATTTTTTTTTTTAATGAAAAACTTAAATCAAAATATGCGTGCCCATTTAAAAATAAATAAAAATTATGATTAAAATTTATATTAATAAATAAAATTATAATTTTTATGGTCTAATTATGTATAATTAATATATGATTTTTTAAACGAAATATTAAACTATCGACCGCATTTTGTTTTTATACATGTATAAAAATGTCCATTTGAATTAATTAAATTAATTTTATATATTTCTTATATAATAATTTTAACAATTTTGAATGGGTTGTTTATGTTAATCGTCGCAACGATTGTTTTATTCAAATCGCAACCATTTAAACGAATAACTTAATTTCCTTAATTTATAGTATTGGCCCTACACAAAACCACCCCCCCTCCCACTCCTTCTTTTTGTCCACCCTATCCACTCGACCCACCACATTTACACCATTTACATAGTTTTATGTTTCGTTCGTGATTTAAAAATAAAAAAAATGTATTTACCTGCATACGGATCATCTACGTGGTTATCTGATACATCTGATACTGTCGTCACAGTTTCCTGAAAAATAAAAAAGGAAATTAATTATTAATGAATAAGATATTTTTTATTTTAGCACAAAGATTTAATATAATTGTTTTAATCCGAACGGTTATGATGTCATAATATGTTACGGCGCTAACACTGATAAATGAGTAAGTAAGAATGTTAATTAGATTAGATGGGGATCTGGATTAAGATTGGCATATTTGAATTAACAGTGTTTTATACGTTTTTAGTGTTGAGCTTTTTTGGTGGTTCCAAAGTTTTTTAATAAATTTAGAATGTATTAAGATTTTCAGTTAAAATTAAGCTTTCATCCAAAGCCTATTTGAAATAAATTCCATTTGTAAATATAAACCTCGGAACATCAAAAGCTTTTCGTAAAGCTTCACGCAATTTAAGGTTAAACCCAAATCATTCTAGTGAAATTGAAAAAAATCCAACATGACCCTATTGGAGTAAATTAGCACGATACCTTTGATACACATTGGAGTCAATTTCACTTAAAGCAGCTTGGTGTCTGATATGATGTAAATCAATTTGTCATAGAGGTAGAATGAGCTCTAAACCTCGATTCTGGATTACACTTATAATTATACTTTGGAGTGATATAATTACTTTCCCCACACCCTGCAGTTAAGATGATGTGAAAGTTCAATCATAGCACTTTCAAAAACTTGACAAACAATCTTTGGAAGAGGTTCAATAACTATTTTAGAATAAGTCTTGATTAAGATTGGCATATTTGTATCAACAGTTTTTATATGTTGAAATTTTTTGAGCTTTTCTGGTGTAATAGTATGTTACGGAGCATGAGTAAGCAAGAACTTCAATTAGATTAGATGAGGATCTGGATTAAAATTGGCATATTTGTTTTAATAATTGTTTTTTTTTAAATAAGTTGAAAGCTTTTAAATAAGTTGAAAGCTTTTAAATAAGTTTAAAGCTTCTAAATAGATTGTACAAAGCTTATTTGAAATAAATTCCATTTGTGAATATAAACCAGGAACATTAAAAGCTCTTCGTAAAGCTTTACAAAAAAGTTTTTATCCAAATCAGTTCAGTAAAATTGAAAAATGTCCAATATAACATTATTGGAATAAGGGCCTTGTTAGCACAATACACATTGGAGTCAATTCCTCTTAACGTTGGCGGATAAGATGCAAATATTACAACAAGGATCGCATACCAACCCAAGGGAAAAATAACTTCACGTATAGATTAAGCATAAATAGCTCAGCCCCAGCTTGTAAAATTTCCTATACATTCATCATAGAGGCCAATGCACCATGCAGTTGAGATACAGTAGGTGGTAAATCATAGCACTTTCAACGTCCAGAATTTTTGGAAGTGGTTCAATCACTATTTTAGATAGGGTCATGAATAAAATTGGCATATCTGTATTAACATTTTTTTGTGAAAATTTTTGAACTTTCTTGATGTTTCAAAAGCTTTCAAATACGTTGTTAAGAATATATAAGCTTTTCACATTTTAGCTTTTGTACAAAGCTTATTTTTTTCAAAAATTCCATTTCTGTATATAAACGAGGACCATCAAAAGCTTTTCGTAAAGCTTCACAAAATTAAAGTTTAAGGCCAAATAAGTTTAGTGAAATTGGAAATGGGATGCAAATATTATGATAAGAATCACATACCTACCTAAGGAAAGATAACTTCAGGTATATGGATTAAGCATAAGTAGCTCAGTTAGTAAAATTTAATTTTTAAAAAAATACCTTCTTTTAAGGAGTCTACAGTTGAAATGTAGGGAGCGGTGCATATCTTCTAAACTAGAAGAAGGCGGCAATAAACACTTCACTATCTCGAATGCTGCACTATATAACTAATATTTTGATCATGACAATCATTAACCAACTGTACAAAACCGCAAGACATTACAAGAGCGGTATTAAACTCCTTGAAGGACACACCTTTCTAGGTGGTCACCAAGTCAGCAATAACTCACCTTGGTCTAAATATGGCGAAAAAATATTTTATCAGTGTGGTGTCCGTACCTTTGTTGAACTGCAGATGTCATGGTGAGAATGTTCCAAAAACAAACTCCTTTCATTTCTGCCACAAACTGGATTACCACACCAGATTCCGATCGCTGAAACTGGTTGTGAGACCATTACCTAAGCCTCTACAGTGGATTTACTAAGAAGACAGTTGTTCTCATTTAGAAAAGGATATATAGCGATGAATATTTGAGGCCTTCATACTTGAGACATGACTAACGTCAATTTCTTCCTGTTACAAAGGCCAACCTTGCCGATTGATCACTTTAGGAAAACATGTCGATAAGTATTGAAAAAATGAAAAGCAACTTTCATTGCAGTTTGCATACTCTACATATAGCTTAAATACAGTCATTGGTAGACACAGATCACTAGAATCTCCCGAGATTTTATTCAGGAGTCTATATAATTCCTATTGCAAATACAGTAAAACCTCGATATAACGAACCCCGATATATCGGACTTCGGATAAACCGGACACATTTTGGCCATATAGGTACTAGAGCACTATATCATTCAAAGACACTTGACCGCCGACTTTTTGGTTAAGAAAGATATTAAAAACTCCGTTCCTTGCGAAAAACGTATGGCGAGTCTATTCTTCTTGTTGAAACATGAATTTCTTTATTAGTGATCCTAATCTGTAGCTAAGCAAATACGATCAGGACTTGGAAGGAAAATATAGATCGGTATTCTTACGGGTCATGGTCTAACATACATAAAACACTAAAAATATACTTAAATGTGCTTATTCTTCAGAACGAAAATGTATTTTTATATAACGGACAAACGGCTATAACGGACTGCCCTCGTTTGAATTAGTCCGGTTTATCGAGGTTTTACTGTATAAACATAATGATCCTTTTGGGTACACTTCCGGTATCAAATCTTCCGGTATCAAATCCGGTATCAAGCTGGAACTATGTTAGACCGCATCCATTGATTATACCTCTAAACCATTTATTAACATACGTTTGGTTGGTGGACATTATTTTGATTTGACAGTAGTCTATTTTGCGAAAGCTACTGCCTTGCCTTTTAAGGAACCTGACTACTCAAGATTTTCATTTGATACCGAATTGTGTGCCTATTAAATGATTAATCGGTAATAAAGTGAACGGTTCTAATTATATGTGCAGTCCCGATTGGCATTTTACGGACAAAAATGTGTCCTAATAATTTACATTGAGTAATCATACATTGAAACCTATGCGATGGTTTAAAATCAACAATCTGTAAGCCAGTGACAATTTATTTACTATAATCTGTTTAACCCGTATCCTTGTCCTCATTGCCTTTTGCTTTCATTTTTTTATATCTAGCGGGAAACACTTGATTCACTTCCGAAGCTGTTAATTAAGATTTTATAGCAATTGGTTCATCAAGGCATACTAGTATGATAATGTTCTATTCAACCATACGACGAATAAGCACACACTCACTTAACACTAACCATTAACACTACACTATACTATCCCACATCAAACTCTCTCAAACCTCAAAATCCCAGTTAAATTTATAAAAATTAATTTCCCAAAGTTTAGTTGATTCAAAAAGCTTATCCGATACCAAGTATTAGATTCACTGTAATTAATGTCTTGTTGGATGGAAATTTGTACACTTAAGAAGCATATTATGTAAAAGCTCCAATGGTAAGATATTCGGAATTTGTAATACTATTGAGAAGTGTCATAGTAAGACAGACGATAGCCATCGCGAAATAAATAAGACTAGTACGATCAAACGATAGGTTGCACTTAAATGGACGGTTTACAGTTAGTACCAGAATAATAAAATAATGTCGGTTAGTCGGTATAAAATTTGACAGGATTAAAGCGAACAATGACTAAATGTGTCCTATTTTGAGCATCAATTAACATTGATTAATGTACTAATGTTGCAGTACACAGTTGAATTATTCGTTGACAAAGCCGAACTAATTGAAGAGAACAGTTATAGTCCACTGTTGTCCCAACCAGGAAAGGGTATGCATCGGGAATTAAATAGAATGGGCTTTCATTTATCCAGTTCGGTATAGAATATTAACTATATCAGTCGCATCGAAACCAGACAAAACTCTCATAATTTCAATGTGTACTGGAAATCTATTTTATAATTTTTTTGATATTATTAATCCAAACCTATTTTTAAGCAAGCAACCCCTCTAATATTCACATGACTATGAATGAAAAACAGATACCGAGTCATACCATAAATTTCTCCGAATCGACTCCATTATCCTCACACTCAACGCAGTATGACTTTAAACAAAAAAAATATCCAATTTGTATTGCTTTTATGTCTTACGAAACGAACAAAAATATGTTTGGCACTCCCAAAAGCACACAACATAAACATAAAAAAATATGAAATTAAAAGCAGCAGCATAACCAAAAATGCTATACGAAACCAACAACTCTTGGCACAAAAACACCCATTCGTTTTCCTATTTTTAATCATTTCGACGGTATGATACCAAGACGAGGCTAGAACAAAAACATTCCAAGACAATTTTTTGTAATTCGATTCGCTTCAAACAACTTATATACACAAACAAATATATACGTACATATGATGATCGTACCTAATGATAGTCGTCAAAATATAAAAATACCGCAATTTATTTTAAGTAAGAAGTCTCATGTCTATTCAAATTAGATAATAGAATGAGAAATCTTATAAGACGTACGTATACAGTAAGAATCATTCGTCTACTTCAAACTCACTTGAATTTTATTATTTTTTTTTTTCGTTCGTTCCGTTACATCAAAAACACAACACCAACAACAAAATATATAAATTCTTATCCATTTCTCATCCCTGTGTGTGCTCCTTATTTCAAAAAAAAAAATCACCTTTCAGTTTTTCTTTTTCAATCTTCTCTGGAAAACTCAAACTATTATCTAAGAAAAGCACAAAAAAAATACTTTCTGCTGTTGTAACACACCCGTCATCATTTCTATCCGTTTCCTCATTCTACCAAGACAAAATTTTCACAAAAAAAAAATTTCCAACAAAACATCCAAAAAAAAAGGAAAATACCACCCATTAAAAAATATTTCATCATACCAAAGAAAAAAAAAATTTTGTTTTTATTCCGTTTTTGTTTTCGGGGGTGGAAAAACCGAACGAACCTAAAAACAAAAACAACAATAGCACATTTATACATACACATATATAAAGTGTAGAGGAAAAACGAAACGAAATGAAAAAAAAAAATAAAATAAAATGAAAAAAAAAGCTCTCACACCAGCTTTCGAACTATAACAAACAACTCGCCAGTCTCCTACTCAAACTTTTCATTTTGTTTTATTCCATCCTCAGTATATTGCCGCGCCATGAAAAATAAAACTGGAAAACCAGTATGTATATAGCCCACCAATCCACCCATCATACCCATTCGACAAAAACCGTCACACAAAAATGGAATACAACACACACACACACACATACACAGAGGGTCATAGGTTTTCATTTTACTCTTCTTGTGTTTTGTGTGTTGCTGCTGCCGATGTACTATATGAAGTTGTTGTTGGCATTATTATTTTCCATTTTCTCATTCTATTTGTGTCCTATATTGGATGAGCTTTTTTATACCAATTTTCTTTTTTATATTATTCAGATGGATAGATGGATGAATGGATGGATATATATATATACACACACACACACATACACGTTTATGTATAGTGTGTGAATATTTTTTTTTTGTGAAATTTAACGAAAAAAAAAATAAAATAAATGAAAATTGGAAAAAGGATGAGAATGGAAAAATAATAATGAAAAAAAAATCCACTGAGTGAAGGGTAAAACTTTTTTCTTTTTTTTTTCATTCGTTTTGTGAAAAAGGAAATGTGGGATGAAAATGATAGAATGATATTATTTATGGAATAGTGTGAGAAGGATTTTTCTTTTGCTTTTCTTTCGATTTTCATTTTTTTTTTTTGGTGTAGTGATGGATAAGTTTTTTTCGCTTTATGTTTTAAAAAAAACATACAAATAGGTGATGAGGGTGGAGGATATAGTTTGTATATTTTTTGGGGAGGGTAGCAGGCGGACAGTGTACGGTATAGTTTGATATTTCGGGTACTTTTCTATCTTCTTGACACAAAGTGAAAAATAGAAACGAGTAGATTGAGGATACAACGATGTGCTGTTTGCGCGGCATTTACAACAACATAACTTGGGAATGCATGTGTTTCACAAATATTGAGATTTTATTTATTCTCAAAAAAATCGATAAAATTACAACCTGTGCTGTTTGTGAGGATCACAATGTATGGACACAACTGTACTATGCGACTCTATATTTAATTTTAATCCATCGTAATTATAAGGTGTTGGAGGTATATATAAACCATTTAGACGAGACTAATAAATTTGATATATAACGAAGCGGTTGACAACTTTGCGAGGTAAAAATGTTTTGTAATTAAGCTTTCACTTGCAAATATATGGTTCTTTCGGTCTGCCTGTATATTTCTACCTTTGCGATCTATTTTGGTGATCAAAGATCTCTCAACCTTTTCGCGGTTGGCTTTACGTCCTACTTTGCGTCGGTGCATAGCCAAATTGAGGACGTACGGTATAGCTTAGATTTACGTATACCCATCTGCACATTGCATAGCTCCATGTCAGCCTATAGTACTGACATGGAAGATGGGTTGGCCTATGAATTCCCCTGTTAGAGGGGTCATAGATGTGTTCATTCACACCAACAATTCAGTTCGAGGTTTCGCAAGCTTCACCGTTAACCTATGCGCATCAACCGTTCCTCGTGTTTCCCGTCCTGACGTAACATATGTTGGTATTTTCTCCTTTAATTCTGCAGAACATTAACCATTTATTAATATATAGAACACGCAGAGTTCTGCAACATCTCTGCGGTGATGTAGGATGTTTAGATCTTTTGTAAGTCAGGAGTTTCGTATTATTCGGATGGCACGCCACTGAACTTTTTCAATGCTTTAATTTGTCAATGCTATAATATGCTCATTCCCTTTTAAATTGTTGCTAATCTGAACATCAAGCAGATGAATTGAGTTACAACCCACGAGAACGTGGTCTTTTACCACAAAAGTATATTCGTTGTGACTACTTTTGTGTTTTTTTCTCGTTAAATTTGGCCTGATTTTTTACTCTCCACTCAATTGCCGCAGCTTTAACCACTTTACAATTTGGTCCACTGTACAAATAAAAATACAGTGAACTTTCTCTCGTCGGATAATTCATAATACATCAGAAGATTCAATAGATTACACCTTAATGTGCTCTATTTAGCTTTGTATTGGATACGAATGCGACACAACACACTTTCGGGATTGTACAGACAGTAAAGGGTATAGATGTAAGAGTATAAATGGTGGTTGGCTTAAATAAACTTATTTGTTCCAACTAACCGAACAACAAAAATTTGACAGTCCCGCTGATTACAATATAATTTATAGCGAAAGTTCTATCTATCGACCAATTTTATAACAATTCAGTTTAAGTGCCAACATAACCACAATCAATCAACCTTTCGATGTAACCTCGAAAATTGAGATTTTATACTTTCAAACACATTGTATATTCGAATTGAGCAAAAGCACTCTTGCTCGAAATAGTGATACAAGGTGTATTCTTAGTCTGATTTTATATTATTCAGCCTGTTCAAAAATGGTTCAGGTCTATCTATGCAAACCGCTATAGTGACAGTGAATGTGAGTCGGTTCATAACGTCAACATTTATAACTGATGCCATACATAGTTTCTATAACACTGCATCGAGTATTGTTTCTGGAAACAATTGTACATAAGGTAAAGCGAAATGAGCTTAAAAACTTATGGGGCACATATTTCATGGCAGTTCTTAATATAGGCTGTCATGGAACAATGTGAGAAAGCTAAGGGTCGGTTTTTCGATCTGATGATGACACTGTGTGATCGAAATGGTCAAAATTCATCTCATCAGGCATATGCTACCGGGGGACTTCTTGTTCGTACTGTGCGTTCGATGTACGTTCAGTCGTGACGCGACCTGTGCTAGCGAATTACAAGAACTTTACTTGAAATATCGATTTATTAATTGATTTGATTGTGGCGTGATGATCATTTTTATTTCCGAATTATATGGGTTACTCTGAACGCCACAAATTTTTATTATCTGGATAACCAAAGACATTTTACTTTTCAGTCCATCAAACGAAATCCTTTTATAAACAAACTGTGTACGAGAAAATTACAACCTTAACATAACATCAGGTATACTTTCTTCTTCGACATTAATCCTTGATATAGTTTGTACTTTTACTGGCATGTAAAGAAAAGCATTAGTATTGTCTAAAGTAGAATCTTAAATTATACCAAGGAAATAAATGTAGGATAAGGTAGTTGGAAATATTATCACTTTATAGACCCAATCGTTTAAAGCCAGACACGAGAGAGGAGGGATATAAAGATAGTTTTTGCAAAACAGTTGAAAAGACTTTAAAAAGTAAAACAAAGGGTGTTATATAGTAAATTCAAAGACAACCCCATATAAACTATGTTAGGTGGGCAGTAGCATATTGTCTCAAATGCCAATTAGTAAACAAACAAATTTTTTAGTTCGAATTTGAATTCGATTGGTAAATCGGACTGCAGCAACTCGACGAAGTGTTATTAAAAACAATCGAAGCCTTAAAAAGAAAACCTACGACGGGAGTTGGCAAACAGTGTCACGAGAACTATGAAATATTTGATGGTCGTCTGTTCCATTTGATAAATGGAAGAACAAGATGGAACAAAACAAATTAGATGGTGAGTGGTAAACCAATGCACGACAATGTTGGCCATGGTGGTGTCCATAAGACTGTACATAAAATAAATGAACATTTTTGGTTCCCGGGAGCATGAGATTTTGTGAAACGATACATATCGGTATGTATTGAATGCTATCATACGACAAATGTTGGTGGGCAACCGGAGGGAGAATTGTATCTTATCGAAAGGGTTGCGGTGTCATCTCGGACCTTTTCCGAAAAGTAAGTCATGAAATAGTTATCTAATTGTAGCGGTGGATGGTTTTTCGAAATATGTTGTCATAAAAGCTGTAACGGATACCTCGATGCAGCCAGTACTCAATATGATTGAAGGTTGCATGGTTCATTTTGGAATTTCAACGCGACTAATAAGCGACAGAGGAGCAGCATTTATACCCTCGAAATTTGCCAATTATTGTATAGAAAATGTCATAAAATACATATTGAATGCTAAAGCGACACCTAAACGAACGGCCAATACTTTTGGCTCTCAACGACTCTGATGAAAAAACTATTGAGATCGGAAACGTGAATAATATTCTGAAAAATCGACCTAAATTAGCTGGCGAGAAGCAAAAGCGAAGGTTTGACGCCACACACAAGGTTCCGCGTGTATATACCAGAAAGGCGACTTAGTATTTATTAAATGAAATGAAAGACCTGCGACGGGTACTTTTCGTAAATTAAAATATTTTGTAATGAAAGTTTTACCAAATGACCGATATGTGATGCAGAAGGAGCTGAACAAGGAAGACGAGGTTACGAAGGTGTGCATACCACTGATCCAATGAAGCCATGATGCGCATTGCAAAAATGACTTTGATAGTTCTGATGAGGACATCAGCAACATCAGGATGGACGAATGTGATCACATTGTAACACGTTCACAGTGTGAACGGGGAGCAAGTGTGTATGTCCCTATTCAAATTGGAAAATAATACTGATTAGAATACAATGGTGAACAGGACAGTAGTATAAGCCGAATCGTGTAAGGGGATGGACATGTGTAGTGTTCGGTACAATAAATAATAAACAATTTGAACTAATTAAAAGAAACGTCGATCTGGTTAGTGAGTAAGTAAGGTTAGTAAGTGCGCTGGTGACAAGAATTTCTTTTGTTGCAAAACAAGCTTTTGAAAGTGGTTTAGACGATTCTCTCCAACCCTACTCATCGTTCTAGGTTACCATATATACACAAAGGAGACTATGATTAATAATCGAAAAATATAGCTAGGACCAAAGATTATTATATACTAAAAGATAGTTCAATCAGAGTAACATTTTAAAATACAAAAATTATTATTCCGGGTTCTGCTACATAGTGACGGGTCCCCCCGTTCTATAGTAAAACAAAACAAAACAAAATCGTTCATATTGTAAATTTTTGCTTTGGTTGGGTCATCTTTATGTAAAATAATCTTTGCTAGGACACACTTCTGACTGACACTTAAAGGATTGCGATTAACTTGACCTCTGTAGATAACAGAATCTTCATTTACATTACCGTGCAGTGCACTGATTTGCATCAAATTCAGAATTTATTTAAACAAAAGAAATGTTGTATATACTTACGTCACAAAACATCTTGACACCCTGAAAGACAGAAGAGAAATAGTTTTGTACTGTCAACTATAAGCAAAATTATTTATTTATAAAATTAATAAAATGTTAGAGGGTTTGTGAGTGATACGATCACTCCACATAAAACTAAACAACACAACCAATATATATTTCAACCACGACCAGCCACACCTTTCGATACCAACATCACTCACATACTGGAAAACAATTACACATCTTCGGTTCATACTCGGAACTTAAAAAAAAAAATTACTGATAGAATAAATATTTTTACTGAGCAAAAAATAAACTTCCTCATCCTTCATAAAAATTACAGCGGAAAAATTATTCTATATCCAATTTTATTTTGTTTGAAATGAAAATAAAATAAAGTACAAAAAAAGCTTCAAACTGAACAAAAAAACAGAAAGCTTCAAACTTCAACTATATATGTATATATGCCGGTGTTGTTGTTGTATTTTTATGTATTTTCCATATGTACGAGTATATAGGTTCCAATAACACAAGTAAGGTATAAAGGAATGATCGAAGGAATGATTATAACGATGATGATGATTATGTGCGGATGACTAGTATGTAAAGTTCTCTCCACATATAGTTTGTGTATAGTTTTAGTACACGTACATAGTATACGATAAGTATAAGTACGGCAGAAGAATGAGGAGCATAAAACATATATATGTTGTTGTTGTTTTTTGTTAACTTGATGTATCGAAATCGGTGGTACGATGTAGACGATGGCTGGTATATGTTGTGTATATGAAAATTAAGGGTAGCGGGGCGAATTAGTATAAATACGTAGTTTAGAAAATAAAAATTAAGGTTTAAACCAATTTTTACCCGATTTTCACTTTACGATTTGTTTTATGTGTATATATACTCGTACATATATGTACATACAACATACACGGTTTAGGTTGGGTTCGATTTATTAAATGGAAATATGGAAAATAAATTTTATATCCCCGTGTACATGGCGTTTAAACAGCAAAGGAGGGCATCTCATGGGAGAGGTGAACTTTTTTTTTATTTTTTATTTTTCAGTATGTATACATAACGCACCCCTTTTGGGTGTTATTGTTGTTGTTTATAATCATTTTTTTTTTATTTTGATGTTGACTGTATTGTTGTAATTTTTTTTTTTAATTACAAAAAATATTTATGTCCGATTTAGAATGTATAAATATGTACATAGAATAATTACAATGAAAATACAAACAGTTTTTTTTTTTTGGTTTTCCATCATCGGAGTTTTGTTAGCTGTAAGGCTTATTCGTGTACAGTGATTTTATGTATATACACATGCTTATATTAGGAAGTTAGTTCATTAATCTAGGTTAAATCACGTTTATAGCTGTGTGTAACTCGATAATTCAGAGTATATGAGAACTAACAGGTGTTTTATCGGATTAAATAACGGAAAAATGAGCTTTTTCAGCACAAGTGCTTAAAGACCCCTAATCTGATTAAATGTGTACTCGTATGTATTATTCTGATGTAGCCACGTTAAAGTCAAATCTCAACTCCAATTTCGCCAAAAACTCATCTTTAGTGACGAAACTCGATTAGTATAGGATATAAGGTGATGCCAAGCCACACAAGATACACCAGTACCAAATAAATTTTGAGGAATTCAGTATTTGATGAGGTTTTTCGTCTGGCACAATACTTAAAAATAATTCTTGGCGATAATCGGCAACGATGGGCGCTACTGATCGAAGATAAGCAGCTTGTTGTGGCCTTAATTAAATGATTTGGATATTGACGACATAAGGATCCAACAGGATGGCCCTGCGAGTGACACAACTCATACCACGATTAATGTTATCGACGAGTGATTTTAGGAAATGGTATTGGGCTACTTTATATCGGCAACGATACGACCTGGGACACAGTGATCTTCCGGTTGAACGCTTTTAGATTTCTTTCTTTGAGGTAAAATTAAAATGCAGTTTTATGTGAATAAATAGCATCTTCCGAATATGTGCGACCAAGCTAAGACCAAAGGAACATTTTCTAAAACCGAGTCTGGAGGTTGTTCTATCACAAACCAGCTCGAAATCGATGTCAGCATAATACAATTCCGAGTCGACTATTCGACGTTTGGTGACCAAATTTAAGTCAACCAAGTTATCAAATAATCAGATAACTCTCGTACATGTACATTAGCAGAAAACCCAAACTAGTTCACAAGAATTTCGTCATTCTATACAACTTCAACTTGAGAGAATTTTGCATTGAGGCTTGTATTCTGCACCGGTATAGAAACCAACTGACCCAGGAGCTTAAAATAAACAATCATCTCGTTTGGTGCGGATTTTAATCTGACGGGATCAAAGGTTTGTACTTTTTCTAAAAACGAAATTGTGGTTGCCATAATCGTCAACGAAAAGCACTGTTGATGGCACTAGCAGCTAGGTTGCCACGAATGATTTAAGCAAGTGGTATTCTTTCGCGGCTGTTAACTATATCAACTAGGATCGTATGATTTTAATTCGTTCTTAAAAACCCAATTTTGCGATAAAGTTATAGAATATTGGATCTTCCGAATATGTATGTTTGAGAAATAATCAGATATCACTCACCGAAATGCAAGGTTAGCTGTTGTTCGAAAGACTGTAGAGAGTAACCCAAACTAGTCAAGTCGTCGTTCACATGAACTTTGCCATTCAATGCAACTTCAACTTGTGAGATTTTTACGGCAAGGCTTGGGATCTCTCGTAAAGAATCCAACTGACTCAGAAACTTGAAATAAACTACCACCTCGTTAAATAATCACCAAATGCATCCCGTGAAAGTAATACTGTTTTGTGCGGATTTTAGTCTGACGGAATCAACGATTTTTTCCTTTTTCCAAAATCAAAACTTTTTCGTTGCCAAAATCGTCCGTACTAATGGCCAAACTACGGTTGGCACGAATGATTAAAGCAACTAGTATTCTTTCGCAACTGTATTTCTTTAGACTTCTTTCTTAAAAACAAAATTAAAACGTTAAAGTTATAGAAAATTCGATCTTCCGAGTAACCAAGCAAAGCCGAACGGGACTTTCCTAACCGAGTCAGAAAATAATTGTTCCATCTCACAAACCAGCTCGTTGTAAATAACCATTAGATATAGACTTCTTATAAATTTCAACGTCATCGATATACCTGCGATGTTTCTGCATATGCAAGTTTTTTATATTTCAACCAATGTCACTTTCGATTGATTTAGTTGTATTATATAGGATTGTCTCAAATTCAGGAATGGAAAGAACTTAAACGAAAAACTGTTCGATATGGACAATATGTTCTATGATGTAGACTCCATATTCTTCATGGTTCCCATCCCCAGACTTCTGTTAAATAGAATCAAGGATTATACATCGAAGAAGTATACGTATAGGCAGGATAGACGCTGTTCGTACACGACAGGTAGACTGCTGTTGCTCGTACACGCCAAAAACGTAAAGCCTCGACTGCATCAAACCAAAATCAGGACAAAACTAATCACAATTCAAGCTAATTTCTCGTGGTATGTATTATATAACCGAAGATGAATCAAGCAACCACGATTTATTCCAGAAACGATGCATATAGTAGTCAAAACAGTGGGCTTTGCTCGTGAGGCAAACCATAAGTGAAAGCAATAATGTGTCAGTTTAGAGCTTCAATCAAACGCATTCAATCCGAAGAGATCAATCTTAAGTCTCAGCATTTAGAACACTCAGTCGATCCGCACTCTTAAATTGCACTGCTGAGTTTCTCACAAAACGACCAGGGCTAAAAAAAATTATAAACCGCGACTGAGGTAAAAAATTATAACAGTTGCCGACATCAATACTTTGATTAGCCAATATATCCTTCCTCATCTATAATCTAATATTATCATGCCAAACCAAACTTAAATCCAATGCACCCCTTTTCACTGTTCCCATTTCCTATATACATCGAATAAAGAAAAACTGGCAAAACAAAAATTCGTCTAATCTATCGTATACGGTGTTCCTTCTTCTATATTCAGTTTTCCTTATATATGCACACACACACACACAGTCATGTATATACACATTTTTTCCACATATTATGTTGTTGATGTTAGGTTGGTTCGAGAATTTCAAAAGTTTGAAATACACAAAAAAAAAATGAGAGATGAGACAAAAGTGGGTGGTGGTGGAGTGCGCGGGTGGAAAATTGGGTGGTAAAAAAAAAAATTTTATATTCTACACAATTTTTTTTTTGTGTTCATATCTTAAACGGGAAGGGGTGGTAAAATAGTGTTTTTCTACACGAATTTAGTTTTTAGCTTATTGTATTTTTTTTTAAATTTCTTGTATTCTGATGCCAACAACTATGTGTACTGTACTCGAGATATGTACTCCTCTATATAGTGCACGATTATTGTTGGTGGACGGACACACAAGGCTGGCTCTAGATGGACGGAAATATACAAAAAAAAAAAAAAGTTTAGCTAGGGAGGTTATCATTATATATATATATTTTGAGGGTGTGAGAAACAAACATTTTCTGAAAATTATTTTGAAAAGGTTTCCTTTTGTTGGTGTTACTGTTGTTGTTGTGATGAATACATATATATATTTTTTTTTTCGAAATACATAAGTGTATAGGGTAGAACGGTGGTGTGATGGACGTTCCAAAATAATAATAACACAATGTTTGTTTTTGATGTTCTCTTACTATATATACATATATTTATATGTGAGGTGGTTGTTCGTTGGGTGGCATATTAGTTTTTATTTGAATTTTTGTTATTGTTTAGAACGAATAAAGACCAACTACAATTGGAATATAAAATATGATGATGGTAATGATGAAATATCATATATGAGGGCGAGATATATTCAATTGTAGTTTTTTTTGGAACAAAAACACATCTCGAACTATATATCTTATATATATTTGTTAAAATTTTCATCATTCCGGATGTCTTGCGATGAAATTGAATGAATCATAGAATTGAGGCGCCTTAAAATGTAATAAACATATTTTTTTTTGGCAACGCTATACATGTAACATATATATGTGTGTTACTAGGCAGGATAAAAATTGACAACCATTGATCAGCTATCAACCTGGTTTATAATTAAGTCATGTTATTTCGTATATTATATGTCACTGCATACATACATCATATAGATATGGTTACGATAATACAATAGGGCACCTCACACCCAAAAAAAAAAAAAAAAAGTTTTCCAATAATATAATTTAATACTCGATATCAGCTCCAATTCGAACAAAAACATGATAATATACTTTTTGGCCATTTTCGTTTTTTAATCTACGAATGTTTTGGTTTTGTATAATTGATAAGAAAAATTTCAAATTTTAATTTTTATTCGGAAAATCGTGCATATGGTTTTTTTTTATACGAGCTTATCAATACAACGATTTTCTCAAATCAGTTGCGGCGCGAATACTATTTTTACCCCTCAACCTCTCGTCTTATCATCTACAAGCATATGGTTTAATTTATGGACTTAAAATAATTTTTTTTTGTCATAAATCAATAAAAAAAATTTAATTTGATTAAATACGAGAACTAAAAATTAGAATAATTTGAAAACTAGTCACCAGCATACAAACATAAATTAATCATATAACACCATATATGTGTGGTAAAATTATAATGTGGGTTATTAAACTTGTCAAGGTTACCATCCCAACCGATTTAATATATTTATATACAAAATTTGAAATCGAGGAGGGAGGGTGGCTAATTTTATACCCATCACTGATAACAGAATTGTAAATTACCTTATGGTATAGTATTGATGCTTTTCGCTTAGCTGCCATAATTTAATTTCGAATAACTGAACAAGTTTTTAAATTTTAAAAACTATTTTTTTAATCAATCACAAAATATATATATATTATAAATATTATTATGTAATTAAATCCATAATAAAAAAATAGTATTATTTATAAATTTTCACTATTTACTAAATTTTTTAGCTTTGTAAAATTTTGATTTTCAAATTTCTATTAATTAATTTATTAATTAATTAACAATACACATTTTCACCTAACAATATATTATTATATAGTAAAAAATTTATTTATTCTTATTTATTATAAATAAATAAAATTTAATAAATAAATAAAAATTAATTAATAATAAAAAAACAGTAAATTCACGATTATATCACTATGAGGAACAATTTTCAACTGACCAAAATAGAAACGTGTACTGTCGTTTTTATTTGAAGAATAATAAAATAAAAGGAAAATATATATTTTTTACAAAAAAAAAAAAAACAAAAATACAACAACCCCCTATTTTTTATACACATTTTTTTTCATTTTATTTTTCACAGTACAGTAGTTGTTGTGCTTTATATTTCGGAAAAGGGGAGAAAAAAAATTGTTCACATTTAATATAATATTATATGTATGTGTACATACATACATATATACGGTATGTATATATAAACATACACAGGAGGAGAAAAAAAAAATTCATCAAAAAGAGATAAATATAATTTTTAAAAAGGATATACACACACATATCCACAAGGCTACACACATGGATATGTATATCATCTATTTATGTTTTTGATGATTATAATGATGACGGAAAAATTATTACAAAAAAAAATTATATGAATTTTCCATTGAAATTTATCAATGCTCCTCTCGTCTTCCCTTTTTTCGGTTTTGTTTTTCTGCACCACACACGATTTTTATTTAGCTCCTGCGATATGTGTGTGCTCCCTTTTTTTTTATTGTATCCCACCACCAACCACCATCGCACCATCACCACCTCCACTCTCTCTTTCTATAGATATCGAAATTCATACACACACATATGTATATACATATATATACACAACCATTAGAAATATGTCAAAAATTTTCTTTTTTTTTCCATTTTCATGTGTTCACTCATTTCCGTTTTTTCTTATATTTGATTCTCTTATTATTTTTAATCTGCGAAAGGACTCATTCCATCGCACCAAAAAATATACACTCGTCGCACAAGGATATGTGTATACATATACGTATATATGGTCTTATATAAAGTTTCTTGGGAGGGAAAATGAGATGTTTGGTGGAAATTCTGATTTTTTTTTTATTTCGATTTTCTTTTGTGTAAAATTTTTCAAACTAAAGTCACATGGTATATGATATATTAGTTTTTCGCTTCACTATGAACATGTAGGTTTATATACGTACAGTTGGTATAAAAAGTATATATTTGGATGGGACAGCATTACACTTTTCAAATCAAAGCAATCGTAGCCAAATATAAGTTCATGGAGAAAACTTATCATAAATATCCAGAAAGTTTTAGGAAATTGGTGCCTTCAATCGGGGACCACATACCAGCCGATATCGGTCTATATTTAAGAAAGATGTAGACGCCAACTCACTGGCGTCTCGATGTGCAGCAATATAGCTAAGACAAGTTCGAGATGTATAGCTCTGCGGTTTTTTGAACGAAAATCATTCTTTCATAATTCCATCGGTGGAGAACTTCTGTGGTTTATAGTCGCAAAACTTAGCCATCAAGAGAGTTTTGCAGAGACCTCGGACTATACGGTGGATGCATCAAAGCTTCCCAACCAAGTTCGACCAATTTGAGACTTCAAAGTTGTGTATGGCTACGCATACGGTCGAGTTGTGCCCAGCACAGGACCGAATTGATGTGAATGGTCGTTTGTGAATGGTGACCAACTTGTAACAATTCGCTTCAAATATGGTTTGATTTCGTTGCGTTTCTGCACTGATGTCAATCCAGATCATCAAAATTCTTTGCGTTTCATCATGCGGCTAGCAAACATCGAGCTTTTTTGGTGCTTCTGCTATTTCCGGACTGCTTCCGTTTAGGCCAAATTTTATCAACTTTAATAGTGACTGACCGACCAGAGCGATGTACATCTTTGACATCTAAATTTGAGGGGCGGAATTAAGCAAACCAAACCTGGGTTCTTTGTTCACTTACATCATTCCCACCGTTCACTTCACAAATTCATTGGCATATTTTTGCAGAAATGTCACCGTTTAAGCACAACACCATCTAGTAGCAAAAAAATTTTATGACACCCATATGTTCCAAACACATCAATTTGAAGCATCCAGCACTAGAGGTCTATTCTATTAACTAACAAGTTCTTAATATGTTACCAAGTATAAAGGATATTAAGAGCGACCAATTATACCGACAGTTTTGGCGTGCTGTTTTGAAACAGTCTAACAAGTGCCGGGTCCCGCATGGTCTAGGACAACATATTTCGTACCTGGTGGAGGCCGATTTATTGAGGACGTTCTTTCAATTGGATCATATAGTATCCTACGCTGGGTATATAGCTGTAAATTTTATGTGATAATATCCCTCGGCCCAAACATAAATCCAATTGACCAATTATGGAACGAACTAGAACGGAGAGTCCGAGACAGAAATCCAGTGAAATCTAACATCAGTAACGTAAAGATTGTGTTGGGTGAGGAGTTATCCTGCAGGTGGTTTTCAAAACTTTAATAAGGTCAATGGGGAAATGGAAGTCCATCAGATAGGGTGGATTAAAATTTTCCATCCATTTTGTTTTTGTATTTAAGTTGGCAACTCTCATATTTGCTTGTTATAATCTGCTGGTAATGAGTATATTATGGAGTCTGGTTATTGTTAAGTCTCACCAATTTGGTAAAAGCTATGCGAAGGCATTTTAAACGTTTCTAAATTGTTTGAAACTCTACTGCGTCCTTGTCTAATGCGGTTGGCCAAAACCACTACAAATACCAGTGAGCGTATCGATGAGAACACATAGGATCAACTCCACTGAATTCCTAGTGTTATTTAAGAAAAATGATACACCTACAACGAGTCACGGGTTGGTGTGGATTATGGCCTGCACAGGAAATTTGACCATTATTTTTTGAGAAAGAATCTATAGCCAAACCGTTGCTGTAAATGAAATGTGATATCGTGCCATAGTATCACACTTTTTGTGGGATCAATTGGACGACATAGATCTCAAAAAAATTGGTTTAAAAAAGATGGTGATGTTGACTACTCCTCTGGTGAATCCGCAAAACCATTGAGTTTTAAATCCGTATCTGCAGTATTTGTTATCGAACCATATGTTTATTCTATTCACAATAGCCACTTCTAGGCTATATTTTGCTCCCAACATCACGTTCTTGACGGCATCAGGCTAAACTCAAGTTTCAAGATTTTTATTACAGTCTCAAATTTGTTTAAAGTTTCAAGATTTTTACAGACTTAATTTCATCTTGTAGCCTTTTTCTACGAACAATCCTCTGGTTTTTACTGTCGTAAATAAAAGTCCAGATTTACTTTTATCAAAGTAATATCCCCGATTTTATCGAGCATACTGTTTTTTCGATACACATATGATGTTTAAGCAACTAATACTGTCGTTAAATGAATACCCGGTTGACCATTCTGCTCTAAGCAGTCTAATTTGTTCATAGAAATTGTTCTCATTTACACCAGCTTGTAATAAGTAAAATTCAAATTTTACATGAGTAGCTATAACTCGAGCTACATCACAGAGATGAGGATTGACTCAAGGTTTTTAAAGAAATTTCAGAAATTGGATAACGCAGTTTTCTATCGAAAGAGATACGAAAAGACTTGCTGAATAGTTTCAAATGTTGCACATTTTTGCTACGATTGTGTAAGAGTCCCATATCTACACGATCTAGTATTTGTAGGCGCCATCTAGTACTTAATTCGAGAACCTCCTGTAATGAGAATGTATATAAGTTTGCGTTTCTAATCTTATTTGCCAGTTCCCTACATCAGGACCGATTTTGCTTCGAAGCATTACCGTATCTGACACGACAGATGAAATGTGGGACATAGAACAAAATATTTTCCGAAATCCATTGAAACACTTATTAAGACAAAACTTGAAGAGGATTGTGAAACAGGACATAAGGCAGAAAAATAAATCGATGCCTCGAATAGGATCGCATTCTAATCAGTTTATAATGAACACCCGCTTATTTAAAGTAGATTAAGGCTCTATTCCATGAGAAAAGTTGACTGTCAGTAAATATTAAAATGGGACAATAATATAGATTTTATAGTAGTGTAAGTGAAACAGAAAGCTATCTCAGTCAAACTTGACTGGAAAAATACTTGTGATTGTGGTACTGTGACTGCCATAAAAAGTATAAAATTGAATACTTTTTATTGCAGTCACACTCAACCTTCTGCATAAAATTTGTGTAACACAAGAAATTTTTTTCGCACACAACTAATTTTATAGTCAAGGGTCAAATAGTCGATATATTATTTTGGTAAAATTATAATTGAATTGAAATAAAAATCATATTTGTTTAGCATTGTGATATTTAATAATAAATTTTAATTCACATTTTAACAAATCTCCATATATGAATAACTAATGAGTTTTTAGGTTATGGTTTCTTCAAAATTCTGCTATAATTCGCCATAAATAAATAAATAAACAATAACGTTGTCTTTGTCTTTAAGTTGGAGTTTTATGAATATTTTCTCTTTTCGTCTTTTTTGACTGTCAGTCAATTTTTCCCATGGAATAGAACCTTTAGATATCAGGACATAAACCTTTTCCCAGCCTTACTGATCTTAAACTCAACATTTAATGACAAGTATAATAATGGTCGAACCATGCTACGATCTGCCTTCTGATTATTCACTTATTTTAAAAACACCTAATCAAAAATGTGAAGATAGTTTTATCACAAGAGTGAGACGATGCTGTTCAATATTATCTTAATAGAAGCAACAGATAACTATGGAAAACCATATATACGCTGAAAAGACCTGAAGTTTAATACACGAGGCGAATTGAGGTCCCAGTGATTGATCTTAGTAAGGCATTTACTTCTAAAGTTCAGGTTGCAATTTCAGAACCTTCAGATGTTAAACCAATTAAATAGAAGAAGTTAAACGTAAATAAAATAATCAAGTAAGATATAAATTTGGACATGACGTATAATAAATGGTTAGATACTTATAATAAATGGTTAGATACGGGCTATTTCTTAACCAGGAAACCTTCGCAAATTATAATGAGGGAAGAAACAAAAGTGACCGTATATCTCACAACTTTTTCAAAACTATTCGAAAAAAATATCTCCCTGCAGAGAAAAAAATATTTTTGATCATCAATTAAGATTTAGAGAAGGACCCAGAATTGGCAAGATCATATAAAGTCGTTTCTAAACCTAGTAAAAGTTATCTATTCACTCGAGTCTTTTTTGTTATATGCAGCACTTTTTCTTCCAACGTCAGGAAGCCACAAGGCAGTGTATCAGGGATAATATTATTAATATTTAATTTGAAGGGTTTTTCAATAAGCACTTGACAATTTTTTTAAAATAAAGCGCAAACCATTTGAGATATCTTGAAAATAATATTATTGGTGTTAAGCTCAATCTAAACATGTATATGGTATATAGAATTCGGAATCGTTCATATGTCCACCACGAAAACGTTTTTAAGTCGTTTTTGGGTCATTAAACCCAATTATTGATAACTCAACTACACATTTCGACGGAAACAGCCGCTATCTCTCGTTTTTATTGACTGTTAAACTCGTTGTGTGGCATGTTGCACTGTCTTGTTGAAACCACATATCATTAATGCACATTCAATTGGTCAAAGAATTCGATGTAGCAACATTTCCATCAACGAAAAAAAACGACCCAATAACATCATCAACATGAAAATCACATAAAGTGGTGTTTCTTGAAGTTGAAGCACATGAGGGTTTTCACCTGGCCAAAAGCGCATATTCTGTTTTTTCACGAAACCATTTAGCCAAAATAGCGTTTCAACACTGAATATGAAAATTTGCCAAAGTATTCAAGAAGCTTAGGATTATGCATCCAATATACTAGAATTACAAGAAATGCAATCAAAAATACCATGAAGGATGGTAAATTTATCCTTCTGCATACGTCACTCAAGCATACATCTTGATATACACGTTGAAACATAATAGCAGAGACAAGTCATCAGTAAAGTAAAAGGTGCCGGTCAAAATTGACGACTTAATCTATGTTGAATCTTGCTAGCTAAAACTACAATAGTATAAGTTAATCCTTAATAAAATATCATTTTAATTAGTTTGTTAGATTTGAGTATATCTTGTGAGTTTGGAAACAAAAATCTCGTCGTGCTGAACTGCTGTCTTATTAAAAAGAAGCGGTTATGAATCTGAACTTTATCAATCTTAAATGCTCACAGTTAGTCGTCAGACGCTATATATATCGTTTTGTTGTCTTCGTGTATAACTGGCCTTTTATAAAATTCTGAAAGAGCCACCAGCCAAAAAAACTCCTGGTTAGTGTTTTGTCGACAGTTTTTCGGTTAACTATACCGATACATATCGATAAGTTCTGGAAACATAATCGAATACACAATTAGACGTATCAGACGAGCGATCAAATTTCCACAAACTAAGGATATAATTTAGAAAATGTATAATATAAGAGTTTGTACGTTGGCAACGGTAACACAACCCACGTTAAGAAAATTCTGCTTTAAGTTGCGAAAAAATCTTCCGATTATATATAGATTCATCTTCAACAAACATATATACGATATCCTAAATTCACAAAACACAACCACCATATACTCGTGATAATCCATCAACATTTTCTATCTATATATATGTGTATGTGTATAAATATGTATATGTGTATACATAGATACGTCAAAAAAGGAATGATTTTCATCTTGAAATTTTCCATTTCTATATCATTTTCATTGAAAATTTACAGCCAAACGAATTTCTATTTTCTTCTATACCGTATATAGCTCTGTACATACATTTCGGTTTTTTTTCAGAACAGCACTTTTGTACATATCACGAAAACTGACAGACAAATCCAAATAGAAAAGGTTTTCATTTTCATTTTTCTTTTCGTTTCGTTTATTTTTATTTTTTTTTTTTTGGAAAAATTTTATTTATTTATTTTTGGAAAAAAGATGATGCTTCTTTTCTTCTACCCGACTAAGGGTACGAGAGATACGAGTAGTAGTCATTTCTGTTTTATTTTCTTCTTATTCGTTTATTTCTTATTAGTTTTTATTTTTTCATCTATTTTCTACATAACATACTAAAAAAAAAAAAGAAAAATTCCGAGCAATATATAACGATAGGTTCGGTGTATGGGTTACATCTTGCCTCTATACCACATATATAGAAGAAATAAAATTAAGAAAAAAACACATGAAACGAGGGTGTCAGCCTTCAACATTCGCCTCATACTTAAAGTTATCAAAAAAAAAATAATTTTAAGAAAAACGAAAATTATAAAAGTTGGGAGAGAAAATAAAACAAAATATAATATCATTTTCCCTTTTTCTTATGTTTAATTTTCTTGTTGTTGCCTGTTGGGTTCTATCTATATATATACGAGTATGTTTCTTATTCAACTATTAAGAGAAAAAAAATTAGGACTCAAAGTAAAAATATATTACACACACACATAGTTGCAAAATGGACAAACAAAAATTCTCGTTTCCGAATGACATGACAAACCGAAAACTTTGATGTTAATGACGAAGGGATGGAAGTTTATTGTGTATCCCACTATACACACTTCAGATATATCTTGTTACATTTTACAATTAGAACCAAAATAATAATAAAAATCTTATATGATGAGATATATGTATAGATGTACAAGGACGTTGTGTCCTACACGTGATTCTAATCATACATGTATATCGGACAAAAATGTAACAAATAATAATCGTACAAAAAATGTCAACGGACAATATATCAAGACTATCCCTTAATATCACATAATTTTTTTTTTAATTTTATAGATTGATTTATTTGCACCCCTAAATATAGATATGAATCATGTATATATATATATATATATATATATATATATATATATATATATATATATATATATATACATATATATATATATATATATATATATATATATATATATATATATATATATATATATATATATATATATATATATATATATAATGGCAGATATTTTATATTACAGCCGAAACGAGAGTGGAAATATATAGATCCACGCATATGTATATATTTAAATTTCCTACCTCATCCTCAACGTGTCGTGTGCTCGCTTTTATACTCCCATATAAGTACACATACACAAACAGACACAAATATATATATAAAACGTAAATTTTCCAAAAATTAAATATATTATTACTCATTCTAAACAATTTTATACCAAATCACAAAAAATATAAATTTCAACCCCTCACGCGCGCTACATCGTACACATCGAGTCCTTTTATAATATTTTACCACCCCACGAAAAATTTTATATATTCCAACATACACCAAAAAATAACCGAAAATGCTAAAAAAAAAAATCACAACCCAACTTAAAAACTAAAAATACAATTCTCCAACTACAATACGATCTTTTGTTCTTGTTCGAAATTTTTCCTAATTTTAGGAAAATAAACTAACCCTTTTATGAAATAAATTTCCCTCGGAACAAAAAAAAAATTTTTTTTTGAGAGTTACTCCTGATTAACGTGATGCTTATATTGTTATTAATAAAATAAGGAAGATATAAGTTTTAAAAATATTTTTTTTTTTTAGTCTTTTGAAATAAGTTGAGCTAATCCACCCTAAAAATATTTTGGGGTATAAACTATATAGCTGGTATATATACAGTTGGTACAAAAAATGCGATCGGAGAGAGATAATGGTATATTTGGGTGGAATGAGTCCGGGAAGATTGAATTTTACATAATATTGATTTCGAATATAGTTTGGTTATAGGGGAATTTGCATATGTTGAAAATTTAGAACAAGTTGGGATAGTAAATTTAAATATAATTTATGTATCCATCTGTGTATGTTTAAGAACGGGGTTGTATAGTTAATTTTGGGAATGGCTATATCCTTCCATGAAACAACTTACATATATCGATAGTTTATATTTGTTTACTTCAGCAGACCATCCAAAAATGAGTTGATCATATCAGGCTCCGGAATACGGAATACGGAATCCGGATCATATAAAGAATACAATGAAATAGAGAAGCATGCCAGTATGTCTTATCAAGCAGTCCTGGTACATTAGTGAAATAAGATGAGGACATAGACAGTAGTAGAGGTTTAAACGAAAATATGGAACACCTCCTTAATACTACAGAAGATGCGGACGACATACCCGAAGATGAATTCTACGAGGAGCTGCAAGCCAAAATATCAAGCACATACCAAAATACAGGGTGTCCGCCGGGAAGGTATACTACTTTGTTTGTTTATAATTTTTGATTAAATAAAAGAGAATGGATCTTATATTGATAAATGTTTTATTTAATGTCGGCAATTATGTATGGAATACAATATCAGATAAATGTCCGCCTCTGTTAGCCTCACCAATGCGAGCCTTTTTGAGCACATTTTTCAAAAGAAGTACGGAGCAGTCAAATCAGGCGACCGTGGATGCCAATCAACATCACCATTTTCTTAAATAACTTGTTGTGGAAAGAGGTCACGCAGTAATTCTATTGTAATCCTGGCTGTATGCGATGTGGCACCGTCTTGTTGATACCACATGTTAATCAAGCCCAAAGCATGCAGTTGTGGAGTTAAAAAGTTTTCAATCATATCACAATATCGCTCCCCATTCACAGTTATCGTTACGCCGTTTTCATTTTCAAGTTTATTCACATATCCATTCAAATGAAAATGTGCCTCGTCACTCATTATGAACTTTTCATGAAAATCGGGGTTGTCATGGGCGAGCTGTAACATCCTATTGGCATATGTACGGCGGCGTAAATGGTCTTGTGGGAGCAGCCCTTAGGTCAACAATCTTAAATGCAAATCCTTGTGCAAAATTGTGGCCAAACTTGTTCTTTGAAGACCAAGCTAATGAGCACGGCGTCGAATTGAGGTTGATGGATTGTTTTGAACACTTTCTTGAGCAGCAGTAATGTTTTCAGCCGATTTTGCAGTACGTTGTGGCCCATGCTTGGGGCTACAGACCCTCTTTCTTCCAAATCATTCACTACACGATAAATAGTGCGGTTTTTTGGCAACTGTTTCTCCCAAAAACTTCACGTTACTTTCTCATCATCACAGTAATCGATGATTGACACGTTGGTTTATCGAATATTTTTCATAATAAATTTATAACTGTCAAGTCTAACGTTTACCAAAATGGCGGCAAAACAAAGAAGTATACCTTCCCGGCGGACACCCTGTATAACGATAGTCCGTGATTTTATCATTGAATTCATTGAGTGATTTTAATGACAAAATATGAACAAAAAACCACAAAATGACAGTGAAGATAGTCTCGTGGAGATAGGTATCGGGTTCGAATCTCGCTAGAGGCAGGATTTGTGACCCCCTGTTGAGTTTAGAATTAATGGACCGACCCATCTTCCATGTCATTATTAAAAAGGGTGGCATGAAGCTATGCAATGTGCAGATGAAACCACGTAAATCGCACTTATAGTCGCATGTCGAAGGGATGACATAATGGGCTAATTGAGCCTGAGTGACGCAGGACGCAAAACAAAAAAATTAGGAAAAACTTCATCCACCCAAACTTTATTCACCTAGCGAAACTGGTACAAACGATCAAAAATGAGAACAAATATAAAATTAGGTAGCAAACACAATTGCTACCAGTGTGCTCAGTAACCAAGATAACACTAGGAAACCATGAGTTTCTGATGAAAAGTAGAAGAACGTCGCAAACTTAAGGTACTTTTATGATACCGAGATGCAACGAAAACAAGAAGAATATGAGGAGACAGTGAAAGAAATGAAGAAGATAATGCAAAGAAAACGAAATATTCAAGACACAACACCAATGTATAACAAAGATCACTAGAAAATTCATAACTTCCTGATGGTAGCATATAACGAATCTACCAACACTATCATCCTAAACCTGAAAAATAATAAGGCCGCTGATACAGACACTAGTTGAATTATTCAAATGCGTCTTACATATTAATACTGAAACTCTTACACCTAATAGTGGTATCAAAATGAGAGTTTAACAATAAGACCTCATAGAAACGACCTAAGAGAATAAGAGAATACCAGAACTAGGGAGGTATTTCACTTCTTAACAGCCCAATGAAAGAATAAGCCATGACAATCGGTGACCGAATATCCAACAATCAAATCTACTCAAAACGAAACCTGGAAGGCATTTTCCGAAATGGACATGACGAAAAACAAAACTAAAAAACAAATGAAAAGAAAGTGAACATTTTTTAGATCGCAAGGCTGTAGATTATCTACGTCACTATTCCTAATAATGCTTGATAGAATCATCTGCAAACTCGACACCACCTTTCCTAAATGGTATTCAATATAGGAAACACTAACGCACCCCAATGACTACGTAGACGAAATTTGCCTATGCTTACACATAGACATGCCAACATGCACTCGAAAGTGCAGCGGAAAGGAATAGATGGATAAGATCAAAAATGAAAACTTCTGTGGCAAACCACCCAAACAATAAAACCGATATTAGAAAGCGCGAGTGGAGTTGGTTCAGCACACAATGATAAAGACTTCAAATGACATAACGCAAATATCATTGGGACGGAATGAACAAGGAAAATAAAATGACCTGGAACTCGGTAACATATGGGGAGATCTGACAAAATATCTCCTAAATTGGAGACCACAAATGAGATCCAACTATGTTCCATAATGTAGATTATCATAGATGTGATAATCTACATTATGGATCATAGTAGGATCCGTTTTTGAATCTTGGCCTAATCGGGATTTAAACTAGGTACCAGCCACTCCAACTGACGTAAATTAACCCACTGCACCTCTTGGTCGAAAAGGTATATAATTTTATTTTCTATAGCGATGTATATAGACGAAATTTTGAAAGCGTATTATTTTGAAAATCTAGAACCAAGGGATCGTTGGGATTGTGCATCTTTGAAATCAACATCTTTAATACCTGTACTGCTTTTTAAAGTAGTCGAACTAAAACAATGTAACCAATCAAAAAGTTGAAGGTAGAAAATCTATAAAAAGCATCACAGAAAAAGGTATCTTAGTAAAAAAAAATCACCTTAACTCAATAGACATTGAGATGCTAACACAAGCAATCAAACGGAAACCAAAACCAGATCAAGAACACACAGAACGAATGAAATGACGCACATAACCTGAACAATCTTACAAAATTCTACGAAAATAATTTTATGAAACCTTCACCGTTATACATGTCATAACGAAAATGTTTTTGAAAAGAAAGCCTATATAATTCGAAACTTAGAACAAACAGTAGAACAATTAAAACTAGAACATGAAATAAAGAGCAAAACAATCTACAATTATATAGTATATGACTATAGACACAGTACACAAACGAACATTTTATGGGATTTGAGAAAGCCTATTTAGACAATACCCAAAATGCGAAACTCAAATACTTGGTTGAACTGCATCGAATTCCCATTTAGAGTATAAATCTATAAATATGTCTGCAATACCCGGGAGTCTCTAACTAAAAGGATGATTTAGAGGCTAAATTTACTTGAACTCACTACATTTGGTGAAATGAAGCTTTGTCTTCTGATCACAACACAATACCACCAGGATTATGTTATCGATATAATCCTGGAAACTCATTGTCATTAAGTTGGCATATAGCAGTGAAATGCCAACAAACTAACACAAAAGCTGAAACAGAACTCCACTTTCAGGATATATATTCTGGTCGTTCACGGTAGTTGTCACTGTCTAACTCCATAGTTAGACCACCGGCCAAATTTCTCTTGCCAAACTATAATTTTATAATCCTGTAGTTTAATGAAAATTTGATGTCCAGAATGCGGTTATGTGCTTAAGAATTATATATATATATATATATATATATATATATATATATATATATATATATATATATATATATATATATATATATATATATATATATATATACTCGCGGACAAAATTAACGCATATTTTTTTTTTTGTAATAAAAAAAAATCCCGCTGGTCAATTTTAATACTACTAGTGTCAAATGATAGCACATTTCTATTTTTATCAGAAACCACCTTGATTAAAGTTTACTGCAAGCCAATCAATTAAATTTTTCAAAAATGTTTAATCAAAAGTGGATTGTGTTTGAAATCCAACGCAACGATCGGCTTTTGTTCCATTGCATATCAATTATTTTTAAATGCAGTACCACTAGTTCTTGTTAATGTGTTCTAAAGCAAACACCTAATATAAAATCCATTGTAATATGGCACCCGTTCAAGAGCTGGAGGCGGTTAAAGTGGTCACATTGTATCAGGAAGATTATACACAAGTACAAATCGCACGTAATTAGGAAATAATCAGTCTTCGGTTTCACGAATACTTAAGCGGTATCGTGAGACCTTAGGGTATAAAAGAAAGCCCCGGACAAGAACGTAAAAGATGCACAACCGAGCATGACGATCGATTTTTAAAAATGAATTCGTTACGAGATCTAAAGCGAACTTCTACTCAACTCAAAAATGAGTTACTTAGTGAACGTCAAGTGGATATTAGTGTCAGAACAGTTAGACGAAGATTAAAAGAAGTGAACCTAACTCCAAAATGGCCCGTAAAAGTTCCACGGCTTCTTCCCCGCCTCAAATCCAGCCGTTTAGAATTTGCTCATACTCATGCAAATTGGGGAACTGATCAATGGGCCACTGTTCTCTTTTCAGATGAGACCAGAATCCAATTATGGAAACCAGATAGACGTAATACTGTATACAGAAGAGTTGGAGAACGCTACGCACCGTGTAACATGGTGCAAACTGTAAGCTTTGGTGGAGGTTCAATAATGTTTTGGGGTGGAATTAGTTGGGAGGGCCGTACGGACATGGTGGAGATTGGTTTGAGGATGAATGCAGACTGGTATGCTTGGAACATTCTTGGCGATCACGTTTTGCCATATGTGGGCTTCATAGGTTATGACAGTCCAGTCCACGTTGCTGCAACGGTACGACAATATCTCCAAGATATTAGTATTCGTGCATTTAAGTGGCCACTAATGAGTCCTGATCTTAATCCGATTGAACACGTGTGGGACATTCAAAAACGCCGTATTAGAGCTAGAAATCCTGCACCAGATTCGACAGCAAAGCTGAGAGTTGCAGCTCAAGAAGAGTGGAATCTCATTCCGCAAGAAATGTTACAAAGCATTCTACTTAGTATGCCCAGAAGGATGGAAGCTCTAATAAGGGCACGGGAGAGAAATACTCATTATTAAATTAATCAAATTAAATTGTAATAAAGAGTTTTAATGTTTATAAACCGCTTTTTAAAATTTTAAAAAAATAGTTCGACACATTTTAACATTTTGCAATAAAAAATAGCCGCTATAATTCCATAACGCCACATTTGTGCCTCTTTTGAGAAAATTATAAGTTTGGGATCATTTGAAACCAGTTCCACTGAAATTGTCCAGCGGGATTTTTTTTTATTTAAAAAAAAATATGCGTTAATTTTGTCCAGGAATATATATATATATATATATATATATATATATATATATATATATATATATATATATATATATATATATATACATACATATATATATATATATATATATATATATATATATATATATATATATATATATATATATATATATATATATATATATATATATATATATATATATATATATATATATATATATATATATATATATATATATATATATATATATATAGGATGACTGACGAAGTATTATAAACTTCAGACTGTCATCGTTGTCAAATGACCACTACTGACAGTTCGTTCCATTATTTACAAGCGTACTAAATCATTTAGTGGGATATATTCAGAAATTGTCTGCAATGGAATTCAAGCGTTATAGAGTGATTGCTCTATATATGGCTCGAAATCCAAAGCCATAAATTGTTAAACAGTTAAAACATCTGCATGTGAATAAAATGTTTGTGTATCGCACCATAAATCGTTATAACGATACTGACAGCATTGCAAAATTCTACGGTGTTGGACCGAAACGCATTTGGGATCATTTGGAAAGTGTAAACCAAATTGTCTCGAAATCCGCGCCGTAGAGGCAGACAAATGGCTCGTGAAGCTAACAATTAAAAAATCATTTTGGACTAACGGCCTTGAATTCCAATAAAACGCAAATGATCTCGTCGTTGCTTATAAAAAAGTTGAAGTGGAACGAGCAACGGAGTTGTTACGTTTGCACGAAAGTGACGCTTTGCCGAATTGGGTTTCTCCGATTAGTCAACGTTCGTTATTGAGCAATAAGTGAACAAAAACCGGATTAACTTACCCCGCCGTCCTATTGCAATTTGGACCAACGGATTGCCACTCGAAACCAAGAGCTGTCGATGGTGATGGTTTGGGCCGCCGTAACAACCGAAAGCCGTTCACCGCTCGTTTTTTTGGACCGTGGCATCAAGATAAAATTTATCGGGATCATGTCTTGGAGGGAGCGTAGAAGCCTTGGACAAGAAAACATTTCGGCCACAGATACTGGACATTTCAACAGGAATCGGCACCGAGTCATATATGGTGCGTCAATCAAGATTGGTTAAGTAACCACGTTCCGCGGTTCATTTGCACAAATCCGCAAGATTTCTCGGTTTGGGGTATTTTATAGAGCAAGGACACTAAAGTGTCAATAATCTGAAGCAAACACACCGCCAGGAATGGGCCAACATACCTCAAAGCCAGTGCTGCATGCAATAGCTTTGTCGGCCGTTTGAAGATCATAATCGTGGCTAAGGGTGGTCAAATCGTAAGCAGCAATTGGAAAATTTAAATAATTGTAAACAGTTTTTATTTTGATTCAATAAAATTCGTTTTTTTGGTAACACGTAGTGTCAGTCACACTATATATATATACATATATATATATATATATATATATATATATATATATATATATATATATATATATATATATATATATATATATATATATATATATATATATATATATATATATATATATAGGCCATATTCATGTTGAATCAACAAGAAATTAAAAGATCAAGTTCACGAGTGTAACAGATTGTTGCACATCAACGAACTAATCACTAGGCAAGCACCATACCAAACTAGATTTATATGATTCGCTTAGTTTTGTGACAGATTAACACCAAGTGCATATATATACATTCGAACTATATACTCTCTTTATATAGGAAAAACTCTTGTGTTCAAATTTAATTAAGACTCATTCAAGGATGAATTTTTCTTCTTCGGCACATACATATTATATAGAAGAACATTATTTTCCTCCCTACTGATATTTCTCGTCTCGAATTACATTTCGCCTATATAAACACCATAACATCTATACGTTGTTGTAGTTTACCAGATAGTGAGTTTCATGAAGTGGAGAAAAATGTTTTTTTGGTTCTCTATGAAAATAGTACAACGTTAAACTATAATTTTTTTTTTGTGGAAAATTACATCACGTTCAAGTTTTCAATTTTCAGCCAACTCATTCTTTTCCATTTTATTTATTTTTTTTTTGAAAAAAAATCCATTAAATTTTATTTATTAAATCCAATGTAATCGATAATTTTTATTTTTTATTTTTTTTCAATTCCAAAATTTTTGCTAAACGTTTTGATCCAAGCCAAGAAATATATACACATATAAGCATAGAAACAAGACTCATACATAATTTTTTTTCGTTTTTATCAAGATTTTGGTCTATATACGCCCTTATATACACTTACATATAATAACCTCCAGATTTTCCACCCATGCTACTCGCAAAAAAAAATTTTTGGAACACACATTTCATTTTATCTCCTTTATTATTATTATTTTTTTTTTGTTCTTATACTATTGTTGTTGCTGTATTTGGTTCTTTGTTCCAATATAACCTTCAAGCATTATATAACTCCTAAATAAAATAAAAATGAAATTCTAAAGAACCAACTCACAACATAAAAATTTCTAGAAATTAATTACAAACCTACAACACACACACATACACACACACTCACAAAAAAAATTAAAAAAGAAAAAAATCCCCATTTTTCAGATATGTAACATATATACGAATTCTACAACCCCAAACCACCCACCCAAGAGTTACTGATAACCTCTTTTTGATTTTATTTTATGTTTTCTTTCCTCTCCACTTTCTTATATTGTGTTCATTCATCAACAAACAATCACATACACCATATACATACACACACAAGGAAAATGAAAATGAAAAAAAAAACTGAAATTGATGGACAAGCCTAGCCCAGACTATAAAGAAATACATTTCAAAATGAAAAAATCCTCTATGTACTGTACATACATACGGACGTACAAAGGCGAAAGCTACCCTAAGCATTGGCTCATTTCGAGAAAGAAAAAATTTCGTTTCTATTTTACTTTATCATCATCCAGAAAAAGTTTTACCGAAAAAAAACTTCTCCAAAAAAAAAAAAAAGACGACAGTGATGATGACGGGAGTGTAAGTAGTAAGTATAGGAAAAAAGGATACAGGAAAGCGAAAAACCCACACCCTCCTATCACGGTAGGGTGGTGAGGACGAGGCTTTATTTTATTTTTCCGTTCGTCCGCATGATATACACACAAACAGAAGCTGGTATGAGTTCTGGGGAACAAACGGTATAGTGGGGTGGGTTTATATAGAAGGAAAATATATATTCTCGTTTTTATATAAAAATAAAATAAAATATTTTCTTTTATAAAAATGAAAAGAAGAAAATTCACAAAAAAAAAAAAGAAAATTTTTTTTTACTACTTTTCGTATATTATATGACGAATGTCCGTTTATTATTTTTCTGCTACTGATTTGCTGCTTGATTTTTTTTTTGTTTTGTAGGCCATATACCAGTCGATCTGTTTGTGCGTTTATTACGTACGAAGAAACGGGGAGAGAAACGGCATTGTTGGGATATAAATTTGTATCTAGGATTTTGGATGCTGATTATTTTTCCTACACATGACGAAAGTATTTGTAATTCGTTACATGATTTTTTGATATTGTGTATCATCATTAAGCCCCTCATTTATTGGAGTAGCATCATATTTAATATTTCGTTTATAAACGACCCTATATATGTATGTACATATGTATGAGAACGTATACCAGTTAAAATAATCCGTCTTTATGCAAATTATTACTGTAATCTAGTAAGTATATATATACGCTGCTGGTATGTGACTTAAAAGCTTTAGAATATAAATGTTTGTTTGGTTGTTTGTTGCAACATTAATTTTATTAAATCTGTGTAGTAGATATGCATGCAAAGTATCAGGAATTTTTGAGATCAACCCCAAATATAACTATTTAAATAGAATAAGATTGTCGAGTAGATATTTTTGTTTACGGCTTTTACAGGCCATTGTTGGCCATCATGCACGATACCACGAGTTCAAATTAAGTTCCTGATCTTGTGATTGAACAGAACTCGGTATATGCCAGAACCATCACACTCTGTACATTTTGATTTCAAAACGGGTGAATTATCTCCAAACACAAGTCCTAAAATATCTTATGCAGAAGCTGTCAAAGACAACTCTGTTAATGCAAAAACAAGCGATGACCATGATGTTTATAACATGATCAGTTCTCTCAATGAGTAAATGAACAATTTTATGCAGATGATGGAGACTAATATGAGTCTGATGCTTCAAAACATGAATACTCTCATGCAACTTCTCATTAAAAACCAAAAATGAATGCAATTAAGATAGTTGTATGGAACGCCAAAGGGCTAGCGCAACATACACTTGAAGTACAAAACTTTCTTCTTGAAAACGATATCGATATTATGCTGATTTCCAAAACTCACTTTACAAATACGAGTTACCTCAAGACCTCAGAATACAGTATCTACGATACTAAGCATCCTAGCGGAAAATCACATGGTGGAACTGCTATTCTTATTAAAAACAGAATAAACCACTATGAACTCCAAAAATATAGGGAAGAACAAATTCAAGCAACCAGCATCTGTCTAGAAGAGTGATCAGGGAAATGCATCATATCTGCGGTTTACTGCCGGCCGAGACACTCAATTAAGAGCGAATAATTTGCGAATTACTTTAGAACTCTAGGAGATAAGTTCATAGCAGGAGGTGACTACAACGCAAAACATATCCAATGGGGTTCGAGATTAACTTCTACGAAAGGAAAACAACTGTGGGACTGTATACAGAATGAAAAGATGGATTACATATCTTCTGTCCACCCAACCTACTGGCCAACTGACAGGCAAAAAATCCCCGATTTACTTGACTTTTGTGTAACAAAGGGTATACCTAGAACATAAGTAAAGGCCGAAACGTGCTACGATTTGTCTTCTGATGACTCTCCGGTATTGATAACTCTTAACACGCAGGTTCTGCAACTAGAGCCATCTAGATTCCTGACGAATCAATATACTAATTGGTATCTATTTAAGTCTACAATAAGCTGGAAGTGTTCGTTAAATATTCCATTAAAGACAAACTATGAAATTGACGTAGCGGTTCAACAACTAACTAGTATTTTACAACAAGCCGCTAAGATCGCCACCCCGATTAATGCTACGCTGATCAGGTCTGCTAATTTTAAGAAACGTAAACTTTCTCCGAATATTCAACAACTACTAATGACGAAGCGCTCAATACGCAGGCAATGGCAACTCTACAGGTCGCTTTGTTAAATAAACATGACGAAGAGCTTCAACATTATCTCAAGGAACTTACAGCTACTGAAGCAACGGATTTTTCCTTATGGAAAGCTACACGTAAGCTGAAGTGATGTAGATAAAGCAAATATATTTGCAAAACACCTTAGCGAAGTGTTTACACCTAACGAGCAAGTTGGAAATCAAGAAAATCTAATCAATTTTGCAGACACGTCTGAAAGCAAACCAATCAAATACAAGTGGCGCAATGTCAAACAAACGATCAAGGACAACATCGATGTAAAAAAGGCACCCGGACATGATCTGATAAGTGGCAAAATGATGTCAAATCTACCTGATAAATGTATCAAACTAATAACCTATATATTCAACACTATAATGAAAACAGGCCATTATCCAGAAATCTGGAAAACTTCAGTTATTATAATGATTCCAAAACTTGGCAAAGATGAAACAAAAGTTAACTCTAAAACCTTCGACGTGATTTACTCATCGATACTGTAAACGATACAATTCATCAGTACAGCAAGACTACAGTTAAAACTTGTTTGTCATCCCAATGAATTAGCCAGGGAACTATTAAATAACCCAAGAAATAGGCGACTAAATAAATGGATCCTTTGGACCTAGCTATAGGTAATTCAGATTTTACCGAGTGCACATTAATATTAAGAACTAACATAGGTTAAGTCTTATTAATTGTATTTATATAAGCCTTTAAGATTTGATTACATATTGTTAGTTTCCTATGTAGGAAAGATTCAAGAATAAAAGCCATAGGCAGTAAAAAAAACTTAAGCGCACTATGAATCTGTTTTTCCGTAAGTGAGATTACTTACCACAAAGCTTGACTTACTCAAGATTATTCATTCACCTTTAGAAACTACTGTTCCAGTTTGGAAAATATTGGAAACATCAGTGAGTATTGCAATTTAGAAAACTGTCTCTATGGTGAAAAATATAAACTACAGAATGATTCAGGAGTCAACTGCTGTTTTGGACCAGAGCAAATATCTCGCATGGTCAATACATGGGCATGAATTGAACGTTATTCTGATGGCAATAAGTATTGTTTTCTCTGACTAATATCAGTTTGATATGACAAATCGAAGTTTTGTCCAAATATTTGAGAAAATTTGATCGCTTACAGCACGAGCCTTAATGCAGGGAGGGTCCTACATTAGTATGGAAAGTATCACCTTTAGTAAATACAACCATATTGCTGGATTTCCAGCGAGTGCAACCAAATCAATCAACTGAAAGTTTTTTTTTGGAACTTAGGGCAGTATCAAATATTGGGAAGGGGGGTCGAGATTTGTTAAAAATAATTTTGGTATTTTTGCCATAATGTAAATGTGAGGTCTGAATTGATTATGGTACCACTTCCTTTTATGTGATTTAACCACTACAATTTTATTGTAAACTTGTAGACCTTCTGCGAGTTCTTGAACGGGCGGTGAGAAAAAGTAAGGATTTCTCGATCAATACGCCGGGGTAAGCATCGAACCCATCCAAACACAGATCGACCACGTGGCGTCCAGATACAATGAGTTTTGTGGTATACAAGATCAGATCGAGGCCGTGTGCGGTGACGAGGAATTCGAGGGAGAATACGGTAACCGCGATCAAGCGGATGATTATTACCTCGTGGCAACATCAAATACAACATGGGAACTCGAGCACAATATCCATCATTCAAGGATCCAATCGATTTCCTTAACACTAGATGGCAATCATTGGAGATGATTTTCATGACCAAAGAGCATTCGGATCTACCACAGTCACACAGCAATGTTTCGTCTTCATCGCATTCGTCACGCCCTCGAGCATCTCGCATACTGGCCACGCAATCAACTCGCTCACTCGTCGTCACATCGTACTCCCGCACCACATGGCATGTTTGTGCTGGATCTCACAGCACGTTTCGATGCGATCAATTTAAACCACTGACATTCGAAGAACGATCAAATCTTGTGCGAACAAAGAGATTGTGCTTCAACTGACTGTGCAAAGGTCAAACTAGTTCGAATTGCAAATCCAGTTTGTGCCGGGTTTGCAACAAAAGACATCACATGCTATTGCATAACTACTCGAATCTGAACACCAAATCATCACCATCTTTGTTGACTACAAACCACGTGGCATCGCCATTCACGGATGTTCTGCTCGCAACGTTTCCTATGTAGGAAAGATTCAAGAATAAAGCCATAGGCAGCAATAAAAAAAAACGGGCGTGGAGGTGCCAGTGGCAAGGCGAACCTTGATATCCTCTCCCACACTATTATCGTGAGTAATGAGGGCACTAAAATACTTTAATCTAACCATTCTTCAAACGTGTGGTCACCACTACAAAAATCAATTCCGTCTTGGTTTCAAAAGCCAGAGATCAGATATTTAGTTTCAGATCGTTGATTTTGAAACGAATGGAAGCTAAACACTGTCGAGTAGATACTGTAGTATAAATAAGGTCCATTCTTGTGTTAACGGATGGTCGTTGGTTTCCTCTATATGAACCTGATAGACGAAACCTGACTGATTAGATCTGGCTGTTTAGGCTTCCCACGGGGTAGGTACTCTTCTTCCGAAAAAAGCCATCCAAATGTTTATGAATATAATGTTGGCTCGAAACTATAATACACTTTTGAACTATTAGTAATTTAAGTCACCTTTCTAAAGCTTTTTAGATTAAGTTAAGGTTAAAGTAGATACAATTCCAAGACAAATTTTTCACATGGAAAATATGGCCACTTTTTTATCCTACGTGATTTTATTATTCAAAGTTGTTTCATTCGAAGCGAGTATTATATCCCAATCCAGAGATGCGTACAATGCTACCTTGAAATGTGCTCTTCGGGAAGTAATTAGTAACATAAGAATCCTTATCTTATAGTTATATTTCTATGGTTAACTCTTTAATGTGTGGTTACCAGTCCTGAAATCAGTTGCGCCTCGATCTCTAAAACTAGAAAAAATGAGTTAAGATTCGTTGACTTTGTGACCAACCGTTAGTTGCTCTCGTGGAAGACAAGGTAGTGTACTTGCTCTGTCATTCGGGGGTCTCGAGTTCGATTCCCGGGGTGGTGACAATTTATCAATCACGATTGGGTGTTTTTAATCTGTATGTGTATGTGGGTTTGAACCGTGGGCCTCTAGTGGCATTGAGTTCTGGAATTATTTCCGCCTTCTTTAATTATTATTATAATAACCGTCACCAAGTATCTCGTCCTCTCTGTTGCTTCTTAATCCAATTACACAAAATGCATCTGCACTTGGAAGAAGTTAAATGAATTGTCAGAATAAGATATTAAATAAAACAAATATTGTCGAACACCAGAATAATTGTAAATGTTCTGGATAGCCTGTTCATAACCTTGACACAGCATTGCCATATCACACAGATGTATTTCTTACTTAAATATTGAAGCGCATACCATAATCTATCTTGATTGTCGAGTCATAAGCTGCTCGACGTCTAAGAACATTTGGTGTACATCACAAGATGTTTCATAGTGCCTGGAAAGTGGGATATGTAGAGAAAAAAAACTGGTCAGTGACGCGGATCGATTTGGGGTCATACTCTTTGGTATTCACCGATAAGTATCTCCGCCAAAAAAAGTACTCTTTCCAAGAGAATGTACGACAATAACTAGCATGGTGTGTAAAGGAGAACTATATGTTTACAAGATACGATTTCGCTGTAGTCCATTTTATTTAAGTCAATGAAAGAAGATATTTGTTTTACCTAGCTGTCTGTATCAAATGAAACAGTTTACCTATTTTATTTATATTCAAAAATTAGTATAGGTTGCGTTATGCCAATGTGTTTGTTTCAATGACTCGAGATTTTCGAAAGATAGTGGAGAGTATTAATAAAACTATCATACTCGGTTAACATCATCAAATACCTGTCGGGATAAGCGACACTTTACGATTTCCGTCCATATAAAGTCCAAAGTGCACCTTGTTGCTATTAATTGTGTTTGTTTCCCTTACGGGCACTACTGAAAATAATTTTTCTAATGCAGATGAAATTGTACAGGAGTATGTAGATCAACTCCTGTAAGACAAGAGTTGAGTTACACGAATATTATCGATCTGGCATTCAAGAGATATTACTAACATTCGATATGTTATGGGAGCTGAAAAGTACCGTATAAATAACATAAGTACCGTATAAATGGTGATTGAGAATGTTAAACATGACAGGGGGTCATAGATGTGTTCATTCACACCACCGATCGTAATCGTATGGTAAAAAATCCCTTTACCATCCAGCCCCTATCGGGATTCGAACCCGGTACCTCCCGCTCCAACTACCGCAGCTTTAACAACTGCACCACCTGGGCGGTGGCGGTCTGACAAGGAATTCTTTTAACGATTGTTCAATTAGGTCTCTATATAGATACCACCACATAATTGGTGAAATAATTACAATATTGGAGTGGTGCACTTACTAAGTGACTGTCTAACATTTGATGTCTATAATAAAACTATATTTGAGAAATACTGTGAACAATATTTTTCGATTAATAAAATTGATTGATCAAAAGGTGACCAAATGGAATATGAGTATATGTCGTCTCGCTGTTCATTAAATTATAAAACGACATCAGCAACATGATAGAATAAAACACATTAAAAGCCGATTCTCCCGATTGACAGGACTCATCACTCTTTCACGTAAAGAATATAAAATCGAAACCACTGCTAAGACGTTCATTTCCATCTTGGTCTGTTAAACCGGAAATCAAATACGAGGGTTGCCTTTATATTTTGGAATTTGGCAACCCTAGTGTTGCAATCTGTCAACTGACAGCTTTATCGTAAAATAAGAAGTTTTTGAGGTTATACGTACTCAGAACGTTTTGACATACGAGCGCTATTTGTGTTGTTAACAGTAAATTAAAAGATTCATCTGCCCCCAAGAATGGTATTAAATCGTGAACATTTTCGTGCGATTATTTTTTACAACTTTCGACGTGGATTAACTCAGCAGCAGTGCATGAATGAACTTAATTCAACTTTTGGCGATGAAGCTCCATCAAGGACCAGTGTTTATCGATGGTATGGTAAATTCAATCGTGGTCGGAGTTCACTCCAAAACGAATTTCGTGAAGGTCGTCCAAAATTAATTGTTGTTCCAAAAAACTGTTCGCGTTGGATCCCACACAATTTGTCAACCGCTCAAAAAAAGGCTCGTGTCGATTGGTCGAAAGAAATGCTCGAAAAAAACGATCGCGGTGCTTCAAAACACGTCTATGACATCGTGACAGGTGATGAATCATGGATTTACGCGCATGAGCCCGAAAGCAAACAGCAGTCGACTGTATGGGTGTTTCAAGATGAGCCAAATCCAACAAAAATTGTTCGCGCACGAAGCACCTCCAAGCAAATGGTCGCATGTTTTTTCGGAAAAACTGAACATGTCGCAACCGTACCACTATAACAACGCAGAACAGTCAATTCTGAGTGGTACACAACAATTTCGCCAGTTGTCCTCCAAGAATTCAGGAAAACCAAACGCCGAAGACGGATCACTCTACACCACGACAATGCGAGCTGTCACACATCGGCTCAAACAACTGCATTTTTGAGCACCTAAAACATCGATTTGATGAGTCATCCGCCATATATTCCTGACCTTTCACCAAATGACTTCTTTTTATACCCGTACGTAAAAAACAAACTGAGAGGTCAACGTTTTTCGACATCTGAAGAAGCGGTTGCTGCATTCAGAATGCATGTTTTGGAGATACCTCAATCAGAGTAGAAAAAGTGCTTCGACAATTGGTTCAAACGCATGCAAACGTGTGCATCTTCATGGGGAATATTTTGAAAAACAATAAAGTGATTTTCGATGGTTAATATTTGTTTTTGTTCTCTAATCCCGAAATATAAAAGGCAACCCTCGTATTAGGTTATGGACTCATTGATTTTAAGATTAACTGAACATTTAATCACTTCATTATACAGATATCATCCAAATATGCAAGAACGTGATTGGATTTCCAAATTAATATGCATTTCAAACTGAGATTAAAAGTATCAAGGATAGTATCCCCTATACTTTTAATCCTAGTTTGGATAATAATCTTAACAACCAACGAGCGCAAAAAGAAATCTTCTTATCACAGCTAGCTCATGCGACAAGCTTTTATATGGATGTGATAAGGTCATCTAACGCAAGAAATTTCCAAGTGGTATTACGCCGTTATTTATATAGTATTTATATAACTAAGCGTTATTTATATAGTATTTATATATCTAAATGCTTAGCATATTGTAGCTTGACAGGTGGCAGTAGGTATCCGAAAAAATATACAGATAGAACACACGATAATCAACAAATAGCAAGACATACACAGAGATCCAATCGATCCATCTTACCAATCGAGATCCATTTTACCAATTGGTAAAATTTTAAACCGGTAAGACGAAATTCAACACAAACAGATTGAAAGATGTGAAAACAAGTAACATCTTGAATGAAACGCTCCTTCTCAGTTTCCATAGAAATAAGGCACAGTACAACAGAAATGGAAAGCATATATCGAAGAATGACCGGTCTGATGAAGTGAATACTATATAGAAAGCATTGAATCGACATCTGTTGTCGATGCCAACCAGCAAACTCTTATGGTATAGTGACAACTAAGCCCGCAAATGATTTGTTTAATAAGAAGTGTCACTTTGCTGTTAAGGAACGAAATATCAAATCAAGCCATTCAAGTAAAAGAATATTCTCAGTGTCATCAAAATTTGTGTACGAAATTTACGATTGCCCCTAGTAGAGATTATAGATTCAAACTAAGGTGGAATCACTGGATTGTGAATAAAAGCCCACTTGCTTATTTTCACGAACGTTTATTACTGTCACAACAATAAACTAATTCACCAATACTATTTCACTATAATTTCCACTTAAATTATTTCACTTGCTATTCACGTGGTTTCATTTTGAACTGAAACTCGACGTTTTCTCGTCGCGAATTTAAACTCAGCCTGATTGTAGGTCATCGTAGAAGTTTCATTTTGTTGATTATTGTTCATGTTGCTTTTCAGTTACAAATGTTTAGTTACTTTAGTGTCTCATAGAGAAGATCAACCGCGTAACATATAAGATAAGAATTATGCGTATGATATATTGCCTGAAACACGACGTTAATGGCCCATACCGAGTTCCTTTCAATCACGAGATCAGAAAAGGAATGAGACATCGATCTTTAAATGAACAGCCGCCATTCAGATGGCGCAGAGGTCACTGCACAGCTAAGATTTTACATGTCAAAAAAATTTAAATATTTGTTTGTTCGTTAATTAGTTTTTTCTTTCCAATCTGCTTTGGGCTCAAGGCACTTCTAACTCTTTCTCGGTTCGGTTATTTACTTCCTATCTTACGCCATTACTGCTAAATCGAAGACGTACAAAACATTTGCACATAGCATAGCTCCATGCCAGCCTAAATAGTACTGACATAGAAGATGGGTTGACCCATGAATTCTGCACTCTAACAAGTCATAGATGTGTTCATTTACACCACCGATTGGTGAAAAATCCCTTTTTGCATCCTGCGACTTTTGGGGTTCGAGAACCCAGTAACCCTCGCTCCAACTGCCGCAGATTTAACCATACCACACCATTTGGTCCGTTTATCTAAATTTTTTCCACTGATCAAAATTCAATCAATTTAAAAGTGTATTCATTACAAAACAATCCGATCGGTTAGTTTATAAACTTTGTCAAAATATCACAGGTTGTAATGGTCCTGGATTATTTTGAGAATATGTTTCAAGGAATATGTAGACCAAGTATGAGCGCGGAATACTCCCTTGAAGTTGGAACGACAAATGAACTCTACGTCCATAAAGGAACATAAGGGTCTCAGAAGGACGTAACCATTTTAGAGTTACGTAAACATTCCAGATCGATATCTAGCGCATCACATCTCCAGGGCTTTACCTATCAACTTTTTAGTAATTGCATATTTACTTCATAACATTAAGTACAAGCATATAAAATGATTCTGGTGGTTCCATTTGACATTCCAAAACCCATCATTACACTTTTCGGGTTGTTCGAGTATTTTTAAAATTAAATTTGGACTCAAAAGTGTAGTTCGTATTACAATTCGTTTTTATCATTTAGAATATTCTCTTTGCTGGTTTTGTGTTTGTTATGTATGTGTCCATTAGCGTGTTGATGGTTTACTTCAGACGTTTAACTATTGGTAGTTATTCGGTCGTTAAAATTAAATCGTGGCATCACACGACTTTGAACATTTCGAAAAAATATGCGATGGATCGATGAACGATGTGTTAAACGTTCTTGCTTCTCGTTAAAAGATTTTTTCCACTTTTAGGGCATACCAATAACAGCCTCATTCAAGATCATCTCACTTTCATATTTTTTACATGTAAACAATAACCTTATGTAAATTACATGTTTTGTTTATGTAAAAAATCGTGTGAATCACATCGTGAAAGTGGCTGCACGTTGTATAGAGTGATCTAGTATCTTCTTATTGTTTTCAACAGTATGAAAAGCTGGATAGTAATCGAAACCGTTGGAGTCAGGTGGTTGACACGGTACCAGCTCGTTGGAAATGTTAATAAAGTGAGTGTGCCTTAGACCACACGGCTGAGGTAAAACTTCTTTAGCTCCATCATTCGTTATTTTCGTTGTCCGATACAACAGTAATTACTGTGGTTGATTGTAAGACCCAGAATACAGGAAATTAGAAAATGAGACAGTTATCGAGATAAAACTGCTTCGATTGTTGTTCCATGTCTTGTGGTAGGTTCATTTCTGTTATTATTCATTTGTAGTTCTAATTTATCTTGTAGAAAATTTATCAAAAGTTTTCTATCTTTGAACGCGAGATCAACATTGAAATATCATACTAAAATTAGTGTCGTATTATTAAGTTTATAATCGCCCAGGTGGCGCAGTTGTTAAAGCTGCGGCAGTTGGAGCGGGAGGTATCGGGTTCGAATCTCAATTTAGGATGCAAAAGGGATTTTTCACCATCTGATTACGACCTGTGGTGTAAATGAACACATCTATGACCCCCTGTTGGAGTGCAGAATTCATTGGCCGACCCATCTTCCATGCCGGCACTATAGGCTGGCATGGAGATATGCAATGTGCAGATGGTTAGGAAAATCGGACCTTTAGGTGTACGTCCTCGAATTGGCTCTAATGGCGTAAAATTAAGGACGTAGATAAGATAACCGCGAATTATTGGGGAGTGCCTTGAAACCCAAAACAGATTGCAAAGAAATAAAAATAGAAAAAATTAAGTTTATAATATTATTAACTGTGTTATTGGGCTTTATATTGGGCTGTGTTATTAGGCTTGTTCAAAACACAATGAGCAGTACATATATCACCAATTGAAGATTGAACAATATCGTTTTCTCGAATATGTCGTAAAAAGATGTCGATTTTCGAAGTTACTGATAAGTTACCACTCCTGCTGATCCAACATTTTTACGCTTAAAGCTTTCAGCACAATTAAAATTCGGGTTATCAACACTTTCACCTTCATTTGACCAGGTTACTGACAGAAACAAAATATTGCTTTAATCGATTACGGGATCACTTAAGTCCGACACGTGCTCTCTGAGAATTTGGCAATTGAAAGTAAACATGGAAATTTTTTTTTTCTGTCATACATGAAATCAAGAATCGTTCTTCCAATTATTTTTTTTATCGGTTTTTACCATTATTGACCTGTACTGTGTCAAAAATCTGACTCCATCGGTTTTGATCACGAGCAAGTTCTTATATTGTTGCAAGAACCCACGAGATGCCTGATCGCTCTCTACGCCGTGGAGCCATCGTCACCGATAGCAACCTCTTCGCCTACCGAAAGGCGGCTCTCCTTTTAAAGATCGCTTTATCATTCGGTTCGGATCAGTACTAAGAACGTGACCGAGCCAACTTACTCGCTGTCCTTTTATTTCATACACGATGTCAGGAATTTGCAGTAAATTCCTGATGTCGTGGTTAAAACGAACTCGGTATGTGCCATCAACGTCGTGTTTTGGGCCATATATCACAAACATGATTCTTCTCTCGAATGTTAGAAGCCATCTTTCGTACTCATCCATCAAGGTCCAACTCTCACATCCATACATGATAACGGGTCTGAACAACACTCTGTACAGTTTCAGCTTATCGGCATTTGCAATATATTTTGATTTCAGCAGTAGACGTAGAGGATACAAAGTCCGATAGCCAGTGGCAAGGCGAACCTAGACATCCTCTGCCACTATTATCGTGAGTAATGAGAGATCCAAGATACTTGAATCTCATCACTCCTTCAAACGTGTGGTTTCCACTACTGAAATCAATTGCGTCTTGGTTTCGAAAACCAGAGACGGATATTTGGTTTTGGACTCATTGATTTTGAGACCAACGGAAGCTGAAAACTGTTCCTGTGGATCAAGTATCTCTTTCACTCCGTTGCCATTTAATCCAATCACACAGATATCATATGCATATGCAAAAAGTTGATTGGATTGTCGGAATGAGATGTTGTTCTGAGGTGTTGCACTTTTACGCAGGATGTATTCCATCATGAGATTAAAAAGTATCGGAGACAGCGCATCTCCTTCTCGAATACCAGTCGTGATTGCAAAAGTTCTCGATAGCCTGTTCTCAACTTTGACACAGCATTGTGATTGCGTTACTGTCATTTTACGCAGATGTATGTATTTTTTAGGTATTCCTAAATATTCAAGTGCATACCATAGCCTTTCTCGGTTGATCAAGTCTTAGGCTTGCTTGAAATCTAGGAATACCTGGCGTACATCTCGAAATGTTTCGTAGTACTTGGAAAGAATCATCCGTAGCGAAAAAACTTGATCAGTGACTGGTCGATTTGGACGGAATCTTCCTTGGTAGTTACCGACAATTTCCTTCGTCAGAGGAGTAATTCTTCCCAAGATGATGCATAAGAGTTAATTGTATGCTGTGCAAAGAAGAGCTATACCGCGATAATTCTCGCACTTCAGGCGATCACCCTTCTTGAAAATTGGGCATAACGCGGCCACTATCCATTCATTTCGCCATACCAATCGAACAAGGTCGAAGAGACAGTTCCACAAAGTTAGTCCTCCATATATCTGAATTAATGCATTCAACCCCTGATGAACGATTTTTCTTTAGTCTCTGCATGGCCATAATGATGGACCCTCAATCAACATCTCTACGGTCTGTATTTAAATACAGGTATTCAAATACAGCTTGTTAATATGTGGAACATTAAGTAGGTCAGAAAAATGTTCACGCCATGTATCGAGTTCCGCATCGACGTTAACACAGAGGTTTCCATTCTGGTATTTAAAGAAACCACGCGAATTGTGCTCATTGCTGAGTTATTGTACTCTAAAGACCTTAGTTTTCCACCAATCGCGCTTCTTCTGTCTACAAATGCGTTTAGCTGTCCTCCTAGCAAGAACTGCTTCCTTTTACTGTTGACAATTTATTCAACGATAATCGGCGAAATTCATCTTGTAAAGATATGAGTGATGTATCATTTTTGCGACCTTCATAAAATCTTTTATCATTGCCTTTTGGCACTATGTACAGTTCTTCAATACTGGTAACTCGTGATAGAGCAACATATAGCAATAGAAGAGAATAAGTCCTTTGATAAACAACTCCATTCAATGTTCCACTTGATTTATGAATTGTCATGGCACATCCTGATATTAAAGAAGTTTTACTTCAAAAACCAAAACTCTAAACCAACATTAAACACCCACCCACCACCTCTTTCTCTATTACAATACAAATTCAATTCCAATCTAACTGACCTATCACATTCTAAATCTGATTAACAACTATCCTATCATTTACGGAAAACTATCACATAACTATATAATTACAGAGCCCCAACTGTAAATTAACATTATACATACACACACAGACACATAAAATAAATTTATTTACATAAAAATGAATTAAACCAAACATAATCATTAAAATTATAATTTAAAAGTAAAAATAAATTAAATAAACTAAAATTCTTGTCCTTTTTAGACTTGAGCTTTTCCCATATTTAAAACACAACAAAAACAAGGAAAATCTCTCGTTCTACATCTATCCATCTCTTTCCCGAACCCGAAACACAACAAAACCAATAAATGGGTATTAAATATAAAAAAATATTTGTAACTTTATAAAAATTGATCGAATTTTGTTTATTTTTATTTTTTAAGAATTTTCATTCAGAATAAATAAAAATTTTCCTTTTTTTTTACTATAATTTTTCCCATAAATACTTTGTACGTTTATGTACATACATATATAATGTGGATCGGGTAAAAGAAAGAGAAAATAAATTTACAATACGTTCGTAAACATAAAATGAAAATTTATTTAAAAAATAAAAAAAGGAAAAAGAAAAATTAAGAGAAAAAAATCAACAGGTTGGAAAATTTGTATTTTTTTTTATTTACTTTGTTGTTGTTTTTTCTAAATTTATTACTTTAAAAAAAAAATGATGTGCAATGGAAAGAGATGTCGAGCCAAGGATTTCCTTGCCTTTTTTGTTTATGTTCCATGTGTTCAGTCTGTCTGTGTTGAATACACATCGTATTTGTATATATGTATGTGTGTGTATGTTATTCACATCTCGTCTATATATATACATATAAACGAGGAGCATATCCGAGATGAGATGTTGGTGAGAAAATTGAATATACAAATGAATTTTTTTGTTTTGTATTTTGTTTTGTTGTTAAGCTTTTCAAATGGAAAACACAGAAAATGTATGTACATATGTACGATATAAATAAATAAATATTGAATGATACATATAAGACACACACACACACACACATACAGACAACCGAAATAAAAAATGGTAATATAATGAAAATATCATATAGAGATGATAAATATGTTACAAATTTTCCGCTTTCCTAGTACTCTCTAACTGGTTTTGTTTTTTGCGTTTCGTTTGGGTTTTGTGCTGCCATTCAGAAAAGATGTGCCAGACAAAAATGGAAATGGATTAAATTTTGTTGATGATATATGGTGCTATATACATATCTACATAATGATTATTATTATTATTTTAACGAGATGAACAATGATGACGATGACGGTATACTATATAGTGTTTTGATATTCAATGATGGAAAACAAATTTTCCTTTGACAATCTGAAAATATTTGTTGTACTCTTTACTTCTGTATATAGCTTAAAACGCTTTGATTTGATTAAAATGGATTTGGAAATAGAAGAGTATAGCGAAGTTTATAAAACAAAGTGTTGGCTGGGTTTTCTGGGCAGACCAAATTCAGGCAGTATTCAATTTTTGACCAATGAAAGTAATGTTGGTGGAAATTATCAGGATCATTGGAAAATTAGTTTACCCAAAAATCACGTTAACTCTTTAGCATTAATTTATAAAGAGTGTTTGGAAGAGATTCTCAATTTTCAATTATATACAATTTTGACATCTATTTGCAGCAATTGTCTCTTGTTTATCAGCGTAGACCATTGACTTAACTTATAAGATAACACAATCTCGGTGGTCAGTTAACAGGATCATTACATACAATTAGTTTCTTTGAGTAAAATAACCATGTCCCACGCTATGTGGCGTGTGACACCGTCTGGTTTAGTGACGAAAAATTACCAGTAGTTTTACATTTGGTAATATTATCGGTAATATTACCGATAACATGGGTAAAGAGGGTTACACACTTTTTATGCCATATTTCAATTTCAACTTATACCGTAGAATGATAGCAAATTTTTGGTTTCGGACAAAAGACAGACAAAGCATACATCTTCGTATAAAGGGTCCGCCATCTAAAGTTTTTTTTTTCAACTAGTGCTTATTTCGTGAATGGTAACACTTAGCTCATGCCTGATTTGACAGATAATTAGTTTTATCCTTCCACTAAATGAATATGGTTGTGTATACGCTTGAACAACGCTGGGAAATATTGCGACATTACTTTGAAAATCATGGTAATGTTGTAGAATGTGTGCGAAAATTGCGTGCGGATTTTGGAAGAAGAAAAGCACCGTCAGCTCCGTATGTTCGTTATCTTGTGAAAAAAGTGAAAGAAACTGGCATCCTCATCGATAAACCAAAGCGTGAAAAGCCAAAAACAGTGCGTACACCCGAGAATTTTGATACTGTGGCAGAAAGTGTGCGTGATGCGCCATCAATATCAATTCACCGTCATTCTCAACAATTGAACATTTCGGAGACATCATTGAGACGAATTTTGCATAAAGACCTTGGTATGACGCCATACAAAGTTCAATTGGTTCAGGAATTGAGGCCAACTGACCATCCAATGCGTTTTCGCTTCACTGAGTGGGCTTGCGATCGACTACATAAGATGCCGATTTTGCCAAAAAAATCATCTTTTCGGATGAAGCTCATTTTGATCTTGGCGGGTATGTAAACAAGCAAAATTGTCGCATTTGGGGCACGGAAAACCCGCACGCATACATTGAAAAGCCGGTACACCCAAAACTAATCACTGTTTGGTGCGGATTTTGGTCCAGAGGCATAATTGGGCCATTTTTCTTCGAAAATGAGCACCGTTACAGTCAATGGCGATCGTTATCGGGCCATGTTGAACGAATTTTTGTTCACAAAAATTGAAGAGGAGGATATTGGCAACATTTGTTTTCAACAAGACGGCGCTACGTGCCACACAGCTGAAGCTACACTCGATATTTTGCGCCCTGTTTTTGAAGATCGCATTATCAGCCGCAGAGCTGAATAGCTGATGTCGTTTGGTCACCTCGGAGCTGCGATTTGACACCGTTGGACTATTATTTGTGGGGTGCCCTCAAAGATAAGTGTTACGCCGACAAGCCAGAGACAATTGACGCTTTAAAGGACAATATTCGTGAAGCCATTGGTGAAATACAGCTGCACACAATCGATAATGTGCTTAAAAATTGGACCGATCTTGTAGGCTACTGCATGGCCAACCGAGGCAGCCATTTGAATGAAATTATTTTCCATTATTAACCGGAAGGATTGTACTTTTAAATAAAAAAAGAAATTTGAGAAAATATTCAGTAGTTTTTTTTATATAGCATTTTCAAAAAAAAAAGTTATTTGGCGGACCCTTTATATTCCAATTCAAAAATAAAATTAAGTAGTTTATTTCAGACTTCAGTTTCAGACTTATTAGTTTTACAGTTAATAATTCATTTGATTTATTTAATATTATAACCATTTAATCAGTATTTGGGTAATCGTCACCGCTTAAGCCATCCTCATTCAAATCCAAATTCGAGTTATGTACAGGTAGTCCCAGCTCATTTTCTTCTTCAAACGAATATGGGTCTACAATTACATTCACTTCAACAAATAATTGATCTGAATTTTTATCTGATTCTAAAGACCAGTGTCTTGCTCTTTGGAATCAGATAAAAATTCACTCATCTTCATTAGCCGTACTTCCAATTTCTGATCTTAACAAGTTGAAGTTGCAGGCGAGACTTAACAAGTCTCGCCTGCAACTACCAACGGCCTTGAAAAAATTTTACTCCTTATATTGTAATGCGCCAGCGACTTAATAATTTTGTTGCAGTCCTAATATATTTTGGCTGCAGTCCTTATATATTTTGCAGTATTAAAAATGGATTCAGTCGCTTCAAGTTTTTGCGATCCCGAAAGATCCTTTTCTCGATAGATGGCTCAAGCAAATTAGCTGCAAAATTCAGGGGTTGTAAACATGTTTTAGTCCGTGAATCAAGGATGTTTAAAGGTACCTCATAATTGACGCATTCATTTCGTTCAGATGTAGCTTTTATATCAAAAAAACAGTTGACCACTTTGGACAAACCTGCTTTTTATCATTCTCAAAAACTGATGTCCCTTTAGCGATCGGAGTAAGTAAACATAGTAAACTGATTTAAGTTTTTTCCAAAATCATTCACTTAGAATGCAGGAGATAGTGAATGGTTTTACCTACTTCATGACGTATCTTGTTTCATTGAAACTTGAAAGCGAGTTCACAAAAGAATTCCATCGTGTTTTCACATGCAGTTTAATCGTAATATACTGTGATTTGCGGTAGCGCTGTTTCGCTCAAAGGAAGCGTATAAAATATGAGAGTTTTTTATTTCGGAAACCATCCGAATGACTAAGGATTTTAATCTACCGATAGACTGAATCTTGAAGATGTGTACAATTAGCAAGTTAAGCCCATAGCCGCCCAGGTGGCTCAGTGGTTAAAACTGTGGCAGTTGGAGCGGGAGGTACCGGGTTCGAATCCCGATATGGGCAGGGTGCAAAAGAGATTTTTCACCATCTGATTACGATCGGTGGTGTTAATGAACACATCTATGACCCCCGTTGGAGTGCAGAACTCATGGGCCGACCCATCTTCCATGTCAGTACTATAGGCTGGCATGGAGCTATGCAATGCGCAGATGGTTCTACGAAAAGCGGACCTATAGCCGTACGTCCCCAGCGAAAGAGCTGGGAGAGCCTTGAGCCCCAAAAAAGATAGCATAGAATAAAATATAAAAAAAAAACAAAAAAAAAAGTTAAGCTCATGGCAGATGCACCCATACTCGGTAATATGGGGATATATTTTATTAACCATTTTTCGATCCGACTTTATGTTCGCGCCATTGTCAGTAATAAGCCCAATAAATTTATCGATATACCAATATCTTTCAAGACCATTTTTATTTCATCGAAAAGAAATATAGCCATATGACGATTTAGATTTGTAGAAACCCGGCTTGGGTAAGTTGATTACGTAATTTGTAATGGAGTCCCTGCATATGTTAGACCATGCGTCCGTTTGTAACGTCAGTATGATTTATCAATTGATTAGAAAATTGGTATCGTGAAGGAACTTGATAAGATAGTCGCAGTTTCTTAAATAAATCAATTCAAGCTAAATTCGTGGTTATGCTTAATGGTGCACCAAAGGTGAAAATTGTTGATTATTTGGCCTCATTGTGTCAACGAAATTCAACACATTAGTATTTTTAATCGACGACGGTGTTGCTGCAATTGTGGAAGTGGCAGGTGCCATTTCTATTCAGGGGACATCATATTTAGGGTTAGAATCGAGCTCGACTGTAGTTGCTAGATTGGATAACTTGTCCTTTGGTTCAGATAATATGGATGACGGATGCGATAACTTGCTTTTAGTTTCTAATGACGTGCCTTCTAAATTATTACCATGGTTTGAGATTTGGCTTCGAACATCTTTGGGTACTTTGTTACATTTCAGCAAATATCGAGCTTGCCTAGTTGCATTCTTTTTGAACTCAGTTGAGCAAAACGTCAACATCAGTATCAATTTGTGTTTGTCATTGAATTCGGGTCAGTGCGGTTGTCGCATGGTTTTAATTCCTGCACAAGTTTAATTTTGAAATTTCGTAAACCAAGATTCTCCTATAAAATCTTTCATAGTGTAAATGGACACCTTTCCAATTGCTGACAACGACGTCGAATTTATTGATTTTGGCCTTCCTCAATGCTACGTTTGATCTATAGTTAACCAAATGAACTGGACAATTATAACCGCCGTAAAATAAACGTATTGCCCGATGAACTTGACGAACAGAACCATTATTTTGAAACAGGAATTTCAACTATTTGCAAGCGTTGCTCTTACGTGAGTCTATTCATTTTGAAATGGCAAATCAAACTAATGACAAAGCAATGTTATAGACAGCTAATCGGATGTACAAAAACAGTGTTCCGAACTTAGCGATGTGATCTTCTAAAACAATTTTTTAACGATTAACCAGAGATTTGCAAACATTCCTCATTATATATGTATATATATATATACAGGGTGTCCCCGATTGGGATGCTGATCCGTTACGGGCTGATTCCTTGGTTCATTTCATGAAAAAAATCGTATGGCAGGGGGGGGGGGGTCAATTTTTGATATTCTTTGAGATACAGCGCGTTTAAAAAATTTGGTTCGGAAAAAAAGTACAAGCGGATATTAAGCTGTAACTTACAAAATTTTTATCGGACAGCAACTAACAAAGTCTCATTTGACGGACAACTAAATAGGCTATATTTAAGATCTCATTGGCTATCTCGCATCTGTATCCATTTAAGAGCTATGGCGTTTTAAAGTTAAAAAAATAAAAAAAAAATGATATTTTTTTTCATAAATTTGAGTTTTTCTCAAAAAAATGCCCTAATAAATTTTTTTTTTTTACTTAATTTTAATCCGCTATGATCTCCTCTACAATCCCCCCAATACATTATTTGTACCCATGTGTTATAGTTTTTTACTTATGAGACGATGAATGAAAACACTACCCACAAATATAAAACACTAACCACAAATATTTTCTGTTAAAAGATAATGGTAGTGTAAAAATTGTAACAATTTTTTTTCGTTCTTCAAATTGTAAAATTTTTTTTTCGTTTTGTGTTCATTCTTCGCCTCATAAGTAAAAAACTATAACACATGGGTACAAATAATGTATTGGGGAATTGTAGAGGAGATCATAGCGAATTAAAATTAAGTAAAAAAAAAAAATTTATTAGGGCATTTTTTTGAGAAAAACTCAAATTTATGAAAAAAAATATCATTTTTTTTTTATTTTTTTAACTTTAAAACGCCATAGCTCTTAAATGGATACAGATGCGAGATAGCCAATGAGATCTTAAATATAGCCTATTTAGTTGTCCGTCAAATGAAACTTTGTTAGTTGCTGTCCGATAAAAATTTTGTAAGTTACAGCTTAATATCCGCTTGTACTTTTTTTCCGAACCAAATTTTTTAAACGCGCTGTATCTCAAAGAATATCAAAAATTGACCCCCCCCTGCCATACGATTTTTTTCATGAAATGAACCAAGGAATCAGCCCGTAACGGATCAGCATCCCAATCGGGGACACCCTGTATATATATATATATATATATATATATATATATATATATATATATATATATATATATATATATATATATATATATATATATATATATATATACATTTCCTATTTTGGAAATAAGAGATAAGCATTCAGTCCTCTTTAAAATACCCTCTTACTGGATGGCAAAATAATTTAAAATAAAGTCGTCTTTGTAGATATGGTAGATATGGGGATTCGATTGATAGACTATTGACGTATCTAATAATGTTGGCCTATGTTCTGGAGATCATTTAGGATTATTTGATGTCAAATTGCCATCAAATCTTGTAGATTTCTATACCAGTTATGAATATAATCGTGATTGGTTTTGGGAATGAAAATTTTTATGATATAAGGCTGATATCTCTTGAATGTGTATTCGTCATTATATTTTTTAAAGCGCGGTTTCGGGTAGAGATGGAAATTTACGCGTTGACCAGTATAGTGCCAGTTTTGTCTTAACGAGAGAAAAGTCTATGTAATTATATCTTACGTATTACTTATTCTTAATGAGTAAGTGTTTTCGATGAAAGACCAATTTTGATTTTAGAAACATTCAATGTTGATTGCTTGAACAAAATTCAGTTCTTGACACGGCTTTCTATTACGTAGACTTCAATATGATAAATATTTTGCCTATACCTAAAGATTCAATTTTGTTAACTGATAACTGAAATAAGGCGTTATGACGTCATAATGAAGAAGAAGCGTAGGAACTGTTGCAGTTGTGATTTCTAATATGCAAATCCGGTGAGATACATTAGTGGATTTCAAATGACATCAAGTATGTACTAGTCATCCAGTTGGAGAGAAAATAGACAAATACAGTCGTAAACCTGAAACAATTATTTATGGTTATGGAAAATGAGGAGTGGTAGAGAATTAAATCGCCAGGCTGTTTCTCTTAAGCTCATGTACGAGTGTTGGATGATGTTTGGTTTCTTTTTTTTCAATTGTTATTGGAAGTATTGTCCATCAAATATCAGTCAAAGTAGATTGTGTTTAAAGAGATTCTATTAAGAAGTACCACAAGTGCCTCACCGGCACATATGTGCAAAAGCATTATGAAGCCAAAAATAATAGTTGACCAAATGGTGTAGAGATTATAGGGATTTTCATCATCAGCTTGCGACATAAGACCTTAAAAAGCCATATGTCTTCGCTTTGATTTCAGTATAGGACGTTTGGGTGAGTCATTGTAAAGAGCATAGACTAAATGAAAATGGAAACAACAAGAAGCCTAACTGAAGTATAAATGACCAACATGTATGTATTGAAAACACAGCCGAATAGCATTCCTAAAGTTTACGGAGTGTTTAAAATCAAACTCTTCTAGATACAAGGCACTTAATAATATATTATATCTGACAAACGTAAGCACTTTGACGTTCTACTAATTATTAATATACTTCAAGAGCGAAAAATGCGAAATGAGCAAGTGGTCTAGCTTTTCAACCCAAAATTAACAGCCAGAAGAGTTGTTGAAAATTTCAATCAATTAATGTACATTAATAAGTTATTTCGAAAGTTTAATGTACATTAATAAGTTATTTTGAAAGGAAGAGAATTATAATCGGTTACTTAGGTTAGGTGTGGCTGCTTCCGAACACTTAGAGTTTTTTCGCAGTACCATCTGCGCATTGCATAGCTCCATGTCAGCCTATAGTACTGACATGGAAGATGGGTCGGCCGATGGATTCTAAACACGACAGGAGATCCCAAACGATCGAAAGTGAAAAATCCATTTGCATCTTGCCTCCGAATCGGGGTTCGAACCCGGTACCTCCCGCTCCACCTGCCGCAGCTGTTTAATTGCTCCACCTGGGCGGTTCGGTTACTTGAATGAACACATTTATAATCCCCTGCTGTACTGAAGTGTCATGAAACGACCTCAATTCGGCCTAAAAAATAATATTACAATTTAAAAAAAAAACATTTGCCGATATGACGAATATCAGAGTCTGGTAAGATACTTTTAAGCGGCACCACACTCTTTTTTATAGTCTGAGATAACCAGTTCTTGTTTCCCTCATATACCCTAGCTAAATCACACACATTTTAAAACATCGTAAAAAATTGATTTAAGCTTCTCTTGCGATAAGTATTCCCTTGCATAATAAAGCCTTCTTTTTGGCACTCGGCCACTGTAAAGTTTCATTGCACTCAGACAAGTATTTATTAATTTATGAATCCTAATCGTTCGAATTCGAATAATTCGAATATGTACGAATTCGTATTCATAAAGATTCCAATAACTCAATATTGGTTAAGCTTCACTAGACAGTTTAAACCAGGTTTTTCCTTAATTAAAATGTTTTGTTTAGCGTTTACAAATACTTCAGGATATTCCCAAATTAAAGTCTAACTAAGAGTCGCCCAAAGAAAACAAAATTTACTTGTAAGAATACCTGCAAAAGTGTCCGATTTAAATGTCGATCACCGTACACAAATCGCTTAACACCGCATAAGTTGTTTAGAATATTGAGGAATGATACTAGTTTTATTTACCTATGAGTCCCAGTTTAGTTTGTATAGCTGTAATAACCGACTAAAGGTTGTAATGAGACTAAATGACCCAATTCTCTGGACACATGCAAAGTTGTGAGTCAGAAAAAAAATTCAGTTGTGTCAAAATTTCTCCAGATTTAGAAAACAACCTTTCTGATAATATAGAAGGACGAGAGACAACATTTATCTTGGCGGGGCGATACAATCCATTTCAAGTTCTTCCCACGGAATTAAAGGCTTTAATTTAAGTAGGCATACTGAATTTGTTAAATATAGACTGCATCAAATTTGTCTCCATCTTAACCAGTAGACCTTCTACAACAGCGGCATCTAGCGTATTTTTTTTAAATAATCTAAATCTCATATAAAGCCATAACACTTCTAATCGGTCTCGCTTGTTCTTTGATGCAGAATCGGACATAGTTTTCTCTCTGACTGTACACACAATGTTAATATTGAAACATGGAATAAAATTGAAGGTACGGAGGGGTTCAGCTGAAACGGTTAACTTCTTCGTCCAGCGGCTCTTTCTGACATAGTCAATCAATAACTACTGAAATTTGCGATAACCTGGCTTTAAAATCGGATTATGGCCTACGAAAAAACATTGAGTTAAACTTAGAGTTGTTGCGTAATTGCAATCCAGTTGTGATTATTTTCAAAAATCCCCACGATACTTTTAACAAATACCCTATAGGGGATACATATTGTACATATATTTGAAACATGTATATGTCCATAAATTCCGCCAATACACACATGCCCTTACCGTCATGCCATTCAAAAGCGCATATAACACTTCAAAAATACTTAATGACTCATCCATACCCGTACCGCAAATTATTTTGTACACAAAAACCGGGATGATATTCATTTTTATTGATTTTTTCGTTTCACGTCCAAAATATACAGTGTTATATATATATACACTCGAGTACACAGTCTCGGTTACAACACATATACCTTTTTCCAAAAAAAAAACAAAAAAAAAATCGGAAAATTCATTTTTCACTTGTTTTTTTGATTTTTGAAATTTAATAACATATCCAACCAAAAAAGCGAAATACAACAGCATATAAATATATGCAGTAGTTAACAATTTTTCACCCGCACCAACCAAAAAAGTAAAATATATTATTTTACGGCGGCCATCAATTTTTACAAAAAAAAAACATTAAAAATATTTTTACAAACAAATATTTTGTTTTTTTTTGTTGTTTTTCCAAAATAAATATTATAATTTTGTTGTATGTACAAATATTGCATACATATATGTTGGATTAAGTACTATAAATACAATTAAAATTAATACAAGCAACAACAAAATCAGCGAATGGAACCAGGGAAAATTTTTAAAAATTATTGATTTTTTGGAATTTTTCCGTTTTTATTTTGTTTTTGTTTTTTGGAAAAACAACATAAATTTGTTGTAGCTTTAATTTATATTTACTATATTATTATTTTTATTTTCGAAAAATAATGACAAAAGCATAAATTTTCCTCGTTTTAGTTTGCATAATTTCCAAAATGGCGCTTGCAAATTTCGAAATTAAAAATTAATTAATTTTTTGCCCAAAATTTGCGGTAGTCAGCGAAATATTAATTCCAATAATATTGTTCGATTAAAATCAATATTAAACAAACAAAAATATATATTTATTAATAAAAATATATTTGTGACTGATTTTCCATTAAAATTTAATGATTTAAATTTTATTTGTTAATCTTAATTATTGCCTGATAAATTAAATGAAATTATTATTTTTTTGGGTTATTTTGTATTTTTAACTTTACACAAATAAATTAACTGAGTTAAATCCTTTTGTTACTGTGACGTACTCCTGTATATGTGTTTGTGTGTGTGTGCAGCTTGCTGTTAATTCTTTTTCCAAAAATTCAATCAATAAATGCGCGTTTTATCTGGGAAAATTAAACAATTTATTAAACCAAATATTTTTTTTAGTAAATTATTTTTGTTTTTTTTTCGTTATGTAAAGCTCGTATATGTAAAATTCCTGGATCAATTGAAAGCTTTTATTTAAAATGACATTGTTTCGATTTGGAGTGGTTGCGTATCTACAATAGAGTTCAATCATTCAAAGTATATGAGTAAAGTAGATGAGCGCTGTATGCATACTCAGTGCAGTACTCAAAATGAATTAAAACGCAATAAAAGAAATGTATCCGGGCAAAAATGGGAATTAAGTAACAAACTGCCGGAGTCAAACTAAATACCAACTATCCATAAAACTTACCACATGCAATTTTTTGTTTTTTTTTTTATTTTATTATATTATCGAAACTAGTCTTCCCAGACTAACCATAAATTTACATCTGAATTCTTACAAACTAACATATAATGTGGTCACTGTTGATCCAGCGATGAACAGTGCCTGTTCGTTGGTAGGTAGCTGCTCACATACTGACGAGCTCGAAGGGTTTGGTTCTTTTAAGTCTCCTAACCAAATTTTCATTATCCAGTAGCCGAGAGGCTTCCGCATTGACATGTTCCATTAGTCTTGATTCATGCTTCGATGCAAATCGTTTTATTCCGAGTTTTATATCTGGAATCTCCAAATCACGATGCAAATCACTATTACAAATCTACCAGGGTGCATTGACTATACTCCGAAGTACCTTATTCTAGAAGTTTTGTATAAGTTTAATGTTTGTATTTTATTACAGCTCCAAAGCTGAATGCCATATAGCCAAATCGGCTTAAGAACCTGATTGTAAATCAGTATTTTGTTGCATATGCTTAATTTTGACCTTCGCCCAATTAGCCAGTACAATTGTCTATATTTAAGATCAAGCTCTTTTCTTTTCTTCTTCACATGCTCTTTCCATTTAAGTTTAACACCCAGAGTCATACCCAAGTATTTAGCAGAGTTCACGTTCGGCACCATCACATCGTTTAAGCTGATTGTCGGCGGATTAACCAATGATTTATTCGTAAAGTTGACATGGGCAGATTTTAATTCATTAAGTTTGATTTTCCATCGCTTGGTCCACTGGCGAATCTCATCACTTGCACATTGAAGTTTATTCGTCGCTTCTTCCACAGTTTGCCCTGTTGATAGTATCGCGGTGTCGTCAGCAAACGTTGCTATGCTTACGTGGTCGGGCTGTGGTATATCACTTGTATATAGTAGGTAAAGGACTGAACCTAGAACGCTGTCTTGTGGAACACCTGCCCTTATTTCTCTCAGTTCAGAATACTCATCTTCTTGTCTTACTCTAAAAAGCCTTTCAGATAAAAATGATCTCAAAAGATCAATATATATTAAATTTATGTATTAAACCCTCGCGCCATACCTTATCGAAAGCTGCTGCCACCAGAAATAAGGTCGAACAAATTTGTTTTTCTTCTAATGCCTTTTCTATAATGTCTGTTATTCTGTGAATCTGATCAATTGCACAATGTTTGCATCTAAGCCCAAATTGGTGACCCGGTACTAGGTCTCTACTTTCTATTATTGGCTTCATTCTCTTCAAGAGTAGTCTCTCCATTAGTTTTGAAATGATAGGAAGCAGGGATATCGGACGATACGATTTAGCTTCATTAGGCAGTTTATCTGGTTTCGGTAACATAATAACTTCCGCAACTTTCCAGGCCGAAGGAACATGTCTTAATCTTATAACAGCATTAAACAAGTGAGTTAGTTTAGCGATAGCTTTCTTTGGTAGTTGCTTTAAAATTTCTCCCGTTATAAGGTCATATCCAGGTGCCTTTGCTGACTTCAGATTGAATTGTATTTCACTGGTAACTTCTTTTTGGGTTGTTAGAGGAATTCCACCCTCATAATTGCTGCTTTCATTTTCGATTATAATATCCGATTCAATCTCATTCGGTTTGAAAATATCAGCCAAATGGTAAGCACATTTATTCAGCTTTTGCTTTGTTATCTTTAGCCCACGAGCCATCATTTCTCTTAATAGGAGGGATCTGTGTAATTGGGGTTATAATACTTTTAGTTGCCTTCCATAGTTAGTAGTTCGTATCTTCATCAGCGGTCAATTTTCCCAGATACAAAGAAAACGATTTTTCATTTAGCTTCTGAATTTCTCGCGTAAGCTGTTGTGATTTATTATTTAGAATCGTCTTATCAGATGGACTCCTTGTTTGTTGCCATTTTCTCCTTGCTTTTCTTTTTTCTAAGACAAAATTCTGAATTTCTCTTGGGTAACTTTTACCAATGGTTTTGGATACTGTTCCATTAGTATTACTCCAAGCGGTAATCTGAATGATATCGGTGAAATTTTCTACCTCTTTTTCTAGGTCCTGAATAGTTTTTTGTCGTGTTTGTAAGTTAATCTTGTTTTCTACTTCAGATCTGAAGCTCGCCCAATCAGTAGTTTTATTGGTAAGAGTTGGTCTCGTTTCCTTTCTAATTATCTTGTCGCTTAAGGAAAGTATCACTGCAGAGTGATCAGAGTCCATATCTGAATTATCCTCTACTTCAATAAAATTTGATGAAACTTGTTTTGATATAAAGAAATCCAGTAGATCAGGAGTTTTACCTGCATCCGTGGGCCAATATGTTGGCTTGTCAGTGGAATGGACGTAACCTCCCATTTCTACTATTGCATTTTTAAGTGCATTAAAATCACCTCATAGTATAAATCTACCATCGAAATGTTGTAGGATATTCAAATAGTTCGGTTTCTTCAGGTTATATCTAGGTGGACAATACACTGATCCTATCTGAAGGCGTTGCTTGGTAGATGTAATTTCTACTATTTTAAGCTGGGTTTCGGGTTATTGATAATGCTGGCATTCACGGTGTTTAATATAGTTTTTTATTATAACAGCAGTTCCACCTCTTTTGCTGGTTATCCGGATGAATTGTTTCATAAAGTTGGTAACCGTGAATTTTAAGGTAAGATTGCCTAGTGGAGTGGGTCTCAGATATAAGACACACATCGATATTTTGCATTTTTAAAAACGCTTCTAGTTCATGCTTTTTATTTGTAATACCGTTAGCATTCCAAGTAGCAATTCTCAGGTTTTCTTGGTATATCATTTTGAAAGAGTTGAATTAGTATAATAAAACATAATTTCTCTGTTCCAATCGTTGTAGCCTTTCAGAAAGGTTGTTTATGGCATTCATAACATTTTGCATCATTTCCATCATAGTATTCGAATGAGTAGGGTTCAAATTTGGTCCGGAGCTGACCTTTCCTGTCTCAGCTACTTGCGCATATGATAAACCACCTCTTACATTATGACCACATGCAATAGTAGCATTAATCAGACACAAACACACATTTCCATATTTTTCTCCAGTAGACTTCATTAGCTACTGCCTAGAGTTATGAATGCAAATCAAAAGAATTTACAAGAAGTCACTCATAAACCTAAAGAAAAATCATTAAGTCCAATCATCAGGGCCTCGAGAGTCGAAACACTAACGAAAAGGAAACTTATATTTTATTTTTAAAAAGTTAAGTAAAATTTCGCCGAAAGCTTTCATAATTTCGTTTTGAAAACATTGTTCCCGGTATATACCATTTGAGAGACGTGATTCAACAAAGAGATTCTAAGTTCCGATTTTTTTTCCTAGCTAGTATATAGTCTACATAGATGTGAATGTTCGCCTAGTGCCAGAATTAAAAAATCTTACTTCGTAACGTACTTTAATTTTCCTTCTATCAATTGGACCTTAGACGAGGAATTGGATGAAATTTTACCAAATAATTTAACTTCGGACGAGGAACATTTGCTCACTGATACTATCTACGACTCAAACCTGAGCCAAATTTATCAAAAACAAAACGGCTTAGATAGGGAACTCTTGACTTAATTTTAACAAATGAACGAAGTGCATTTAAGGTAAATCAATCAGCAACGCATTTTGTTGTTAACGATGTTCACCATAAATCCATCGAAATCAAATTGGAAAGCGAAAACAAAAATTCTAGTTACAAGAACTTAAAGCCTTTTTACAACTCCAGAAAGGTCGACACTATTAATCTCCATCATAACCTTGAACGAGTTGACTGGATGAAAGAACTCCACAGCAGCAATATAGAAGAAAATGTAGACAAATGTCATAAAATCATATATCAAGGTATAGAGCACTGTTGGAATTTTACATGTAAAAAACGTTTTTTACAGTTTTTATGTAAAAACAGCGTAAAATATACAAAACGTAAAATACATGTATTTTACGTAAAATACATGTAAAAACGAAGACATCATCATTCGCAGTGCCATGATAACTGGGTATTTGTAAAATCAGTTACTTTTAAAGTTCGCGTTATAAGTTGGGAAGCGATTCATAAAGTAGTAAGAAGATTTTTCAACAGATGGTGTTTTAGTTACAATAAGATTTAATAAGAGATGGCGCGTCAGTTGTAAATAACATGCTTTTACATGTAAATAACGTGTAAATTACATCGTGTAATTTACACGCCGAACGGTATATATGTCCCTATAATTGTGGTGAAATTTGATAAACAGCCACCACCATGGTATGACGAGAAACTAATCAATTTAAAGAACAAGAAGGATTTAGTCTATAAAGAAACATTAAAACAATATTTGGATCAATAATGATCCAAAGCACTTTTGGAGCTGCTTTAAAACAAAACATGAAATCAACGGTTTTCCTGCATATATGACATTCAAAGAAGAGACATCATCGGACGTGCAAACCATATCAAACATGCTCGCTGAGTTTTTTCAATCTGTCTTTACACTAGAAGACGTTAATAAGTACGAAAACCGCCACCTTGCTTCCATTGAGGAACCACATATCACAATAGAAGACATAAACAAGGATCTGTAAACATTCGGTGATGGTTGCGGTCTTTTTTTTTGAAGATTACACCAGTTTGGAACAGCCTTTTTACATACTGAGTAATCAGTCGATAAGATTGGGCGAGTTTCCTTAAAAATGGAAGATTACCAGAATAACCCATTATTTAACACTGGGGAAAGAAGTAATGTATCATGTTATAACGTTATACAAAGTCACAAGCAAGTTGGCATGGTGTACACTGACGTTGCCAAAGTGTTTGACTCCATTAGCCATTGTAAAGCACTAGAACGATTATACCCATTAGGGTTAGTTATCAAACAACTTTGCGGCTCGGTTTAAATTGTACCTTAGCAAGCGCAGCCAATACATCGATATTGGAAACAGCAGATCCAAGTCAATTCAAGCTACATCAGGTTTTCCACAAGGTTCCCATCTTGGCCCTTAGATTTTTACTATTTTCATCGATCCAATCACTGAAGTCATTCTACATTATCGTTTAGGATGGGAATATATTTATGACCTGGAGGCAATCAAGATTCTGTACTTTGAAATATTACGGTCACAGTTGAAATATGCTGTAGTCGTTTGGTGTCCATTTTATGATACAAACATCAGTAAACTAGAGGTTATTTAGAAAAAGTTTATCCGTCACTTAACTAGGACAAGCGGTTGGGAGAGTGATCACAAATTACCATACCATGACAACCTGCAGCGTTTACCACCATATCTGGATGGCTGTAAAACAAATAATATTGTTAGTAACATTTTATTGGGTCTGGACGCACTATCAATACTGGAAAAATAAATAAACTCTTGCAGCTATGGTTCTTATGAACCGATTAACATGATTTGTAAAAGCTTTAATAAGAGCGGTGAAACAATAAACCAGTAAAGATCTCTGTTTTCTTTAAGGAATCGATGCAACTTTTTATGGAATAGATGAAACTTTTTATGTTCTTGTTAGTGTATTCTGACTGGACACTGTATTTATCACATGTTCCGAATGGAACGGTAGACTATACCCTATGCTTCTTAATAATTTTAACTTCAATTTGTTTGATCTGTGTTATGTTCCCTTAGCTGGTTTCGAACCCTATGGGATGGAGATAAATGTTGAGATCGTCATACCTATATGCCCCGAGTTGGCGGCTTTGACTAACTTCAAACTGACTTCACTGAACTGACAAGGATTTAACAGAAAATATGTTGAAATTCGGTAGGCCGGTTTCGATTCTGATTAGGACTTCACTAACTAACCGCTTGGTCGAAAAGTTCAAATCCATCTTATCTGACATATAATATCGGACCTAAACTGTTTATGGTGTGATTCGTATATGTATATAGTGTGCAATTAATTAAGTTTATTGTGGAGTCGTGATGATTATCGTATTTGTGTACAATGACGAGTTATCATTTGATAGTGTGAACGTCCGAGAATGAACCGAATATGTTTTTGGAAGATAAAAAGTATCTAGGACTGAAAGCTTTTATTTTTTTGGAAGAGATGACACTATCAATCCTGAGTGATGGAAAAAACAGTTATATAAAATGAGACTCAGATGAATTTAAAATATCAACCAGGACCTCGATATAAGAAAAAAATAATCTTAGTACTCCGGGATCACTATTTGAACAAGCAGCGCAAGCAAAACTACCATCGCTACTGATAAAGTATCTGCCACATTAATGATAATCGATAGTTTTTGTTCATAGCCGAATTCGTTCCTATCAAAGTTCGAACAGACGGATTTGAATTCTTTCACATTTAATCGACGTTTGTTTATATCACAATTGTGAACGTTCGTCCCCTATACCGAGGACTTCAATAGCTAAATTGGCAATACTACTAGTAGCGTTATTGTTCGAAATTCATTACACCCGATTGCAAATAACAGCGATAGCAAGATACGGGATTCTGGTTTACTATTACGTGGTAGTCAGCAAATATTTCCTAGAAAACCCATTCATAAGATCACTTAGAAATTAAACAACGGAATACGTTCAAAAAAACTAACCATATTTTTTGTTCTACATTCACGTCATCTTGCAAAAAGACATCCTAAATAAGCATAAAGCCACATAAATATTTACTGAAAAAAATTTCATCTCTACAAATATCATCAAGCATCACAGCAGGTCATACTAAGCTTTTTGTCGCAATATAAAACTTAAAAAGAATGAGATCCCTAAACGTTAAGAATAGTAAACGAGAAGTTTCCTCCACCATAAACGAAGACAAATACTGATTTTATAACGGAAATATAAAAAATAGGGTCGCAGTTGGTTAATTAAAAGCAAAAATTTCAAAAAGTTTCTTTAGATACCTTGATATATTTGGATACCTTGTAACTTAAGGATAAGCTAAAATTTTTACAAAAGCTATGTTAATAGTTTCGGACAAAAGCTATGTTAATAGTTGTCGCCGGATGTAGCTTAATGGTTAAGAAAGTTTCTCATCACGCCGCGGTCTCGAGTTCGATTCCCGCCGTTGACCAAATTAACATGCAACCGGATGACATAAAAACGCGTTTGTGTGTAAAAATATTCGTTGGGCTGACCACCTACAATGTGCACCATTCGTTAACACTGGTTCGTAAGGTCTCAATTGAGACGCGGTAAGGGCTGTTTACGGCCTCTAAGCCAAAAAAAAAAAAAAAAAAAAAAAAAAAAAAAAAATGTTAATAGTTTACCAATATCGATAGTAGATCTCACGTTTAAATATTTACCGTTAACAGAACTTATTAAGGTAGTTTTGATTTTATAGGATACATGCCGGTTCAACAACGATCGGACCGTAATCAGGCTATCAACAGTCACCCAACCCGCATACGATAAATGATCATTCATTAACAACAGAATTGTACAATAAAATTGGGAGAAAGGTTTCAAATCCTAAAGAAAATAGCGACCTGTCGAACTACAGTTTGAATTGTAAAGAGTTATATGTATGTATTTCAACGCTTCTATACCTGTTCGGAAACCTCATTGACTTATAAATCCACTTTACAAACCACTCTTCAAAATCTTGTTAAAGACCTTTCCTCTCAAATTTGGTTTAATTTTTGTAAATAACCAGAAATCTCAAGGTGCAAGATCCTGGGAATATGGTCCTGGTTGTATTTCTTCGATGCTAAAGATCGCAATAAAGTTACTCGTTATTTCAATAGTGTGAGCTGGCGTGTCATGATGTAAAAAGTAGCGCCACCAATTTTCTTTCGGCTTTTCTTTCGGTTTTCCAACAAATTATTGAAAACTTTTTGTAAGCAGTCTTCGGGATACAATTGTGCAGCTACCATCTGACCATGTTCCAGGCGAATAGCAGCTACAATTTTTCATCGAGTGAAGAAAACTGAAAACATTACTTTTGTTGCTGATATTTGATTCTTAGCTTTTACGGGTGGGTTTGCTGCTATTTGGCTCCATACCATGGACTGTTGTTTGGTTTCCGGATCGTACTAAGCCAAAATTCATCACCAGTAACAACTTTTCTTAAGTTGTTAGACTGCCCATTTTCGAATATATTTAGGAAAAATTTTGCAAAATCCACTCCGGCCAGATTCTCGATACAGCCATGACATTCAATACCAATTCATCGGTAATAATGTATTGTGTTAATAGTGGATCTTCATCAACTTTGGACTGCACCAGAGCCACAATAACGTCATCAGTGGAAGATTTTGGTTCTCTAAAGAAATATTTTTGGAGCCACTTGGAAATAGTCTATATAGACGATTGCACCATTCTTATGAAACTTGGCATCTGTAATGGCTATAGACGCCGAAACGCTGTACTAAGCGAACTTTTGTTACTGCCCTCGTATACTATAAAGGTTACTATGTTAATAAACATGCCTGCAAAAATTTTTGAACTCAATACAATCCATCGCTTCAGATAATGCTAAAATTGGTAACATTTAAACTGAAACCAAGTTAACATGATCACAACTCAAACAACGGTTCTCATCTTTATTCTGTTTGTGCAGGCAAACAACTGATATTCCAGTAAAGTGCAAGACCAATGGCGTAGTGGTTAAAACTGACCTACACAAGTTTAGATTCAGCCTAAGGTTGTAGGTTAAAATGCAATTTCGAAAAGGTTGGAAGTACTACTGCCACAAAACAGATAGAAGCGACAAAAAACATAAACTTACAAATACAAATAAAACCATTTCTTAAAGCAATAAATTAAATTTTCATTTAATTTCCAATTTGATCAAATTTAACGAATTAGAAATCACATACCGGTTTTATTTTATATCTCGCGTCATTATATTTCTTTACTCGGCATACTCACCCGTATCGTGGAGGTTAACAAAAAAAACAAATATGAATAAAAAAAACACCTGCTCACCCCCGCAACCCCGTATATACTCGTATTATATACACACATTGGACGAAACAAATCGGAAAAATATAATTAATATATGAATGTAGATATCTCTGTCATACAATTTTATTACGACCAATAAATAAATAAAAATAAAAAAAAACTGAAAAATAAAAAAACGAGCAGAAAAATCACATAAAAATGAAATCCGTAGCAATACGTATATACGTACAAACCAACAAATTTTCCCAAACCCCATTCGATTTTGCCAATTCCAAAATGTGATGGTAATAAATTTATATCTCATAAAATAACACTATCAATTTTCAATCGGTTTTTCATTTTTATGTTTGGATTTTACATTTTTTGCACTCGCTACCAATAAAAAATAAAAACAATCAAATCCCTCTATTTAATTTTCCCAACGTTTTCCCGATGATATACCAACATATATATATCGACAATTTATACAGTGTGTGTGTGAGTGTGTGTGTAGTACACACACACACTAATACGATACAATAGATTAATAACAACAATAATAACAATATAATAATAATAATAATAAAATCATATATACACAATTGTATCACCTTTTTATTCCATTTTTCAGATTTTCCAGAGCTTTTTTGTTTTTTTTTTAATTCATTCAAACAAGTGTTTACATAATTTTCATTTCATCCGCAAAAAAGCAGAGACTTAAACGAAAATTTTTTATTTTTATTGCTCCAATACAATTGTCATCAATTTATTTAGATTCTTTTTATATTTTTTTGTGAGAAAAATGTAAATAAAAACGTGGCGCAAAAGAAAAAGGGAAATGTGAAAAGTGATTTTTTTTTTGTTTTCGTTTTGTATTTCCTTTTTTTACGTACGTACGCTATGATGTTTATATGTAAATGTGTTAAATGGTAAAAAAAAAGAAAATATTTACAAATTGGGGAAATTTTTTATCGCATTTTCCTCTCTCTCTTGTTTTTGTTGTGTTTGCAATCAATGTATTGGAAGCTATTAAGCTTTTGGATAAGCTTTGAAGAGAGATGTGAATGAGATAAAAAAATATATACATATGTTGATAATGAGGGAGGTGAGGTTTTTTATGTGTTTGGTGTTTTTTTTATGGAAGTGATGTTTAAGTCACTGTGTATGTGATGCGGACCTAGGATAATGAATAAATTGTTCTTTTGTCTGATATTATGTGTTGGTCGGACTATGTAAGTGAATAGTCGAAATGGTATTTTAAGAGATTTATATGATAAGAAGTTTATAAATATGTATGAGTTCGTTGAAATGATATAAGTCCAATTGTCTCGAATATATTATTAAGTGTCACCTTCAAAGATAATGACTTCAAATTATACCTGAACAACGAACTCATTCCGATTGATTAACCATTTTCAGATATTAATGGCACTACCTTAGAACCGAATATGCTACTCAGGTTGATATTCGTCAAAATCCGCCTCTGTGACAAATGTTTAACAATATAATCAACAATGGCAAAAAATAAAATCAAGGTAACCCATTATAGATTTCGAATGCAACGGTTCGGAGAAATCAATACACATGTGTGAACTGAATCAAGTGGTTTTTTCAACACAAAATATTCAAAATTTACCATTGAGCTGTCTGTTTACAGACGAGATTAACGATTAAAACGTAAACGGTGAAGTTACATAAAAAACTCGATGACCTAAAAGTAGAGACCATGTCTTCAAAAATCGAGTGTGTAAACAAACCACAAGATATAAAAACTTAGTTTACAATCATTTGGATAATCTGATGAGCTTTATACCTGAGCACGGTGACCTGAGTGACTAACACTACGAAGGCAGAAAGACCAGCAAAATATACAATGTTATTCTTTTGTGATATCATACCCTTATACAGGATTATGACGTAACGCAAAGAAAACATCAAAACACACAGTGTGAACATTTTACTGATCTGAATAGTTTGCATAGGTCACAAACTCTAGTTGAATGCCATCACGCATCAGATATGTTAACTAACGATCCATGCTTTCTTTTCAATTCGAACGAGTCAATACTAGAATAAAGTAAGATCATTGACCTGGGTTGGATTAAATCTTAATATTCGGTTGGGTAATTTTACCAAACTGTTGATTGGTATATAGTGAAATGAAGTTATGTGAAATGAAGACTCTCACCTCTGAGGGAAGAAATTTTCTGTAACTACCAAGAAGGTGATTACAAGCCGATGGTGACGTTTTTTCACAGCGAATCTTTCGTTCCATATACTGTGTGAGGTATACCTTGATAAAGGCAGTTGAAATATCTTCCAAATATGGATAAGTTGAAATTCTACAATGTGTCGATCTGAATTATGTTACTGTCTTATATTGATGAAGTTGAACCTTGAAGGATGAGTACAACAGAGACATGTATTCTTTCATTCGAGTGAAGAATAATAGATGTGTTATATAGCCCAAAAAGCGACGTTCATGTCATATTTCTTTTCATTCACGAGTTATTTAATAAAAATTAATACAAATTTCTAAATTAAAAAATTAATACAAATTAAAATACGCAAATATTGACATAAGGCGTACTGATCTGGCACGTAGAGTGGATTCGTAAACAAATCTTGATTACTAATGAATTACATTAAAACTATAATTATATTAGTTCTGAATATCTTTACTCGATAATTTCTCACTAACCAATATCTGAGCTAATAACTACCAGACTATGCGTTGGAGTGACAATGTATAGTTGTCAAAACAAAAGCAAATCGAGGACGTATGGCTTAAGATCCTATTTACACAAAAACTTCATCAGAATATTGGTAAATAGGTCAAACATGGTAAATAGGTCAAACCATAAATTTGAATGTTCCATTTCAACATAAAAGTCTTGATTCGCATACAACGTAAAACTACTAACGGGCTATATTTAGGCATGACAGCCAATACCTTTAAGTTATCTGCAAAATATGACTTAGTCAAACCTCAAATAACTCTGCAATTCTGTAATAATGAAGCATACAGACTATTCGCCCATATATCCTTTAAAGAACACGCCATAACACCCTTTTGCGAAAACACAATTATCCTTGATTCTATGGCACGCAAAATAAGTATTCTGTTAAAGTAGTCCGGAAACCAAACTAACTCCATTCCATATGGTTATTTGGTTGGCATTTGATCTAGAAACAAATTGATATACTTGTTAGTATATTTTCAAATATATAAAGTAAAGCTTTAGGACTTGTTAAATCCACTGTACCACCGTATCAAATTTATCCCATCAAACAAAAAAAGGGTGAAAGAATATTTCGAAAGAGTATTCAATTCTTAAAAATTTTGGTTCACTATGACCACCATTATCCCAATAAGTTATTATGGTGGAAAAATATGTAATTTTCCAAAACCCATTTCCTATTCAGTACCAACTTTATTCTACTTTAGTAACAAATTTCTTTTAAATCTGTCGAATATCTCAAATTCATTAAAATGAGAAAAATCCTAAAACCTCATTCCCACTCTCTGTTTTTACAAGAAAATTATTTATTATCTTTCCATTCTAAAGTTATGTTATTCGCGTTAGTGTTTAAAGTCTTTTTTATTGACCTCACCTATGTACTACGTTCCAATATTCATGTTGCTATTGAAGATATTTGTTTGACGAGCTATTGGTCGTTTATATGTCAAATAACGCAGAAAGACCTTCATATCCTTAACGGAAATATAAGCATAAGTAGATTTACAAATATCTGCACCAAGAATAGCCAGAAGGTTCATGGACACCATCAAAAACATAATCAATACAGTTTTATCACTTTACTAGTCCTTAACTCAAATCTAAATTTGTGATTCCAGAAATTATGAGAGTGACTTCAAATCTACCCCTCTAGTATGATTGCATCGAAGATGAAAAACTTGAACCAGAGATAAACACAGAATTAGTAAATTTACCACAAGGAGACAACGGTGGTACGCTGACAGATTGAATGACTTTACCGCACTTCAAATATACATAGAATAGGACCACGTCATCATCACCGTCTATGGAATGTATGAAATCTAAACAAATCAGCACTAGGCAAGTCTTTATAAATGTATTGACTTGAAGTAAGAGATCCGCTTGAAGTAAGAGAACTAATTTCGACGGCACATATTGAGAATGTAAGCTGGGTTTGAAGCAGTAAACAAAAAGCCCATCTATTTCCGAAACATCTAGTAAAAAAATCAATCAAACCGTTAATGAAAATATTCATCTAGTTATATGATGTGATGAGCTTGAAATACAACCTGTAACTGTACCTGAGCTAAAGAGGAGAAATTCATAACTTAAACAAAAATAAAACTCCTAGATAACCTGATAACCGTACGTTAAAAACTTCTCCATAAATTTAATGCTGCGTGTTTATAATAAGATGTGGTCCTAAACAGTTGAACGTATCAAATTTTCATTATTCCAAATATATTCAGAAGAAGTAAGAATGATATTGTTACTGAGGTTCTAAAGCACAAATATTAGTGGGGAAAAAAATCATATTCCTATCGTTTGGTATCAAAAAACCACAACAGTAGTTGTAGTTTACATGGTGTCTTACAGATTTTATAAATATACATTTATTCGTGTTAGACTAAACTGAATGCCAATAACGTTAATTCGAATAACGTTCGAGTTGTAGAATAATATCTGCAGAGTCCAAATATCATTCTACAACTCGAACTACTCAAAACTGTCCTGTTTTTGGAATGCTATATAATACCTCCAATGTTATATTGTGGAATGCTCATACTGTAAATCTAATGGAGTAAAGACCTTACGAACCAGGTTAACGGACCTTACGAACCAGGTTAAAATCGAACTCGAGACCACGACGTAATGAGAAACTCTCTTCACCATTAAGCTACAAACGACGTATACTTAGTATTCATATTCCTTGATCCATCATACACTCTCAAAGCAATGCTTGGCAATGCTATAGAGCCTTATTTAGTGCTAAAAGATAAACTTTTCTTGAGACAGGGTGGAACACGAGTTTCTAATCGCAGTGTAATTTCTGTTTAACACACAAACCGATTTCGAATTTCATAGTGATGTTTCAAATTTTGAAATAGATGGCACTGCTAATGGTGATGTCTTCATTTTTTTACATCAGTTCTTTATAAATACTCAAAGTGAGTAGACGCATTTTTCATAAATATAATTTTTTAAATAATTATACTTGTTAAAAGTGCAAAGTCGATAACTATACTCACATAACACAACACAACAAAAAAAAATTGTTTCTTGTTACTAAAAAGTACAGTGTTTAGAAAAAACTTTATTATGCAAATCATAAGTGAAGTGTCTGCATTATAACATGATAATGACCTAGATTTGGGTTATGCATTAAATCGAGACGGACGCGTCTTTATTAGCATCAAATCAACCCAGTTTCCAGTGCTGATAACAGAAATACTAAGAAACGTTGGCGCACAAAAACGAAAACTCCTCCAAAAAATACTACACAAAGTAAGAACAATAACACTGAACAGAAAAACCCAAAAATACCACTGCCTCCACCCATTAACGTGAGCAATATCAATAATTTCGAATTTTTTCGACAAGAAGTAATTAAAACCACTAGTGAATCAACTTAGTTTAAGGCGCTTTCAAATAGTAACGTTAGAATTACCTTTGAAAATGAACACGATTACAGAAATGTCAAAAAATTACTGGAAGAGTTAAAAAAAGAAGCCAGCAACAAACTAGAAAATATCGAATATCACACTTACCAGCTGAAGAGCGAAAAGGCTTATAGAGTGGTTATCAGAGGCTTACCATCTTCCATTAGTCACGATGAAATTAAAGCAGACTTAGAAAAAATGGGACATGAAGTCGCAGGTATTACCAACATATACAAAATGATCGCAATTAATGGAGAAAAAGTCAAGAAACACTTTCCATTGTTTTACGTCGACTTAAAACAAACAGACAACAATAAAGAAGTATACAATATGAAGAAACTTGCGTACTGTATAGTTAAAATTGAGCCACCTAACAAGACAAGGGGCATCCCACAATATACAAATTGTCAACAACTTGGATATACCAAAAGTTTTTGCTATCTTCAAACCAAATGCGTTAAGTGTGCTAGAAATCATCACACGACAAAATGCAATAAACCACCAGATATTGCACCTTAATGTGCTCTTTGTCAACAACAAGGACATACTGCAAATTATAAAGGATGCTGTGTATACCAGAACAAAATTAAAAGCCAACAAAATAATAGAACAAGCGTAGTACAGCGATTACAAACCAAAGCTGCTAGACCATAAAAAAACAATTACACTATCCACAGCTGGATTATCCTATCCCTATGCGCAAGCCACCAAATTATCATTTCAGAAGCACACTTCTCGAAAAAAACCTTTATCAGAATAAAGAGATTTAAATCCTACTGCGGACAACCCATCCTAGTGAAAGAGCCAGTGGCAGTTCAGCTGTACTAATTAAAAATAATATCAAACATATCCAATGAGACGATATTCGTGAAAGCTATATGCAAGTAACTGTGATCTCAATTCAATACACGGCATACACCAACGAAGTCATAATTTAATAACGTCTTTCTTTAAACTCGGTCCAAGGTTTATTATTGGAGGGGCCAACGGATGCAGAGAAAATTCCAGATCTTCTTGATTTCTTCATCACAAAAGGTATTTCATCCAGTTGCACTAGTGTCAAAGGAACTAACGACTTAACGTCTGATCACAACCCTGTACTGTTATCAGTAAACGCTATAGTCATCAAGAAAAAGAAAAAACAAAACCTCGTTAATCGATTCACGGATTGGGATCTTTTCAGAGAAAAATTGGAAGATATAGTTGAGCTTAAAGTTAAAATTAAAAGTATTGACGAATTGGAACAACAAACAAACAATTTCATTGAATACATTCAATTGGCCGCCAGTCTAACTACTCCAGAAATAAAGGATAGAGCGGAGTTCGAAGTCAAATATCCGGCTGAAATCAGAGAAGAAATCAAAGAAAGAAGTAACAAAGTCAATAAACTAATTAAAAGCTTCAAACAGGATTGCTTCGACAACTACCTAAGCGCGCTAGGTCCTGAAATGAATAAGGATTACTCGTTATGGAAAGCAACCAGAAAATTTAAACGACCTGTAGTTCGAATACCACCTATAAGAAATGATCAAGGCAGTTGGGTTCGACAAAACAAAGAAAAAGTGGAACTCTTTGCTCAACATCTAGCAACAGTGTTTCAGCCCGTTGACATTCAATCCAACATTAACGTAACACCTGCTTATCAACCAGATCAGGATTTTAAAAGGGTCACACCAAAGGAAATTGCTCAAGAAATCGACAAAAATCTGAACCAAAAGAAGGCACCAGGAATTGATGAAATATCACCGGGTCTGTTCAAGAAGCTTCCACGTAAAGCAATCATCATGATCAAATACTTATTTGATGCGTGTATGAGATTGAAGTATACCCAAATGCTTCAAAACAGCCCAAATAATTATGCTGAAGAAATCTGGTAAACTAGATGAAGAAGTAACATCATACAGCGGGAGGTACCGGGTTCGAATCCCGATAGGGGCAGGATGGCAAAGGGATTTTTCACCATACGATTACGATCGGTGGTTTGAATGAACACATCTATGACCCCCTGTTGGAGTGCAGAATTCATGGGCCGACCCATCTTCCATGTCAGTACTATAGGCTGGCATGGAGCTATGCAATGTGCAGATGGTTCTACGTTAATCGGACCTATAGCCGTACGTCCTCGATTTGGCTGTAATGGCGTAAGGTAAGGATGTAAATAAGCGAACCGCGAAAGAGTTGGAAGTGCCTCGAGCCCCAAAACAGATAGTAGAGATAAAAACAAACAAACAAACACCATACAGACCAATGAAGCAGTGAAATTGGTTCGACCCTATCAACGCTGTTTGAAAAACTACTACTGAAATGTCTAAAGCCAATGGTAAACGTCTCTGATTTTCAATTTGGGCTCAGGAACAACCACTCTACAATAGATCAAGTCCATCGAATAACTACGGTAATAGAGCGAGCGTTAGAAGAAAAGAAATATTGCCCGTCGTATTTCTGGATATATCCCAGGCCTTAGTGTTTGGCAGACCAGAGTGTTTGGCACGAGGGATTGATATTCCAAATGAACAAAATGCTACTGCAAAACTATTGCCATCTGCTTGAATCATATACCTTTCTGATCGTCAATTCAGTGTCATCCATGCAGAAACATGTTCTGAGTTTTATCCAACGTTAGGTGAGTTCCGCAGGGAAGTGTTTTGGGACCTGTCCTATACCTTCTCTACACTGCGGACATACCTACAACGAATAAAACATTCATCGGTACGTTTGCCGATGACACCATAATTATGTCAGTAGACGAATAACAATCAAAGGCAGTGGAAAATCTGCAACGAGCAATGAACAACGTTTCTAAATGGACAATTGACTGGAAAATCGTGCTTAATGAGTTTAAATCAACCCATGTGACATTTACACTTCGACATAAAAATTACAATCTACGCTTATACCTCAATCGAGCGCAAGTGACGCAGGCTGATTCGGCAAAATACCTTGGTCTGCATTTAGATTCAAAACTAACCTGGAAACATCACGGGAGACAAAAAGCTGATCAGATACGATTAAGACAACGTCAAATGTACTACTTTACATTATTTACATAAGAGTGTAAACAACGTATTTTACGTGTAAAATCCTAACTATCGACAAAACTCTACCCGACAGTAGACTAAGTCAACAGATTTTCTGAACGTACTAGAAATTTTAAGATTGGTGTTCAAGCTGAAGCAGACCTTTCTCAAACAATATTATGATACAGTGAAATCGTACATAACACTGGACTATTCCGGATAAAATATGAAGAAGGTATTAAAGAAAATTTCAGCAGGAGTAGCGTATTCGCTTGCTTCATGCACCTCCTATGTATATTCGAGATATACCACCAATTTAGGAAGCAACCAGGATACTTCGATTTTGACAGAATGAAACTATGAAGTAGAAGCGTCAAACAAACTGCACACGTCAATTAATTCATTCAGAAAATTGGATAAAAGATGGAGAATAAAGCTCAACGTAACTAAATCAGAGCTTGTGAATTTTACTAATATAACTAATTCTAACAGGACCCCAATCATAATACTCTAAAAAAAAACCATAAAAGGCAAAATATCTAGATATGGCGCTAGATGTCATGTTGAGATGGAACGAGCAAGTCAAAAAAAAAAAACTCCCAACTGAAAGGTAAATGTATTGGCTCGTAGGTAGTCACTTTGAACTATCAAGAAAACAAACTTCATGATATAAAAAGACATTTCAAAATATACTACTTCGGAACATTTTATAAATATCGCAGCATGATGCATTAGAAATGATCGATAAAATTATAACTGATCGTGCTCTCAAGTATGAATCACGCTTTCAACCGCATAACAATATCGAGATATGCAGAAGAGACTGTTGGCATTAAGACATCTGCAAGCGACTAAATCAATAGAACCAGTAATCAGAACTTTTAATAAAGAGTTTTGTACCAGTTGGGATTTTACATGTAAAATTACATCTTAATGTAAATTGTGTTTTTTACATCTTAATGTAAATTATGTAAATAAAACAGCGTAAATAACATATAAGTAAATTCCATGTAACAAACGAAGACAACACCATTCGAAGTGCCATCTGTCTTTGGATGTCACAAATCAACCCTCGTTCGGTTAAGCCAATAATATAGATAAATGCATAGTTGCAAAATAATTAGCTTTCAGGGCCACATTATTAGTTCAAAAGAAATTGTTTACCTTCACTCGAGCCAGTTAAGGTGTTTTCAACCGGAATTGATCTGTTAAAAATTCTAATCTAAAACAGATAATTGTGACATTCAGTCAAATAACTCATAATACTATAAAGAAAATCGTGTCAATTTTCATAGTAAATGCCATGACAGCATGATATAAGTTTCGAAGAAGATTTCTAGATGGCATACCAATACGTTTTAACGAGAACAATAGATGGCACACGAAGTAATTTTTTAATGAAATGACATAATTTTAAAAAAAATTGTTTTAATATTTATTATTATTAATAAATATAAGCCCATTTACTTCAAAAATTTCCAATTTCGATTTTAAAATTAAATTATTTTTTATATTTTAACTTTTGGTTTCGTTAGTAATTCGTTGAATATAAAAAACTGCCATCTTTTAATATTCTCCGGAATTATATCATGTTGGCACATAATATCGACGCGATTTCTCTTATAGTAACTCTAAAAAACTTGAACACACTTGTAAAAATGTAAAAAGTTTTTTTTACAGATTTTTTAACTTTATTACCAATTAAATTTGATAAAATGGCAGATCGGTTTTTTAAAAAATATAAACATGACAGTTCAACATAACCTAGTGATTCGAAAATCCATCTTTTAGATTTTTTTTAAACTAAATTCTCTAGCGTTAATTTTATGCGTAACTACTTTTAACATCTACACCACCATTTGAATATAAGTAGATGTCAGAAGATACAAGTAAGTCTACTACTGACCACCCAGGTTGCGCAGTGGTTAAAACGTTACGATGTGGAGCTGAAGGTATCGGGTTCGAATCCCGATAGGGGTAGGATGCGAAAAGGGATTTTCACCATCGGTCGTTAGGGCGGTACAATCGGTGGTGCGAAGGAACTCATCTGAGACCCTGTTGAGGTTAGAATCCATTTGCCGTCACATCTTCCATGTCAGTACTATAGGCTGGCATGGAGCTATGGTTTCTACGTAAATCGAACCCATAGCCGGAACGTAAGTAATATAGTGGGAAATCACAATGAGCAAATATAGCCTGAGTGACAGATAACTCTACCAAAACAAAATTAGCTTACTCATGCCATTGAAACACGACTAATGTATAAAGTAGCCTTATCATTTTATCGAAGTAGCCTTATCGAAATCATTTTGTACATATAATGTAGAAAGTAGCCTTTAGGGACTGTCCATAAACGACGTCCAAATTTAGGGGAGAGGAGGACTTTGAAAAAACGTGACGGTAGTATGATGAAGGGGGAGAGGGAGACTTCAGAATTGTGACGTCTAATAAAGCAAAATAAACTCACATAATTTCATTTATATTTAAGAAGCTTGAATTTTCTCCTAAATTTCCGAAGTGACATCTACTGTAGTTGTGTTTGTGCTCTTTCTTTAAATAATTGCGAATTTCGATGTACAAATCAAGCAAATTATCGTAAACAATAATTCGAAAAGTTTGCAGAGAAGAGCTAGCTTCTCGAAATTTTTTACTATGAACCCTAAATCTTCAACAACTAATATACGGCAACAGGAAATTAATTGCACAGCTAGTTCGGCAAATTTAATGGTATCAACAGGTATTACTGATAACTCAAGTCATATGAGACCATCATCTAGTAAGACTAATCAACGCCGGAAACATGTTCAGGAAAACTTGACGAATGAAATTCAGCTTCTGAATTTCGAAATCAATACATTGAAAAAAAAGAAAATTAGCAAATTTAATAACAGTTGAGCAAGAAAAAAAATTAAACGAAAATTTGAAGAAAAAAATTAAAGATAGAAGCTCAACTTGACAATAAAAAAACAGATCAGGAGAGATCGAAGAAATATCGAGACACCAGAAGGAAAATAATGACAGAAATCGTACACAATTTTACAGAATTAAAACGAGAGTTAAAGGTTAGAGACAAACCTGGTAGACCGTCAATTGAATGCGCTTTTATCATGCGCTGCTGATCCATATTTTGCTATTTCTATAATTGCATTAAGAAGTTCGGGCAAGACGAAACTTATAGGACTGTTAAAAATCTAACAGAACTAACTGAAGCGTTAAATAAGCATATAAAGACAGCTCCAGTTAAATTGATGAGGCCTCAAAATAACCTTCATAATCAACATAATGATGGCAAGTTTTGCATTTCCAACTTTAGGTTTTTGGAAGAATTATTATCATTTTTGGGACCAAACGAAGTTTGTTTTATTTCTCAAGATGATAAAGCTCGTGTACCAATTGGAATGACTGCCGCACATCTTCAAGCTTAAGCCATTACTAATGCATCTGGAATACAGGGTCCAACTTCCCGATCATGAATGGGTTGTAGCTGGGCAGCATAAACTCATTCCATCTGTTTATGCAGGAATTAACATAACCGATACAGTTGGATTTTCAGGACCAACATATGTCGCAATACGATCAGCGAAACATAATTCTTCAACTGCTTTAAGCCGTGCATTGGATTTTAAAACGTTGTTGGATATGACTGAATTTGAAGCTATAACTAAATTAGAGGGTTCTATTAAATCAATTTATATTTTTAGCGTAGATGGAGGACCGATCCACAATACATTAAAGTTATTAAAATGAGCATTCACCATTTTACCAAACATAATTTAGATGCCTTATTTGTTGTGACAATTGCTCCTGGAAGAAGCGCATTTAATCGAGTGGAGAGGCGGATGGCACCTCTAAGTCGGGAATTATCTGGCTTAATATTGCCGCACGACAAGTTCGGATCACACCTAGATTCTCGGGGGCAAACAATAGATCTAGGCTTAGCGAAGAACAATTTTAGACATGCTGGAGAATGTTTGACTGAAGTTTGTTCAGCTTTAGTTATAGATGGATTTCCTGTTGTTGCCAATTATATAGATCCCGACAAATCAGAATTGAAGAACAAAGATATAAATGAAAAACACTTTGAATGGTTTGCAAGACATGCACAAACAAGCCAATATTTATTACGGGTGATTTTTATTTATTAAAAAAATTTTAATAATGAAAAATTTGACACATATCTTTTATTGTGACTGTGACGAATGGGGGGGTGGGAGATTAAGAATTAGTGACGTCCTGTGATGAACGGGGGGGAGGGGGTAAAAATCACTAAATTAGTGGACGTCGTTTATGGACAGACCCTTATGTAAATTACACGCTCAACAGTGCTGGGACTATCATTGGTCGATATCTAAACAAATGTGAATTAAATTATGATGTAATCAAAGGACATTTCCGCAAAAATAATTGTGGAAGAAGAATCAGCCGACAGTGGACCAATTAGAATCACGTTAGTATGCTTGGTTAAATTTACTACCCTTCAAAGCTTAAAATATCTGTACCATCAACGCTATTAAAAATAATAACTTTCCGAAAAATTATAGAAAGTTTGATAATTTTTTTATATAGAAATTGTAATTATTTCAAATGACTTGGCATTTCGAAAACTTTATAACAACCAAAAACCATAACGTTGTCGATATAAATTCCATCGATATCGTTCGTCGATGTTTCTATATACAATAAAATACATTTCTTAATTTTTTAGTTAATTACAATCCCAGCAAGTCACTATTCCACACACGGTCTTGAAGACCGTATACTAAACAATAAGACCATCATCGTGATTGTTCTTCCACCGATTTTCTTTATTTTGGCAATATTTCAACTCAAAACGAACTTTTTTGTTTGTTGAGCTTTTTCTAGTGTCTATTGGCTTTTTTTATAGTGTGCCCCGTATTATATATATAGCATAATGGAAATGAAATTTTCAAACAAATGAAAAAAAAAAGTTTTTCTTTCTAGATCTATAAACATATTACGAAACTTCCTCTTTATAATTTGTACAGTTTTTTGATGCACATACGAGAGAATGTATACATACATATATACATACCATCCGTATATATGGTGAATAGCTAACATTTAAAAAAAATTACACACGAACCAGGAACTTTTCTATATTTCGATGAAACGAAATGTAAAAATATTTAGCTTTTTTCTATACGAGAGATAATTTTTCTTAAATACAATAAAAAAAAACTATACCATACCAAAAAAATTTCCACCCACCCAGAATTTTCATCCAGATAGGAGGAGTACACTCATTCCGTAGATTTAATTTAAAAATTTTATTTTGGTGTACTACTTTGCTCTCTATCTTCAAAATGGGGGCCGAGAGTGGGTGGGTGGCTGGCATGTTCTTATTCCGTTCGCCTATTTCTTCATCATCATCACCAGCGTAGGAGATTGTCTATCTAAACGCTTTTCCTTTACATAATATCTGTATATGGCTTTTATGTACTTTTTTGTTATATGTTTGTACAGTATATATGTGTACAGTATATGTCTGTCTGTATGTACCTCGTACATATATATAGAGAGAAAACTTAAATTTTATTTTTCATTTGTTTTCTATGTCTATCTACCATATACTGATATACGCGCGAGTATTACCCAACTTTTTGAGTTGGTTTTGTCGGTTGAAAAATGAAAAATAATTTTTTTTTTTTATTTATTTTCTTCAATTCGGAAAATAGCAATGTTAAACGTCAAATTACATGGAATGAGACGAGAACATTTTCTATATATTTGAGTACAGTATTTGGAATGAGAAAAAGGGTTGAGTGTGGGTTTTAATGGAAAATCGGAAAATGTGGAGTTTCGCAGAGTGAAAAAAAAAATTAAAGTAGACGACGACGACGATGATGTCGACGACGACGATGAAGAAGAAGAAGCCATTGTTGGTGTAGTAATGATGAAGTTTTTTTTTGTGTGTTCGTTTTGAGTTGAAAATTTTAGAATGAGAAAAACACTGTGGAAATGAATTGAATGGATGGATGGATAGAAATACCAAAAAAAAAAAATGAAAGGAACAACAAAAAATAAAGTGGAAAAATATTAAGAAGATGAATATAAGAAGTAGATTTTTGTTGTTGTTGTGCGAGGCTACATAATATAGAAATTTTGGCGTCAAGGCAAAGAAATTTTAGGGAGGTTATTCTCTATTCCAATCCAAAAGACATAGCAACCCTATATGCTTGAGGGAATACTTAGAAAATGTTCATACTCGTTTCATTTATTTTGCTGTCTTATTTCTGGTAGTTGTTGTTATTATATTACTGCTGGTGTTTGTTCTCGTATATGTACGATAGCTCCCGTTGTTGTTATTGTTTTTATCGTTACATCATGTGTGCTTGAGTATAAGTCTGTTTGTTGTACGAGGGTTTTATATATACATCTGTATGTATGTTTGTTACGATGAAAATGGCAAAAAAGATGGAAAACCAGAAAAACGGAAAAATTCTTTGTATTTTCTTATATATGTTAGCACATATATATGTACGTACATATTTCAGTTTTCGGATATTCGATCGTTTCTTTATTTTTTTTTTGTGCTATCGTTTTATTATTTTATTTTTGGTAAGCTATTTCTATTTTGTGTTCCCTTTTTTTTGTCTGTCATTTTTACTGTGAGAAATGTTTGTGGGCAAAATAAGAACGAAAATCTAACATAACATTACGTCATGTATATAGCCTCTTATCTTGGTGCGGTACCACACATGTTACAATTTTCTTAAAACTTTTTATTTTGATTTTCAGTTTTGGTCAACTTTTGGTCAAAACTACCAACAATTGTCTATAACCAACACCTGCCCATATATATATATGAAGTAAGCTATGATTTGAGTAACGTTACATTGACATAACAAATTTGAAGATGATTCGAACTAAGTAGCAACATTTTAAACCTATATACATACACTCGTGAATGAGTACACTCTCTGGGACCACGTATTTGGAATGATCTCAAGTGGATGTCATGTGAGAAAATACTACACTTCTCGGTTTGAAGTGATGAGCGATCGCAAATTGTTTCTTCATTTCCAATCTCCAATATGAACAAATATTTTTGTTGTTTATCAATCAACTAGACAGAATTTATTACATCATACATCACAGTTATTTAGACGACATATATATTAATGAAAATCATCTAAGACGATATTCACGAAATTTTTTATAAAAAACACAATACATGGTGGCAAATTATCAAATTGCTTACCTTTTGACAGGTATATGACGTAGTCCAACCAATTTCGTGTCGCCAACGCGGTTGGGTTGAATGCTTTACGAAGTTCATATTGCTCCCCAGAATGTTGTTGTTCGTAATAAACTGAAAAAGACGCGATCGAGACACGAATCCTTTCGATCTTCGAAGATGTGATCTTTGTTTTATGATTTATAATATTCTCAGAAGTGGGTTCTGTCTGTCTGTCTATAACCTTTAAATCTGTTTTGAGGATCAAGGCTCTCCCAACTATTTCAATGTAAATCTGCACGGGCGGTCCATAAGTACTTTTAGAGTACAACTCTGATTCGAGCAACCTTCCTACAGACAAATTTATTGCCATTTTGCGCTGTTCATTTCATAACTATATTCTGTCTCAGAGAAACAGGTTCAATTTCGTTCTTTTGAATTTTGGGTGTTTGGATTTTGGCTTTTGAATTATGTCTTTTGGATTTCAATTTTTGGGAATCTGTTGCACAACCGAATTTAATACGGGGGCACCGGATTCAACCGAGATTTAACAAGTTAAAGTGACAACGGAGCCAAACGCAACGAGCAGACGGGAAGGCGGGAATGTCACCGTAAGAAAAACCACTCCAACAACATCAGGAAGATTTGAAATGATTCAATTAATGGCTGTAATGCAACAGATGCAACTTCAAACACAGCAAATGATTGCCATAATACCGAAATGAATGCCTAACAATTGACGTGGCGTACTGAACAAGAGCAGATGATCGGCGGTCTCAAAATGCGAGCCGATCAAGAGTGCATATAAGCACAGAACGATTTACAAAAAGAAGCTTGAGAAGGAGCTGATGGAACTAAAAACCAATGGCAGCGGTCAAATTGCTTGACCAACCAGTTCAATCAAATTAAAGCTACCATCGTTCGACGGAACAACTCCGTTTAACATCTTCAAATTCCAGTTAGAAATGGCGGCGACAAGAAACGATTGGTGTGAGGAGGATATGCAGATGGAATTTCACCGATGGAATACGGGATCCAGATACGAGACATGAGAAAGTATTATCTCCAAAATCTTCGTTCGCAGAAACCATCGTAGGTGCACGTATAAATGAGACTGCAAACTAGGTCATCAAATCAGCAGTCAAGGTACGTCGTGTGAAAGTGAAACCAGCAATCGGTCTTAAACCAGGAGGTAAAACTAAACCAGCAGGTGGAAATAATAAAATCAGATGTTAGGTTTGTGACAAAACAGGACACATTTCGAGAGAAAGCTTGGAAATAAGGGCGAGAACACCATCGCCGATGTACCGAAGCCCACCAGAGGAAATGAAAGCAGCCGAGTCGGAACTCTAAACAACATCGAATACGTTAAACAAGTAATAGTCAGATTTGAAGATCAAAAGACTATGTGGCAAATAACTACTTACTTGAACTAGATGTGTTGCAATGTACAAACAAAATTTGCGACTTACCTGTAATGAAATAAAAAAGTAAAATATTAATCAAAATTATTCTAGATGTTAAAAAAATTAAATCTCTTAAATATTTATTTAAGTAATGTACAACAGTGTACAGAAGTGCGTATAATGATTGCACATCTGATCGTGACGTTTCATTAAACTCAACCAATTCTGCCAGCATCTTATTTGTACATACCATAAATATATGTGTTTCACATACAGAAGTCTATTTATACAACACACTAATAAAAATCAAATCCAATATCTTAAAGTTATACTATAGAGTATAAACATCCCCCCCCCCCCCTAAAAATGTTGTTATCCTGACATATAATACACCACCACCTTATTCATAACCAACCATCTTCTAATTACATCCCAATGAATATATATACTTCACAAAAATTTGTTTTCTTATATTATGTACGAGCATGAGGGTAGGTATGTACCGAGAGAGATGTATTCTAGTTTAAAACTTATATACGAACATCTTTCGACTTATATGTTCACTCATGCGATTATAAAAAGAAAACCGTACCCGTAGCTAGTCGGGTTGCATTCTAACATACATACATGTACATATATGTAACACTCCCGCGAGATTTTACCCTTTTTGTTCCACCTCCACCGCGCGCAAAACAAACAAAAGGAAAATTTTAAAATTTTCCACCGAATATATAATTTCCATTTACGACAAAATTAGGTGGTGTGAAAAATTACTTTGGGTTGTTTTGTTTTTGGAAGTGTATATTGTTATAAGATATGCAAAATTTCGATATAGAACCGCGTCTAAATATACATACTGTTTCTTGGGTAGAACACCCTACACGTTTGTACATAGTAACAATATCAGAAATATATCTAATTTCTACTTCATTTAACAAAACCACATTATGTACAGCCACCCGAAATTTTACCACCCCCCAAAATTTACTTGTTCTCGATGCAAATATTAATATATGCTTGTAAGAAAATATTTATCTCGATTCGTAGTGCAAGTGAATACACAATTTCCCAGAATACACATATGCCGCAGACAATAAACTTAGATCGCGTTTCTTAAACACATACATCGTCGATGTATAAAAATTAAAAATTTTCCAAACATTTTCATACTTTACCAAAATCTTAAATTAAAATTTGGTTTCTTCTTATTTTATTTTAATTTCTTTACAACTGTTTAATAAGAACGAGTATGTATGTACATATAAGTATATTACTACTCATACACACACACATGTATATAAATTGAAATAAATGTATATCCAAGTATATTTTATTTAAGGTACCGATATAAATATTACCATACATATAGACAGAAAAACAGGAGTCGGAAAAACGGAAAAGAGGAAAATTCGTACTGTAAGAAAGAGGTAAGCAAAAAATAATCAAAAATAAAAAAGACTGCAATACTCATATGTACGTACATAGTTGGAAGATGAAAATGGTTTTGGTGTTGCCATATACAAATTTAGTATATTCTTAGGTATATACATACACATACTTGTACACGTACGTACATATACACACACATATATAGTTTTACAATCATATAGATAGATTTTTGGTTTTTCGTACCATTCCAGAATGGGGGTTGATGTAATTTCCCTAAAATTAAAAAAAGAAACAACAACAACAAGCAAAGGGAAAATTATATACGAAAAGCCAACAATTATAAATAGGGGTGTGGGAAATTTTCTGTTTGTCTATACTAGCTTCTAAATAAGTTTTTTATTTGGAAATATGTGGAAGATAGAGGCAAAGACGATAATGAAGAAGAAGAACTAGAAATTGTTTGCTCCATTTTCTTATATACAATATTAGATTATAAATAGGGTGGTTAGAAATACCGTGCTTGTTACCTAATTCATGATTTTAACGTTATACATAATTAGAACCAACTAAAGCGCTGATTTTATGAGTAACTGATTTTAAGGGTGGTGTAAGGAAATCAAAGTACTTGTTCACAAAATTTGTATGTACTTTCTAGGAAAATATTAACAAAGTAATTAGCCCTTGGACTCCAATTTAAGAATTCTTTTGTATTTACTTTTCGCTGGTACAGTAACTTTTTATACATTGATGAATGAAAATGATTATACTTGGTTGAATACCAATCGAATATGGTCGAGAGAAGGGAGGTGTGGGATGAAGAGTAATAATTTTGGGGTTGGTATGAAACTAGGAAACGTGCAGTGCGGTTTCTATGATTACTCGTAACAAGACAACACCCTAACATAGAAACGGGACCATCTCAAAAGTAGGTTTATGAACCAATCATTGCTAGGGTAATGCTCATTATTCCGATTCTTCCAATATTCTTCCATATGACCAACGATATTTTTCCCAAGACCGTAAATCAAGGCCAATCTCTAAAAGTCAAAGATTTTGACTTCTGGAATTAATTATTCTGCTCTTCATTCTGAGTTATAGTGTAATGCTTTCTAAAATGCTCACAAGTAGTTTTGGTAGTTTCATAAGGTAGCTTATAAAACCTTTGCTTACAGGTACTCGTGGAGCTTGAATTAAATTGATAATTCCAACATCAACATAGCTACGATATTTTTTAAAACTGCGTCGAGCATCCGAGCTGCAACGGAAAGAGGCTGCAAAAAGAGGCAAGTTTTGAGAAAGTTCAAAGTCAACAATCAGTCTACATGTGAATGCTGATTATGGCCGATTATCACTTTGGTGGCGCCCTGTGGTTGGGGGCATTCGTGTTTCGTAAATATTACGAACGAAACATGAGACCCATAGAATACCACCACAGTATCCAGAGCTTGTCGTAGGAGGCGACTAAATCTGGTTGGATCGCTGGGCTGACGACCCGCATCCGTAAAAAAGTGAAAATGTTAAAAACGTCAACAAAAATAAAAAAATCGGATACCGCCAAAACAACAAAAAAAAACGAACCCCCGCTTAAGTACCCGGACACGAGAATGAGGATCGGCACGTGGAACGTGCAGTCATTAAGAAAACCTGGCGCGTTGGACGGCCTTATCACATGCATGAAAGAGTATCGGCTGGAACTCGTAGCTCTCCAAGAAACTCGATGGCCTAAAAGTGGAGACCATGTGTCCTAAGGCTATACGTTGCTACACAGTGGAGATAACCTCGGAAATCTTGGGGTTGGATTTCTCATTGGGCCACAGGTAAAAAAGGCTGTCTTGGACTTTCAAGCAGTCGATAATCGAATGTGTAAGCTTCGCTTGCACATGAGATTAGCCAACCTGTCAATTGTCTGTATACATGCGCCCACTGATGTAAGCCAATCCCAGGATAAAGACTCATTTTACAATAATCTGGATAATCTGATGGGTTCTATACCGGACCATGATGTCAAATTGGTGATTGGTGACTTTAATGCTGGAGCTGGCAGAAATCAGACCGACTTATGTAACAATATAGGTCCGTACTCCCGAAACGAAACGCTCATGATCTCAAAGTAGCAAGTACATTCTTTCCTCATAAAAACATCCACTTAGAAACATGGACACATCCACGTAAAACATCCCGAAGCCAAATTGACCATGTGTTGATTTCAAAAGGGCGAGCTCGGGTTGTCCAAGACGTGAGATCATATCGGTCGTCAACCAAATTCGTAGGCAGTGACCATTTTATGGTTGCTGCAAAGCTACGATGGAAATTTTCGTACAAGTCAGGGAGGACAGGAGAATATACAACGCGATTCTCCTGTGAAGGTCTGATAAATGAAGAAACGCAACGAAAATATCAAGATCTTGTCAGCAATAGCATTATGCAATCCAATTACCAATCTGATGATGTGAACAGTGTCTGGGAAGTATTGAAAACCTCGGTTGTCGATGCTGCCCAGCACACTCTCGGTATAATGAAAACTAAGCCCAAAAATGATTGGTTTGATGAGGAGTGTCGTCTTGCTGTTGAGCAACGAAATATAGCCTATAATGAAGCGCAGACTCGGTTTACAATCTTAAGGAAAAACAAAGCAGTTCTTGCTAGGACGACAGCTAAAAAAATTTGTAGACTGAAGAAGCGAGAATGGTGGAAGGCTAAGGTCTTAAGAGTACAACAACTCAGCAATGAGCACAATTCGCGTGGTTTCTTTAAAGGAATCATCGAATTGCACCATACCTTAAGATCTCGGTCAACTGTCATTCGGGACCAGGATGGAAACCTCTGTGTTAACGTCGATGCGGTACTCGATACATGGCGTGAACATTTTTCTGATCTACTTAATGTTCCACATGTATCACAAGCTGTGTTTGAATACCCTCAAATACAGACCGCAGAGATGTTCATTGAGGATCCATCCTATGAGGAATTCATAATGGCCATGCAGAGATCAAAAAAAATCGTTCATACCAGGGGTTGATTGCATTAATTCAGAGCTCTTGATATTCGGAGGGCTAACTTTGTGGAACTGTCTTTTCGACCTTGTTCGATTGGTATGGCGAAATGAAGTTATGCCTGACGAATGGAAAGTGGCCGCGTTATGCCCAATTTTCAAGAAGCGTGATCGCTTGAAATGCGAGAATTATCGCGGTATAGCTCTCCTTTGCATAGCATATAAGTTACTGTCATACATTATCTTGGGAAGAATTACTCCTCTAGCGGAGGAAATTGTCGGTGACTTCCAAGGAGGATTCCGTCCAAATCGGTCAGTCACTGATCAAGTTTTTTCACTACGGATGATTCTTTCCAAGTATTACGAAACATCTCGCGGTGTACACCAGGTGTTCCTAGATTTCAAGCAAGCCTATGACTCGATCAATCGAGAGAGTCTATCGTATGCACGCTTGAATATTTAGGAATACCGAAAAAATATGTACATCTCTGTAAAATGACAGTAACGCAGTCACAATGCTGTGTTAAAGTTGAGAACAGGCTATCGAGAATTTTTGCAATCAATTCCGGTGTTCGACAAGGAGATGCGCTGTCCCCGATACTTTTTAATCTCATGTTGGAATACATCCTTCGTAAAAGTGAAACACCTCAGGACAACATCTTATTCCGACAATCCAATCAACTTCTTGCTTATGCAGATGATATCTGTGTGATTGGATTAAATGGCAACGGAGTGAAAGAGATACTTGATCCACTGGAACAGTGTTCTGCTTCGGTTGGTCTCAAAATCAACGAGTCAAAAACCAAATATCTAATCTCGGGTTTTAGAGACCAAGACGCAATTGATTTCAGTACTGGTAACCACACGTTTGAAGGAGTGATGAGATTCAAGTATCTTGGATCTCTCATCACTCACGATAACAGTGTGGGCGAGGATATCAAGGTCCGCCTTGCCGCTGGCAATCGGGCTTTGTATCCTCTACGTCTACTGCTGAAATCAAAATATCTTGCAAATACGGATAAGCTGAAGCTGTACAGAGTGTTGATCAGACCCGTTGTCATGTATGGATGTGAGAGTAGGACCTTGACGGATGAGTACGAAAGATGCCTTCTAACATTCGAGAGAAAAATCATGTGTGTGATATATGGCCCAAAACGTGACGTCGATGGCACATACCGAGTTCTATTCAATCACTAGATCAGGAATTTAATGCAAATTCCTGATATCGAACATGAAATTAAAGGACAGCGAGTACGCTGGCTCGGACACGTTCTGCTTGCTGATCCGAACCGAATGATACAGCGAAAAGGGAGAACCGCCTTTCGGTAGGCGAAGAGGTCGCTGTCGGCGACGATGGCTCCACGGCGTAAAGAGCGATCTGGCTTCTTCAAACTGCCTACAACGGTTTGAAGAGCTGGCTCGTGATCGAAACCGATGGAGTCAGATTGTTGACACGGTACGGGCCAATAATGGCCTGTAAAAACCGTTAAAAAAAAAAAAAAAAAAAACACTTTGGTGGTCTGTTCCGAATGAAAATTCGAAGCAACGTAAACCTCGACCTTGTTCCGATGAGGAGAAGAAGAAAACGATGAGAACTTCTTGTGCTCCTCCATAGGTTACACTATTTTGGGTCATAATTCATATTTGAAGATCAACTGGTTGTCAGTTTGAGGATACCAGATATCTTGAGCTTCATACGAAAGAAATACAGATTTTGTGGCTAAGAGTGTATGTCTGAAGAAGATGTCACAATTAGCCAATCGAGGCTAGTGACGGAAAAACTGATCGATTTGTGAAACCATTACGGGCCGCTAGGTCTCTCCTAAACTAAACTAAACTGAACCATAAGGTGCAAATGTCACATCACCAATTCCGACAAGAAGTGTTTCTTATATTGTCTTCCAAAGCATTGCATCAAGGATTTGCTAGGCTCTTGGGAACAATTGGTTTTTGGTTTCTCAAAACACAGATATTTTCTATTTCTACAAATTTGAATAAGGTCCTTCGAAAGAGGGTTGCTAAAATATAGACGTTGATTTTTTTGTTACATATAGGTTCAATCAAAATCGAAGGTTCAATCAAAATAAATTAAAAGAACTTTTTTAATTTATGGCAAAATCGATAAAAAAGTTTAACAACAGCTTAAATAAAATTTATTTTGAGTTACTAGGCACAAGGCCTGTCTGAAATCCATAAATCCTGAACAAACCACTACGCAAGATAACTTAAAACAGTAACTAGTAAGTTGTCGAAAAGAAAGCTAACCCAAGATGCACCCACGTTCAATCGTTAAGCATAATTGAACAAGGTTGAAGAAACAGGTTCACAAGGTTACCCTCTGAGTGTCAGAAACTTCAGATATAAATGATTAATACTTAATAAACGAGCTCCGTGGTAAATATTTTGATTAAGTTTTGTCTTTCGATAGTAGCGGATATCAATATTAACTATATGATTGAAAGCGTTTTTATACGAACTTATATTAATGGACTGATCCATAAAGGGTTGTGGCTGATAACTATTTTCACATTTTTCGAAATTTTATCACAAAAAATTCCAAAAAATCAATAATCATCTGAAATGTACTACGAGTATGTATAGAGACAACTACACCAATTTGTGCTCAATTTTATTATTCGTATATATGTATTGTTAAAACCACGGGAAGTTTATAGCTAAAAATGTATGCGGTAGTATGAGTGTTTTTGATTACTGGGGAGAACATTACCCAATTTAACCCGATTATACTTCATATATACCGTATCCTTATACGTATACACAGAAACAGTTTTAAAATTTCGTAACTTTTACCTAATCAAAAAAAAATCGTAGCACATGAACTTTAGAAACATGCGGGGGATAAAACCACATTTATATAAAGCACCCGTTTGTCTGTTATATATAGCATAAATAATACGTCGAAAAGTTTAAAAAAAAACAAATAGTTTGGGTGTGAGATGATTTCAACTATGTACGAACAATGTCTGTATGTAACATATATACATAAATGGATAGAGAGAGTATATAAATATATAGGAAAAACTTGGCACATTTACGACCCATAACCACCCCAAAAATTTTCCCAATCATACCACCTTATTATTATTATTATTATTTTCGTTTTTCATTATACAACATATAATATGGCATACCCCCAAAAACAGAACACACACACAATAGTATAAAATACACACATATCTCTACCCACATACACACACTCACGCCCAACATAATACAGAACAAAACTCATTCCAGTGGGGTAACAACAACAGCACAAACCGAAAAATAAAAATTGACATTTTCGGATTTTTTTTTTGTATTAATAAAATTTTTTTTTCACTTCCTCATTTTGCAAAATATCATCGAAATTCACACGCGCAGCATCAACCAGATCCACGTACCAAAATTTCCCATTAAAAACAATTAAAATTTGCGATCACTTAAATATTCATTGTAGTCATCATGATTCGATGTAAACGTATGTATATAATTGTTAACTGAAACATTGATGGAATTTTTTCGTTTATTTATCGATGGGCCTGTACATTAGGACACTTAGGCTCATGCTGTACATCGAACAAAAACTCACAACGATAAACAAACCATAATTATTATTAGAAAATTTCCCACCCCTACTCGTTCAAAGCCTCTTCTTAATTCATTCCACATTAATTCGAACACAATACGTCTCTTTTGCCAATTTCACCACCTACCGTATCTAAACCAACCCCCACCCCTATACATTATATATATATATATATATATATATATATATATATATATATATATATATATATATATATATATATATATATATATTGAATCTATATACAAAATAAACATCATACATACGTATTATATTGTATTTTGATATTTCAACAAAAAATATTGATATGAAATAAAATTTGTGAGAAGCACAGCGGGAGGGTGATGGGCGGCTGGTTCGTTTAGAAAAGAGATATAATGGGTGGTCGAAGAGGATCCAGGCTCTGGAACAACCGGCAACGCACAACAGCGTAAAGGCCAAAATAAATAAGGTGAATCGAAAATATATAAACGAAGACGAGTTATAAATATTTTCCTAACCCATCCGTATTGTAACCACATTCCGAAAAAAAATATTTTATATATGATTTAAACAGGATGGGGGTTTTTTTTGTATACTAAAATTTATTTTGGTATAGAGGATTCTTGGGACTAATATTTTGGTTCCTGTTCAACCATATATAGAAACACAACACGAAAAAAATCCAACTATTTACCGCATTTCATATATATTTTCTTGGTGCGGGTGGTGGGTGGTGTTATTACCCACCTCAAATTCACTATATATATATATATATATATCTTTCTCGAAACGGCAAATACATATATTTAAAAAGGAAGAAAAATAGAAAATAGTTGAAAATAAAAACCGACAATGTTATATTATTTTCCTCGACATCTCCTTTTTTTGGTTTTAGATTTATATACATTTTCACTCCGACTTGCATACACACCATCATGTTCCCAACCGTACGGAAAAAAATTAGCAAAAATGGAAAAAAAAAATAAAACTTAATACAAAAATAATATCCTTTGTCCGGACATGGAAAAAACAATTATTAGAAAAAAAAATATGTTTTAGGGTTGTGTGTGCGGTAGAATTAAATATAAGATTTAGTCCAATCGGTTGTTGATATCATTCTCGTTAATTTTGGAGGATTTTGAAAATTGGTTACAGGGGTTGGATGTGGCTTGCAGGTAGAAAAATTTATTTATAAATTGTTTTACGACATCCCTTATATGTTGGAACGTGAGTTCTACCATCTAACATTATTGGTAGGTCAAAGGTAATCAAAACCAATTTAGGAGCTTTAGAAACTTCCATTACTCTACTCATTGCACTTTGTTAGCTCCCCAGTTTTAGTAGAGGCACAAACGCTGCCAAGACTGTCTTTGGAGCAGTGTGACAACGACAAACTTTTTGTCCGACAAACACGACAGCCGAAAGTACATATTAAACGTGATCGCTGATCACTTGTCTACTGTATTGCTAAGGTCTGCTGATTTAATAGTCATTCGTCCTGTCTAAATAATATATTATCTAAATAATATGTTATTAAATAATAATATAATTCAAGCAGCGTGGCAGAGTACGCCCATTAGTCAATATAAAGTGCCAAAGAAAAACAACTATTCATTGGAAGTGAGAGATTTGGTTAGTGAAAAGCGGAAAGCTCGAAAAATTTGGCAGCGGAATCGAGCGCCACAAAGTAAATCGAGACTTAATTATTTAAGCAACAAATTAAAGCAGTTAATCAAAGAAATTAAAAACAATTCGATAAGTGAATATCTAACTGGTCTTTCCAGCCAAAAAGACACTGACTATTCACTTTGGAAAGCAACGAAAGGACTTAAACGACCAAACAAGCAGATACCTCCTATCAAAAAGAACGATGGAACTTGGGCAAGAAGTGGTAAGGAGAAGGCTGTCTTGTTTTCAGCCCACCTCGAAAACACATTCCAGCCCCTTCCAAGGCAATCAGCGGAAGAAAATATGAACCCAGTTAGAAAAGTGGATAACCTAATCATCAAACCAGTAACATTACAAGAGCTAAAATATGAAATTATTAACAACTTGAGTTCAAAAAAATGTCCTGGTTATGACCTAATTTCAGGTCAAATAGTAAAAGAACTTCCCGAAAAGGGCTTACGAAAACTGCTTCAACTAATAAACGCAGCATTCAGACTAAAATACGTCCCATACCAATGGAAGGTTGCAGAAGTGATAATGATTCCAAAACCGAATAAACCGCCTAACGTTAAAACCTCGTACAGGCCTATTTCGCTTCTTCCTATAGTTTCGAAGTTGTTCGAAAAATTATTGCTGAAAAGGCTAAAACCAGTAATAGAGGAAAGAAAACTAATTCCACCACATCAGTTTGGCTTTATAGAGAGACATTCTACTATAGACCAATTACATAGGGTTACCGATTTAATTGAAGATTCACTAGAAAAGAAGAAAATCTGTTCAACTATCTTTTTGGATGTTGCACAAGCCTTCGATAAAGTATGGCACCAAGGACTAGAATATAAACTATATCGAGACCTGCCAAAGCAATTTTACCAGATATTAAAATCTTATCTAGCTGATCGATATTTTCGAGTTAAATTTGAAGATGAATACTCTGACCTTAGACAAATATCGGCTGGAGTTCCACAAGGAAGTGTTCTGGGACCAATACTATATTTACTTTATACAAGAGATGTTCCAATTACAAAAGATACAAACATTGCAACGTTTGCAGATGATACAGCAATCCTAACAGTAGGAGACAGTATAGAAGAGTCAACTAGTAAATTACAAAATGCCACTAATGCAATAAGTAAATGGACAAAGAAATTGCGCATTCATCTGAATCAAACGAAATCCATACATGTCAACTTTACTAACAGAACAGTTAACTGTATTCCAGTTCTACTGAACTCGCATCCAATTCCGCATGCGAACACAGCGAAATACTTAGGCATGACTCTTGATGCTAAGCTGAAGTGGAAAGAGCACGTTAAAAAGAAAAAAGAAGAACTAAACATCAAATACAGAAAAATGTACTGGCTCTTAGGGAGAAAACCTGAGCTAACAGTACATAATAAGCTACTATTATATCGGAAAATATTGAAACCTATATGGACATATGGTATAGAACTGTGGGGTTGTACCAAGAAGAGCAATGTTAAAATAATTCAAACCTTTCAAAATAAAGTTCTACAAAGCATTGTGAATGCACCATGGTCCATAAGAAACGACAACCTTCATAAGGATCTAAAGATGGAATACGTTAGCGAAGAAATCAAGAAACATGCGAAGAAACACGCACAACGGCTCGGTCAACATCAAAATGCAGATATGCGTAGTATTATGACCAACACAGACCCAGTTAGAAGGCTTCGAAGGACGAAACCTTTAGATTTGGGGCGGTTAATGTAATCTTATATTATACTTGGAGCTAACCAGTGGGTTAAACTCAACAAAAACTAACAAATTTACTAAAGATAAGTTACTAGATGAATTATATTCAGTTGTAATAAAATCCATTAATAAATAAAAAAAAAAAAATTCGTCCTGTCTAATTAAAAAATATACAGAGGATATTCTATCTATATTTTAACCATATTATACAGTAGGGTGTGGCGTTCCAGAGCAACTCAAACAAATCGCCAATTCTAGCTCGCGCCACACGCAATTAATATAAAATCGATATTTCGAGTTAAGTTCTTGTAATTCACTAGTACTGTCGTGTCACGACCGAAAGTATATATACAAATTGCACAGTATAAACATCAAGTCCGGTAATATATGCGTGATGAGATGGATTTCTTTTTTTTCGGTCACGCAGTCATTCAATGACGTCATCATAAGGTAGAAACCGGCCTAGTGGATTACAAAATACAAGAAACAACTCGGAAGAACAACACATTCTCAAATTTACAGCAAGCTTACACGATTCAAAGGCATATCATATCCGTTCCAACTATTGCTACGAATTTTATCGGCCAAGCAATACGTTTTATAGGTTGCAAATACTTCAAACGATAACAGAGTTGAGTCAAAACTCTTCTCCGAACTCACAAGTGAACTAAGTGTTTATAAGTCACAGACAACTGAAAGCTTCGCTCAAAGCTTCTCGAAATGTACATAACATAATATAGCAGTGAGATATCTTTAGTTAGGGGTTTGAAGAGGATTTAGTCGTCACCAGTTGACACTCGCATGTAAACATAGAAGTTTCAACATTCGTTCGATTCGGACGTGTTCAAAAGTGTTAACGTATGTATTTCGTTTGTCATCGAAATTCGAAAGTAAAATCGCAGTTATTAAATACAATTAGTGTGCATAGTGACCTAGTTTCGCAATAAGTGCATATTTTATAATAAAGTGACATCGTGTGTATGACATCGTGTGAATTAAAAACGCGGTTTGTGACATTGTACTGCAATAAGTGTGCCTAGTTACCTATTTATATTAATAATTGGTGTAATTTATATCGTGCTGCATCGACTAATTATGTCTGTGATCGAAAAAAAATGCGTAGAATGCAATATTATAGTTGTTGATGAGTGGTTTTTCACATGTCATGGCTTTATGTGTGACAAGGTAATCAGTTATAACTGCGTTTCATCTAAATTAAAAAAGTCACTTGGCAAATTCTCCAGTGATATAAAAAAGGGGGTCAAATATTTGATGGATGGCGTAACTGGTTTGCAATGGTTCTGTACTGATTATCTTGAGTGTTTGCATGATTTTCAAAGTAAAATGGATAGCTCATTGAAAGCAACTCAGAAAGCCGAACTGACCATACTCAATGCTATTCATGAACTAAAGAATCCCGTAAGCCCAATACCTGCAGCCAAAAGTGTGTCTTTGCCTATAGAAGAACGTGTTGTTCTCGGTCGCTTACAAAAGCTGCCACCACTCCAATACCAACTAAAACTGCTGCTTCATCCCAGCGAAATTTTAGTGCCACAACTAGTGTCCCTGAACGCATTGAACTGATACCCCAACTGACCGAACATCGAGTAACTAGATTACGTCTTTAGAAATTACCGAATGAAAATGTAGTACAAATACCTAAACCGCTTAATGAGAATGAATCAACAAACAATGAAAAGTCCAAACCAAGCATTCCGAATGACCAAGATACCATCAATGTTGTGGAAAATAATCTGCGGATGAAAGAGAGTCTCTCAGTAAAGGTTAAAACAACAGACCAGCAAGCTTCATCAACGGAAATTTACGTACCGCCACGTTCGGATATTGAAGATCTAATGATTCCAATTAGAATTATTAAACCGAGACGGCACCTTTTTGTAAGCAGACTGCATACATCTTCGTCGGTAGAAGTCATCCAAAATTATCTGATAGAGAAATTCAAAATAGCAACAGCTAACTGTATCAAAATGATACCTAAAGCAATTAATAGCGTACCTCGTGACCTCTCATCATTTAGGATTAGTCTCACTGAAGAAGAATTTGCAAAGGCAGCAAATCCGAATCTTTGGCCTAATGGAATCCTTGTCAAAGAATTTGAGTTTAAAAAAAGGCCGGTTTTTCGGATAACACCAGAAGGCCCCAACTCAATATAAACACCGTCTCGTCATCAGCTTATCAAGTCGATAGTATCATCACCAATACCAATCATACAATCTTCTATCAAAATGTCAACAAAATGTCTAGCAAAGCATATCAATTTCTTAATTTCGTTCGGAAAACCCTGTTCTCATTCTATATTATTGTGGAAACAAATTTTAATAATAATATTCAAGCACGGAATTCTTTCCTAGTGATTATGTCGTCTACAGATGTGACCGTTCCTCATCAACGAGCAAAAAATTAACGGGCGGCGGAGTACTGATTGCCGTGAACGCTTCAATTACCAGTGAAGGAATTCAAATCTCCTGTTGTCAAGTAAATAAGAAAAAAATATACATTTATACTGTGTACATACCACCCTCTTCACCAAGTGAAACATACGCAAACTGCATGGAATCGATCCAAGAAATTTATAATCTTACTAAGCCGGGTGATTCTTTGGTAGTAGTGGGAGATTTCAACCTTACCAATGTGACCTGGTCTTATGACGAAGATCTAAAATGCATGCTTCTATCTTCTACTCTATCTGATATTGAGTGTTGTTTTATTGATGCCTGCTTTTACTTTGATCTAACACAAATAAATCATCTTCCAAATGTAAATGGTAACTTTCATGACTTATTCCTAGCAAACGAAGTTGACATCTTTAAAGTAAATGAATCACTGTCACCATTTACATGCAACGATATTCATCACAAATCCATGGAATTCAGCTTTAATATATCAGAAATTAACGAACACTGCAATTTCCATCAAGAATCAAGTATACGACATAACTTTACCAAAGCTAACATCGTTGGACTTAAAGGCTTCTTGAATAATAAAAATTGGGACGACGAAATTGATGGATTAACTGATATTAACACACTAATATTAACAATTTCTATGATATATTATTTAATGGATTCGATCAGTTTGTACCGCTAACTACATCAATCATCAATCAGCCATGTTACGATGATAAATTAATCAATTTGAAAAATAGAAAAGACCATGAGTATAAAAAATGAGACGTACCTATTCAGACGAAGATAAACAAAAATTTGTTGCAACTAAGGAACAATTCAATGCGTACTATGATGATTGTTTCAATAAATACATAATCAAAGTTCAAAATAATATTAAAAGTGATCCCAAATATTTACTGGAATTTTTTCAGCGACAAGAGGAAAACTAAAGGATATCCGGCCACTATGCGTCTGGATAGATCATGTGCATCAGAACCCAAAGATATAGCAAACCTGTTCTCATAATTTTTCCTAACAATTTACAGTCCTGATAATTCACCTTGTAATAATCATCCTCCGAGCTACGCAAATTGTTCAATACATATCCAAACTTTTTCTGAAGAGGAGATACTAACTGAAATTAAATTACTAGGAGGTGGCTGTTGACCTGATTATATTCCTTCATCCATCATTAAATTATTGGCTGATGTAGTTTGCAAGCTTTTAAAACTCATCTTCAATAAATCATTGCAAACCGGAATTTTCCCTGATAAATGGAAAATTTCGAGACTCACACCGATTTTCAAATCTGGTAAATGAAATGAAATTTCTTGCTATCGAGGAACTGCAACCACTTCAATTTTACCTAAATTATTTGAAATATTAGTCTGCAATTCCTTCAAGAAAACAGTTTTAAGCCATCTATCATTTCATCAACATGGATTTATGCCTGGCAGATCAACTACCACCAACCTAGTTGAGTTTACTAGCATTACTATACTAAAGCTTTAGAAAATCATCACCATAAACACTGACTTCAGTAAAGCTTTTGACTCCATTCAACATCGCCAGATATTGATTAAACTTGACAAGTTTGGTTTTTCATCAATGTTCGTCAAATGGTTTCAATCTTACTTAACGAAGAGATACTTATTTATCGAAATAGCTGGTGAAAAGTCCAATCCTATTTTAGCAAAATCTGCAGTCCCCCAGGGTTCAAATATTGGTCCCTATCTCTTCCTGATATTTATTGACGACATCACTAAAATAATTCAACACTCTTCTGCGCTTTTATTTGCTGATGATCTTAAAATATTCCGAACAATTAAAGATAGAAGTGACTCTTACAAGCTTCAAGAGGATATTGACAAGATTTGTTCATGGTGTGAAGTGAACCAGTTAAAACTCAATATTCAAAAATGCAAGATAATGTCATATTATCATAGAAAAACATGTCCAATAATTGCCAATTATAATATCAATGGAACATTAATTGAATGCGTCACCACAATTAAAGATCTAGATGTAACATTTGTCAGCGATACTTCATTATCCAGACACATCGATCAGAGTATATCGAAAGCCGATTCAGTAGCAGTTTGGTGTCCCCATAACGCTGACCACATTAATAGAATTGAGGTTGTACAAAAGCGAGTCGTTATTTATATTATGAAAAAACAAACTGGAACTGCAACTGCAATTTACCATTCCATGAGAACCTGGCCCTCTTACCACCTTACACTGTACGCTGTAAAGCATATAATATTGCAACTTTGGTTAATCGCAACAACATTGTGCAAGTTTTTTGGGAAATAAACTTTTGGGCCATGTAGACTCTCCCTTTATTCTTCAGAGCATTAAGATAAACGTGCCCAGTAGAAGTCTTCGTCTGCACAAGTTGTTAAAACTTGAAAAACATCGTGCTAATTACGGCGAAAATGAACCAATCAATATGATTACCAAATTTTTTACCGATGTTGAGCACCTATTCGAGTTTGACTGTCTAAGGGACAGTTTAACATCAAATTAAAACAGCACTTCAGACAATTATAATTTTATATACTTAATTTTTAATTTTTAATTTTAATATTTATTTTATATACTTAAATTTTTAATTTTAAATGTCAATTTATATACTTAATTTTTAAATTTTCTATCATTAAATCTTAAAATTTACGTTTCTTATCTGAAATCCTATAAATGTATTTGTATTGTTTCTGGACTTTTCGTATATCCAGGTGTCTGGTTTAAAAGTAAGTCGCCTTTATTTGTAATGAGCGACTTAACAATCGTTCACACTTTAATTTAATACACGTGTTTTTGTTTGTTTAATAATTGCTTTATTAATTAGGTCTTCACCCTTCTGTGGTTTATAATAAAAAAGGAATGACAAAACTGTTAATTTATTTGAATTCGAAAAATAAAGAAGATAAAGAAGATTTTGATTACCATTACAGATTATCATTGTTTATGTTACCGACCAAAAATCGATAATAACAGGTTTGTTATTCGTTCATATTAACACAGGTGTCAGTGTTATTTATATATTATAGTTAGTTCGATGGTTTGAAGTCTCAACATATCGCCCCCGTTGACGAATTAGGAGAGTCAATCGCTGGAAGCAAACAAATTTTTGTTATTGGTCGCTTGAAAAACCCGGTGGCTGTTTTGAGAGTAACCACACGAACGATAGAATCTTTCCCTGCATGAGTTTTAACAATGCGGCCCATTGCCCATTGCCCTGGTGGTATGTTATCATCCTTCAAGATAACTAAATCGCCTTCTTTTAAGTTGTTGTATTTCAACCGCCACTTTGACAACCGGTTCAAACTAGTGAGATACTCAGTTTGCCATCTCTTTGCAAAGTGCTGAAAGAGTTGTTGTATCATCTGCCATCGTGATAGTCGATTTAGTTTGAGATGTGTAATGTCAGGCTCTGGTACAGTGGTGATCGGCTGACCGATTATAAAATGACCGGGTGTAAGCGCATCGATGTATTCTTCTGAAGACTCGCTTAGAGGTCTGGAATTCAATAATGCTTCAACTTGGGTTAGTAGTGTATTTAGTTCCTCGTATCTTAGTGCTGTTTGCCCAATGACGCGTCGCAAATGATATTTTAAAGATTTCACTGCAGCTTCACAAAGACCGTTGAAATGTGGTGATGCCGGTGGCACAAAATGCCAGTTTGTGTTATTGATTGCTGCCCAATTGACGACAGATGTTTCTTCTTTCGCCAATAAACCTTGAAGGTATTTTAAATCATTTGCAGCACCTATGAAATTCGTCCCATTATCGCTGTAAATGTCAGTACAAATTCCACGACGATTCTGAAACCGTTTGAATGCTGAAAGGAACGTGTCGGTCGTCATATCGGATGCTAGCTCGAAATGAACTGCTTTGGTTGCCATGCATGTGAAAACCACAAGGTAACCTTTGTATGTGGTAGTATTTCGTCCCTTTGTGTTTTTCAAAACGTATGGACCAGCATAGTCGACGCTTGTTTGCAGAAACGCTCTTATAAGGTTGACTCTGGGTAGTGGTAACTGTCCCATTAGCTGCTCTTGGGTTATTTTCCTTTGCCGGAAACATTTGATGCAGTTGTGAACTACACTTCGCACCAAACTCTTGCATCGTAGGATAGTGTATTTCTGCCTAATGATTGATAATAGAAGTGTTGGTCCTGCATGCATATACTGAATATGCGAATCTCTGACAATACCCTTTGCCAGTGGATGACTGCCTGAGAGGATAATTGGATGTTTCAAGTCGTGTTGTTCTTTTGCGTTTTCTAAACGACCCCCAACCCGCATAATTCCGTCACTATCTAAATAAGGTGATAGAAAGGAAATGTTAGAATTTTTAAAAGGCTTGTTTTTACGCAAATTAGTTATTTCGTCGGAGAAGCTTGAAAGCTGTGCATCTTTCAACATTGTACTTAATGTTTCATTAACGTCCGATTTTGTTAAGGGCCCAATCACTCTAGAGCCATAGTTTCGAAAATTGTGACTGGCCCGTTTTATCCATGCCAAAACTCGAACTGCTTTTATAATTTTGGAAAATTTGGTAACGATCTTTGAGATGAAAGTAGGTTGTTTGTCCGTTGTTTCTGTTGATGCTTCTCTAGATAACAGAGTTACGGCTTCTTGTGGCTCCCCTTTTGTTCGATTTGGCGTATTTGGAGGTTGATATGGTTCACAACGTAGCCAGTCTGGTCCCTGCCACCATGTATTATGTTCACTTATTTCATCAGGCAAGACTCCACGGGAGGCACAGTCCGCCGGATTATCCTTCGAAGGTACATATGACCATTGCTGAACGTTCGTAGTATCCAGTATCTCAGTAACTCGATTAATAACAAATACATTACCCTTTCTTGGAGGGTTAACCAACCAGGCTAAGACTGTAGTGGAGTCAGACCACAAGGACACCTTTGGTGGCGTTGCAACATTCAATGATTTTATGACTAATGTTAGCATTCTTGTGAGAAGTAGAGCCGCGCATAGTTCCAGACGAGCAATAGTGACATACTTTATTGGCGCAACTTTGGTTTTGGCTGAGACGATGTTCATCACAACTTCTCCCTTTGAATTTACCGTTCGAGCATAAATGACAGCTGCGTAAGCAATATTGGATGCATCTGAAAATCCACATAGATGAATTTTTTCCGAAGTGTTTAACCATCTTGGTATTCTAAGCTGCTCTAGGGATTCAAGTTTGCTCCTAATGGTCATCCATTGGTTTTCGACATCGATAGGTAGTTGGTCATCCCAGTCGAGTTTTCGCATCCACAGACCTTGAAATATGATTTTTATTCCAACTGTCACAGGTGATAGCCATCCCATTGGATCAAAGATCCGGGATGCCTCTGAAAGCATAATTCTTTTCGTGAATGTTGTTACGGTTGGAAGTGACACTTTAAACAAAAAACAATCTCGTTGTGGTTCAAATTTAACTCCTAATACTGAGATCAGCTTGTTTCCCTCGGTGATCTCTCGTATCGTTATTTCTCGATCACTTTCTGGTACGTGCTCCAAGAGTTTTACGTCGTTTGTGGCCCATTTGCGAAGGTTGTATCCACCAATTTGTAAGAGAGAAATTAACTCGCTTTGAATCTGTGTAGCTTCTTCTATGGTTTCTGCTCCAGACATGAGATCGTCCATATAGAAATCTCTCATTAGCACTGTTGCTGCTTTTGGATGCGTTTTGAGATTTAGCTGAGCTAATTTAGTCAGAGCCATTGTAGCTAAAAACGACGCTGATGCAGTGCCATAAGTGTTTGTTAGTAGGCGATAATGTTTTATTGGTGATGATGGTGAATCGCGCCAAACGATTCTTTGGTAATCAGTATCCGACGGTTTGATCCACAACTGACGAAACATTTTTTCGATGTCAGCCGTGAACACATATCGATGCTTTCGGAAACGTATTAGTATTTCTAGGAGCGTTTGTTGTATTGTCGGTCCCACCATCAGCATATCATTGAGAGATGCTCCAGATGTAGATTTGGCCGATGCGTCAAACACAACGCGTAGTTTCGTGGTCGTACTCGCTTCTTTAATTATAGGATGATGAGGCAAATAATACTTCTTGTCGGTTGGTGCGTCGACTTGTCCTGGTGGTATCAGCTCCATATGTCCTAGTAATTCATATTCAGTCAGGAAATTGCTGTAAGCTGTACGCAAATCAGGACTCGTTGCCAGCTTTTGTTCCAATGAATTGAATCGTCTTAGGGCTTGAGTCAGTGAATCTCCCAACTTGGGTCGGTTAGGCTTAAATGGTAGTGGTACAGTGAATTTACCTGAACTTTCAGCTATAAATTGTTCGTCAAAATGGCTGATACAACGTTTTTCTTCATCGGTGTAATTGTTGAGTGTCGGTAGCTCCTCCATCTCCCAGAATTTACGTAACGATAGGTCGATGCTTATCTCTTCAGTGGTTGAGAGAAAAGTTGTGGGCTGATTTAAAACGAATTTAGATTGACACATTCCTCCTACAATCCAGCCTAATTTTGTATTTTGCGCAATAGGTAGGTTGGGTCCTTCTTCCTTTTGGCCATCTAATAAAAGGAATAGGAAGCGGTCACACCCAATCAAAACGTCTATAGTGCTCGGCAAATGGAAATCTGGATCGGCAAGTGGAAGTTTATCTATATACGCTAGCTTTTCGCGATCTACAGGGGCATGTGGCAACTTTGAGGTTATTTTTGATACGATATATGCGGTGACATCGATGGTAAATTCATGGTTGCGTGATGATCTTATCAAAATTGTTGATACGCCTCTCGTTGATGAAGCTCTTCCACCGTTTAGCGTACTAATGTTGAATCTTGCGTTTTCTCGGGTAATTTTTAGCCGCGTAGCACATCTTTCGCTTATGTATGACCTGGTTGAAGCGGAGTCCAATAGCGCACGACAAGTTTGCCAGATACCGTGATGATCACGTATTTGGACTATGGCTGTAGGCAATAAAGCATTAGCACTGTTATACTCTGATGGTGAGTTAATGTCTTCGCTAATAATTGATTCGGTTTTTCCTGGGTCTTGTTCAGACATTGTAAATAGTGTAGTAGCCGTAGGTAGGGCGTTTGGTTTTGGTTCGAATGAGTCTTGTGATCTGTTTGGGTCGACATGGACTGACGTATGGTGTCGTCGTTTGCATTGGTGGCATCTTCCTCTTGATTTGCAGTTAAATACGTCATGCCCAGGTGCAAGGCAATTGAAACACCTGGAGCTCTGTTTTATATATTGCCTGCGCTGATCCAAACTCATCTGAAGAAACTCGGGGCAATCACATAAACGATGCAGTTTATCGCTGCATAATGTGCATTTGGGTAGTGCTCTCGGCTCGCTGTTAGTATGGAATGTTTTTGCTGGTGTCCCGTATTTATTTGCCGATTTGCTTGCTTCCGGTTTCAAGCCTTCTAGAGCATTCATTCGTTTGCTTAAGAAACAAAGAAACTGCTCTATACTTGGAAAATCTTGTTCTGACTCCTGCCGCCATAATTGCAATGTAGCGTCGTCTAATTTTTTCTCGGCTATGTAAATTAACCAGCAATCCCTGGTCTCGGCACTAGGTCCGAGTGCCTTCAGTCCGCGAATCACTTCGTCGCAAGTGTCGTACATCTGACCTACCGTATCGACAGAAGGTTTGGTGATTTGTGGTTGCTTAATGTATGTTTGAATGAATTCGTTTACAATACTTCGCTTTCTATCATATCGTTTCTCCAATCTTTGGAATGCTTCAATGTAGCTGGCGTCATCCACTCGAAAGTGCCGCACTAAAGCTTCGGCGGGACCACGCAGTTGGCCTATTAAATATTGGAACTTTTGCGCTGGTGATAAACTGGTATTTTCATGAACGGTACTTTTAAATAAGTCATAAAATGACTGCCATTCTCGTGCTTTGCCGCTGAAAGTTGGTAACGTTAATCTTGGCAACTTAAAATCAGCTGACGCTGTTGAAAATGATGTGTTGATTATGCTGTCGTTTGGGTTAGAAGATGGCGAAGCAATTTTGGATCTCATTAATTTTTGCAATGTGGAGACGCAAAAATAATAATTATCGTCAATGGCATCGATGTCAGAGGACACCTCATGGTCGAGTGAAAACATTTCATTTTCGATTTGGATGAAGTTCTTATAATGCTCTTTTAATTTCTCCAATCGTGTAAGCATATCATCGTATGACGTTGTGTCGTTACATGACTTTGTATAACTGGTCAATCTTGTAATTTGACCTTTAATGACTGATCTCCTTTTGTTTAGAGCTTCCATTTTAATAATTAGAAGTGTATTGCAACGTGGTTAAATTTTTCTTCACTTGTATTCACTCACATAAATCACTATTTAGTACCGAAATTTATATCCGAAGAAACAATTTAAATACGCAATTATGTAACTTATTTTCTGGATGTATATATATTTATTAAATTAAAGTGATACTTAAGTGTTTGGTTCCGATAAATTTCTCCAAATGGCTGTCCACGTGGCAATGTTGAGCTGTAACCTCCACGCGGTCCAATTATAGCAATAAATCCACCGGATCCGGCTCGAAGGACCATGTATTGTTTCTGGACTTTTCGTATATCCAGGTGTCTGGTTTAAAAGTAAGTCGCCTTTATTTGTAATGAGCGACTTAACAATCGTTCACACTTTAATTTAATACACGTGTTTTTGTTTGTTTAATAATTGCTTTATTAATTAGGTCTTCACCCTTCTGTGGTTTATAATAAAAAAGGAATGACAAAACTGTTAATTTATTTGAATTCGAAAAATAAAGAAGATAAAGAAGATTTTGATTACCATTACAGATTATCATTGTTTATGTTACCGACCAAAAATCGATAATAACAGGTTTGTTATTCGTTCATATTAACACAGGTGTCAGTGTTATTTATATATTATAGTTAGTTCGATGGTTTGAAGTCTCAACAGTATTTGATTCTACATATTGATTTCTTTAAATTAATAAATAAAATAAATAAAAAATAAATTTTCACACCAATTATAATGTAAAATCCGTTGGTATTGATCGCCGAGCTTAACAACCATAGTAATGCTATTCTGCGCTTACTGTATTTATATTTAGATTAAGTATAAAGCTAAAACCTGAAGACGCCAAAATCTTATTTAATAAAATAGTTACCCTAGTAGACGTATCATAGTTGACGTATAGTAGCGTCTGCACATAACAGCCAAGTTTTAATAGTTCTGCTAAATATAAACGTGGATGTAAAGGTAGATAGGATGTGATCCAATATTTGTGCATATTCGACAAATAGACAAATATCATACCGTTAGTGATTATGCAAATATGAAAAATATTTCGTCCACTCGGTGGTCGTATAGTAATTGTCGTTAACGTAAATTTGACGAACATCGGCCAATACATCTTGTGTAAGGCCATCTACACGATGAGGCCAACATTTTTATACCTCATCGCTTAGAGCCACCTTGTAATGGTTGCTATGGTTAAAATGGTTTAATAAAGACTTGTTCAAGTCTATTTGTGCTGTGTGCTTCAAAAGTCATTTTAAATTAGCTCAAATTCCTTGAGGAGAAAGCTTACCTAAGCTGTAATAGTGAAATTGAAATTTCTTTACGAATACTTACATCTTAAAGGATAAATAAAAGATGTTGATCATCGACTATTTCTAATATTTGATCTGTTTCTATCAAGTCTCATTGAAAAACATAACAGATAGGAAACTGGTAGAACAACCTACCTATCTAAATCAATATGTGAGGAACTTATTGAGGTAATGGCTCAAAATTTAGAGTCCAATCTTATTAAAAGTTCCAAATATTTTTTGCCTGTTGTAGCCTCTACTCTAGATAGCCCAGTTTTTTAAATTACCCGATAATTAATAAGATTTCTTACTACCACCCAGTGGTTAAAGCTGTGGCAGTTGGAGTGGGAGGTACCGGGTTCAAATCCCGATAGGGGCAGGATGCAAAAGGGACTTTTCACCATCTGATTACGATCGATGGTGTTAATAAACACATCTATAACCCCCTGTTGGAGTGCATGGGCCCATCTTCCATGTCAGTACTATGGAGTTCTACGATGCAATGCTATGCAATGCTATGCAATGCGCAGATGGTTCTACGAAAATCGGACCAATAGCCGTACGTCCTCGATTTGGCCGTTAAGGCGTAAAGAAGGACGTAAATAAGCAAACCGCGAAAGAGCTGGGAGAGACTTGAGCCTCAAAAAGATAGCATAGTATAAAATATAAATAAAAAAAAACAAAAAAAAAAAAGATTTCTTACTCTTCAAAACCGCACTCAGAGTGAATATTTTTTTTTTTTTTACTTATTTATTTATTTATTTATTTACAATTTTGTAAACTACACACCCTATTTTGAGCTTATAAGCTCATTCGCAATTAGATGTGCAATTTATAGATTTTCGAAAATATACAAAAATTTAGATTTGGTTAAAAATTATCAGCTGCTTATCACCCATCTAAAAATTTAAGTTGGTACCTTGAGAAAGTATGAATCATCCTTTGGTTCTGTTTTATTTCTTATGCCTGGAGATCTGCTATGCATGAAGTGTGGTTGACTATTTTGGCAGGACTGGAAATCATAGTGTAGCTAAATCGTTCAGACCAGTCTGAATTTAGGGTTTCACATTTTGATGTTGAAGTTGGCTGCCACTTATCATTTTTTAAATATTGAAGCTGATTAAAACTAACAAAATTAAATAATTTTGAACTTTTTTTTTAACTGAAACAATCACTTGTCTATACTTGAAGCACTACAACCGACTGTTAGAGTGCAGGTCGTTTTCCATATTATTTTGGGTATTTTTATTTAATTTATCTTAAGTCTTACCAGATGAGAAACACTTACTGCGGTAAATACATATCTCTAGTAAATATGATTCCCTTAAATTTATGGGAAGATAACAAATGTACAAGACGAGCTCCCAGATAGTGAAAACACTTTGTAAGTACATATTTTAATATCAACAAAGTTGGCTCTCTTCCAATAGCATAAAAGGCTCATGGTGGGAACTTAGTATTTCAACAAAGCGCATAGACGCGTGCTCCACCTTTAGCAAACTGGAACAATTTCAACCAGGCAAAGAAGACATTACATCAGGAATTGAACACAAGGGATGATAAAATGTAAGTTTCATCAATATCCGAAAGGCGTTCGTCACTTACTGCGTGTCTTCAGTCTATCATGCGATAGCTTTTGAAACGGCTAAATTAAATGGAAAGGGTGCATAATTGGTCAGCTTCGGGTTAGCCCTCTAGCAAAGTATTTTACCTTACGACAAGTAGAGGTTACTGACCACTTTTTTAACTATGTGAAGAGACAAAGGAGTTGGTCTCGATCCGATGAATTATAGTGAGAACCAACTTTTGATTAATAATCTCGTTGCCCTCAATGTCACAATGAGCATGCACCCACTTTATCATTATCTTGCTGTTGCAAACTGGAAGGTTCAATAATTTTCTACAATCTCCTACCATTTGAGCTGGTTAGAGGATTTTTGAAGGAGTTAAGGACTGGTTTACTATCAGTGCAAAACATAAACTCTTAGTGAGTCTTTATCTTTGAGAAAGAAAAAAAAAGCCAAAATCACGCAGTGGGTGTAATATATTCCGCTTGATAAATATTACAGTCTGTGACCATACTACAAGTAGTTCTCAGATCATGGAATGGACAGTAGATAACAAACACAGCATATTGTTCAGGAGAAAGCAACCTGAAAAGAGTATAAGAGAACAAGCTGTGCTCCATCACTAGAATCGGAGTTGAAGCTATGGTTTCAGTTACAGTCCAAGTTAAGTTCTTTGATAATTTTACTTTAACCACCGGCCACCAAATGTCAGAAGCATAAGTGAGACTACAATTGGGCTCAATTCCCAGTGGTATTATAATGCACAATCGGGTGTTTTTTATGTGTAAGTGTAAACGGTCCATAGTGACATTGAGTTCTGGAATAATTTCCGACTGCTTTAATTTTATTTTTGGTATTGGTAGAACCAGTGATTTATAAGTAAAAGATAGCACTGGAAAGGATTCATTGAGAAACAGACCTGAGTTATACAATATCAGTTTAATTTGATGATCCTTTAAGAATGTAACCAGGTGTTCTGCAACGTGACTGTGGAGTCGGTCCAAAAAGCATTCAGTATATCACGAGCCATGAGGTACATGTTCCAGTATCATTCTGTAAGGAGTTCATTTGGTAAGACGAGATAGAAAAAGTCCAGACAGGTTGTCTCATGGTTCTATCTGTATATTTGTTCAAGAGTTGAGTGAGTATGGGATTTAGTGTTTAAGTTCTGTTTCTCTTGCTATCAGGCAGGCTTCATCTAAGGTTCCGATGAAAAACCATCGGCCTCACCCATCACAAATAGAGCATTAATTGGCAAATTAAGAGAGGATACCGAGACTAAGGTTCATGTATCGTTTAGCAAGTTTTCGAATCTTACAAAAAATACCTAGCCAACCCTATAATAATCTATGCTTTAAATGCCGTAAACAACCATAACCACGTCTCATTGAGACTTTACAAACAGTATATTTAATAATGAGCCCAAAAAATCTCCTTAAGCGACGAGAATAACCTGTGTAGATAAACACTTTGTGTAGTACGCGTGCGGTACCGGTAGTCAACTTATTTCCCAGAGTATTAAAGTAAACCCTAAGTTGAATGCATGTGTGGGCAATTAAACCAACCAAATGGCGCAGTGATAAAAGCTGTTTCGTTTCGAGTGGGAGGTATACCGAATTCTACTCGGCAAAAAAACTCCGACCCCTGATATTCATGCACAAACTATATATCAGCCGAAAGATTCTTCAACTACTTTAGATTGGCACTGAGCTATACAATACGCAGATGAAGTAAAAATCTGTAATGGGAATCAATAAACGATAAGGAAAGTAGTTTCTTCTTGTGACGGAACTAGTGTTAATTGTGTTAAACTTCTAAACTGAGTAAATGTATTTTTTGGATAATTCCATCTCTGTTCAATTGTTTACTCAACAAGATAATTTTTTCGATAGTAGCTGCAATGCCAGAAACCAACAAACAAATTCTCACAATCGTGTGTGATTTTTGGATGGTTAGTAAAATAGCCAACACGTACAACCTGGCTCAAGAACCAAACTTAATTTTATTTTTCATACGAAATTGATCAAATTCTAACGATATTATAGAAATCATAAGTCACTATACAGAGTACAGATGACCAGAGTCAGCTAATAGGGAATATATGGAATAAAAACACCGCAAACAGTTTAGAACCAAACTGTTGTAAGCGTTCCGTAAAACGTTTCCCCTAAATGTATACGTTTTGTAAAATTATACCCGATTTGTTATCTTGATTTGTAATTCGAGTACGATAAATGTAAGCCAGCCTCATCGAAACTAAATTAATTAGTAATGATGTCATAAAACTTATTTTTGTATTTGACAAGTTCTCTTATCTTATTGGACACAATACAGAGACTCTAAAAGGTTTTTTTAAGAAAACAATATCGTCCCTAAAGTAATATAATCGCTTATTAAACGGACATCCCCACCAATATTCTTTCTTTAATCAAAAGTAGTGAATCACTTTATTTCAATCAAAATTACGTTTCTATTCAATTTGGTTACTCACTTTCACTGATTGTAATTGTTATATTAACCTAGGGGTTGCTAAGTTGCTTAATAGTTTTGTTATATCTTCCGACTATGTATATATGTGTATATAGTGCGTCCAAGATAAGAATACCAAATACGAATACAAGATTATGACAAAAGGAGATGGTGGAATTCAATTTAGTATATAACAGATATTGTCGTCGTTTTAATCTGAATAGAAATCAAACCCTATTATTTTGTTTCGGGTAGTTTTTTAAAAAAAAAATATAAGTAAATACATAAAAAACTACTGTACGGAGGAAAATAGGAAAACGGAAATCAGAAAAAAAAAATCAAAATCTCTCACATAAATAATAAAGTTGTGTATGCCCATGTACAAATACAAACACACACACACATTACTATAGAAATCACGTTTTTCGATTTTGGCAGGTTCAAAGTTGACTGGGAAGATAAATATGGGTAGAAAATTGAATTGCATATACAAGTCAGTCCAATATGTGTTATGTACGGATCGAGATTTTATTAACAAAAAAAATATATATATCCGATAGAACGGTTAAGTCCTTCCGAAAAAAAAAATCCTTAAAACTTAAATCCGGTTAATCCTTTCCCTCTTCTCGATCGATCTTAGTATATTTATTTGTTTTGCTCGAAAATTTTTAAGAAAACCTTAATTTTATTGACTTACCCTCCCCCACCTTTTATTATTATTTTTTTGAAAAAAAAAATTTTTTTTTTTAACAATACATATACACACACAGAATAGATGAAAATGCTGAGGGCAAGTAACATCACACAAAAAAAAAACTTTTCTCGTTTTTCATTATACTTTTTGCTTTATATTCGATGGAGGATTTTCATTTTTCTTTGCCTTACATTTTTTTTTTGTTAAAATAATAAGTGACATGAGGTTGAGATAAAATGAAGACTGGAAATTCACCAAAATATAAAAAGAAGCAAAAAAATAAAAGAGCTCAGGAAGGGAAATGGAATTTTCACAAAATAAATAAATGAGAAAAATAAGATAATTTTTATTGTTTTTCTTCGTTTGGAACGGTTCATGGTGATGATCATCATCTCGCCAGGCAAATAATAATTGTCGGTCCCTCATTTTTGTCGGTTCTGCTTTTTATAATAATATATAGGAAAGGGAAGTGAGTGATTCTCTTTTATTTTTTTTATTTTAAAAAGGATTAATCTATTTGTACTGGTGTCCCGTACATTTTCACCCCTTTCCATAAATTTTGGCAATTTTTTTTTACAGATTTTTGGAAAAATAAAATAAGGACACGTGCTAATAAATAATTGAATGTTTTATTTTTTAGCTAAAAATGTCATTTATTGAAACCTAGCTCGCGTTTAAACTATTTATGTAATATATAATCTAATGTTGGTTGTGTTGTCAAAAGCAGGGTGTCTATGTGAAAGGATTTAAAAACATCTGGTCTTTATATAAATATGTAATTAAGGTTTTGTGAGACCCTCATCTATTGAGTAAAATATTGGTTGTTGCACACCGGTCCTGATCAAAAATAAAATCATTTTGATTTGCCATCAAGCAGAAAAAGAATTTTCCTTCGTATTTTTTTTTTTGTTAATATCCCATGTTACCAGTTACATTTATTTTTTCCCATTTACTCGCTTTTTTGTGCTCTGCTTTTCTTCCGCCTCATAGAGTTATCATTTTCTAAAAATTGAAACGAACACACGAGGAAAAAAAATACGAAAAATGAAGAAAATTCTCAAACCCAATTTCCTTCTACTTAATTTTTTTTTTTGTGTGTGCTTCGTTCCATGGTTATAACATGTTTCAGGATGAATAAAGCTTTGGAAAATACATACCCACATGAACATATATTTATATAGAGAGAAGGCGAAAAATACAGAACACAAAAAATGTTCTGTTATATAGAAAATTTGATACGAGGATGTGTATATACATGTATATACATGCTTATATGTGTTATATATAAAATTGATGTAAGGAGCGGCTCTTTCTAATAAAAACAACAAAAACAACGACAAAAAAATAAAATTTAAGAAGATTGATAATGTTGGAACAAAAACTTTCTCGTACAAAACATATATACAGACATACCCATAATATATGATGTGGAGAACATGCTCAAACCCCAAGCACAACATTTTTAATCTTTTCGGTGCCAAATTAGTGATTATATATGTAAACTTATTGAATCATGCCAACCCTATATGTACGAAATACATTCGAGTATGTATATAAAAATTCAAGGGTCTCGGGTCTTATTCCGCTTTTTTGTATGCAATATATCTAAGGGTAAATTAAAAATAAAGTAAAAGACCCTCATCAATCGGACAGTTTCATTTTACTTCTCGCACCCCATAACCATTCGATTCGATTTTTTTTTTTTTTTGGAAAACCTTAATTTTTTCTATTTCTTATCTAACCTACTGCTATATATATATATATACAAACTAACTATAAATACAAGACAGTGCAGAAGTACCAGAGCACAACACACACACACACAAAAATAATCTCTTGTACCGTACTTATATAATTTAGTTTTTCTTGCTTTCATTCTTCTATATATAGCTACCCCCCTTCCCATCCACAAAACGCTGGGTAGCCCACAATATTTTATCCAATCTCGCCGTTTTTGTGCACCCCTCAAATCGTTCTACTTTGTTTTGAGAAATGGATAATAAAAAAAAAAAAACTTAAGAAGAATGAACAAAATCTTCTTCTTCGAAATTTTTTGTTTTTATTTTCTTAATTCAACCTAAAAAAAATTTTTTTTTTCTTTTGAAAAATGTTCGAAATTTATAAGGAAAGACAGACAAATGAGTGGATCTGGATATATACGGATAAATTTTGGGTATATATCTATGTATATAGATAGATAGATATACATGAAGGTAGAGGTGGGTGTTTTTTCGGAATTTTCATTTGCACTAAACCAGAGAATGATGGAATTTCGAATTAAAAACGACTTTTGGTGGTATGAAGCAATCCACAATGGCTTTAAATTAGTGCATTAGCTTATCCCTTATATAAATCGATACATAGTTACATTAGATGGAAATCGAAACATTTTAAAATCAGCTGTCTAATTTCTAAGTTTTGTTTAATTTACCCAATCCTTTGGACACTCCTACAAGTCTACTAAAGGTGATGTTATACAATGAGACAAGATACACAATTGAAATTGGCACATCTAGCAGCACAACTAAAATTATAAAAGTCACAAGCAAGTTGACGTGGTGTACACTGACTTTGTGTTTGACTCCATTAGCCATTGTAAAGCACTACAACAGTTAAATTCATTTGGTTAAATAGTGACCTTAAGCGACCACTTCCAATACATCTATATTGGGAACAGCTGGTCCAACTCAATTCCAGCTACATCGGGTTTTTCACAAGGTTTCCGTCTAGGACCTCAGATTTTTACTATTTTTTAATCGATGCAATCACTGAAATAATTCGCGATTCCCTGCACTTTGCATTCATGTTCTACCTCGTGTCTGCGATCATCGATGTGGTATTCACGGTTTCTTAAAGAATTTTGGCTTCCTCGGGATTTTCAACCAATGTTTATACGTTGTCATTGTGACATTTTAGTAATTTTGTATATTAAATAACACCTTGATGTGGCGCTCCTATATCATTCCGATTTGAGTTCTGTATTTTTCTCTAAATCTTAGTGTCATAGCTTGACATTTGCAAAAGTTACACAGTCAAGAGTACATCGATCTCTGTGTGTGTTGGTGATTATTTATAATTTTAAAAATGGATTTAAATTTGCAACAACGAACTTTCGGTACCGATTCTCTAAAGGTCGTGAGTCAATCGAAAATGATGAACGCAGTGGCAGACCATCGACATCGAAAACCGACGGTCAATAACCGCAAATTAACCATCAGAGAGATAGCGGAAGACTTGAACATTGCCTATGGATCCGTCCAAGACATTTTGATTAATGATTTAGGTTTCCGTCGTGTAGCAGCAAAGTTGCTGCCAAAAGAACTCAATTTCATGCAAAAAACAGACCACGTTGATATCGCAAAAGACATGATTTGTGAGGCTGAATCCGATCCGACATTCATCAAAAGGATTACTAGAGACGAGAAGTGGGTTTATGAGTACGACGCGCAATCCAGACATCAGTCAAGTGATGGCGTTCATAAAATGAGCCAAAAGACAATGCTCACGGTTTTCATGGATTACAACGGTGTGCATCATGAATTTTTGCCAGAAGGCCAGACCGTTAACGTGTCTGGACGAGTGTAATTTGTGCATTATGAGACGTTTGCGTGAAGTAATTCGCCGAAAAAGACCAGAATTATGGGCAGAAAACTCGTGGATTGCACAACGATAACGCACCGTCGCACAGTGCCATCATTATTCATAATCATTATTCATAATTTTTATTTGGCGAAAAATGCAACAAATACCATTCAACAGCCATCAAATTCACCTGTGGTTTCTTTCTGTTCAATCGAGCTAAAAACCATTACGAAGAACGCGTTTCAGTAGCCGAAAGGAAATAATGGAAAAATCGCATGAAACACTGATGGACATACCGAAAACCGAATATAGAAGATGTTTAGAGTATTGGATCAAGTACTGGTATAAGTGTGTTGTATTCGATGGAGATTACTTTGAAGAGAAAAATATAGATTTAGATTTGTAATTTTTTGAATTAATTCCGGGAACTTTTTGATCAAGGTCACAAACTTTTTGATCAAAGTTTTATAACATCGTATATTCTGATATATAATTACAGGTTTTAAACAAAAACTTAGAACAAGTTAGCTTAAATTAGAAATGCGACACCTATGAACGGTAAGAGGCATTAATTAATTATTGAATTTCACAGTTAACAACAGATGGCTTCTTCAAATAAACAAATAAATGTTTTTGAAATTCCTAATACAAAATAAATTTAACAAAAGGAAAAATGGATTTATTAATTAATTTTAATAATTATTTTTTAATTAATCATCTTTATAGATTTTCCCTTAAAACAAATTATTTTATTCATAAAACTAATAATAATCAAATTGTATTTACCACCCAGGTGGCGCAGTGGTTAAAGCTGCGGCAGTTGGAGCGGGAGGTACCGGGTTCGAATTCCGATTCGAGGCGAGATTCAAATGGGTTTTTCACCTTTGTACGTTTGGGCGGTGCGATCGGTGTGGAAAATGAACATATATATCTGGATCCCCTGTCGTGTTTTGAATCCTTGGGCCGACCCATCTTCCATGGCAGTACTATGGCTGACATGGAGCTATGCCACAACAACCACAACCTAACCTAGTATGTATTTATCCCAGGATTTCCCCAATGGAAAATGTTTGGGAAAAAAAGAGGATTCACAAGAAATGAAACTGAAATTACAGATCCAAAATGTTTTTCTTGTATAGTTTTGCTCGTAGCTAGTGGAAATGGTATCAAATCGAAAACATAAGATCGTTCATAGCTTGCATGTTTACTTTGGGTACAATAACTTTTGAATATATTAAATTTTACCCCACAAGTACTTCGATTATCGTGAATCCTCACTTTTTTTTACAATACATAGATGGTAGAAATTAATTCCATCTTGAGTACTTGTTTCCCAATTTCAATCAATTACACAGTTTTCTGGGTCGATTTTAAAAATCCTGGGATGGAATGAAATCAGTATTGGTTGGAATCCTGGAATAACTTCTCAAACTTCGATTAAATCGTTGCTTCTGGCAAAATAAGATTTTAGACACGGTTAGGATAGTTTACGCTCTTTAAGCGCTAAACCAACTAAGCCCGAAATCTATGCCTATATTGTAATGGGTACCGGGTTGTAATATTTGAAATGCAGCCTGGTGGTACACTGTCTTAAAGTCAAATCAATATAATTTTTTCGATCAATATCGATTTCGATCAATATATTACATTCTTCAGATGATAAACGGATAGTAACGATTACTATTTATTTTGCACAGACAATGTTTACGTTGATCTTTATAAAATTGTTTGTACAGCTTCGTTTTTCTTAATTTATTTACATCTTTTGAATATGTGCCAAATCAGACAATAAATATCTTATCTGTTTATCTGTCGGTTTATCTGTGGTTTGGTGCCTAACTATTTCCAGATATCATGGCGTTTATTTACAGTCCCAAAATATAAGGAATGCGATTAACGTAACTGTCTCATTGATTTACTCTCAAAGGAGCAGAAAGCCGATGAAAGGGTCTGGTACTTCAAAGACTACTGAAGGTTCCTCATTCTTAACTTAAGATTTTTAACTGCACCATTATACAAGATATAACAATTACGAAGTTTAACACGGATACACTCCAATGACCAAAACTGACTGTTACAGTATCCTACTGACTGTATCCTATCTGTTACACTGATGATGAATCAAAAATCAACATTACAGGCAGCAAGCACTCCTAAGTGATTGCTGCTAGTAATGTCGACCTTTGTTTCATGCTAATGTAGGTTAAGAAAGAATTTAATCAACTTTGAATCAAGGACTGGTACAATGGAACAACACGAACACCGTTTCAATAACAAGTCAATTAGTATTCTACTCGTGCAAAAGTGAACTCTTTGTATGATAATTTAATTATACTAACCCTTTGACTAAAAATGCTGCGCCACCTGGGCGGTTTTATTTAATTTAGAGTGCAGTGGTGAATTTATGTAGCCACCAATCGCACATTTTCCAAAGGTTATATACTTATATATATATATATATATATATATATATATATATATATATATATATATATATATATATATATATATATATATATATATATATATATACTTATATATATATATATATATATATATATATATATATATATATATATATATAATATATATATATATATATATATATTATATATATATATATATATATTTATATATATATATATATATATATATATATATACATATATATACATTTATATATATATATATATATATATATATATATATATATATAAATATATATATATATATATATATATATATATATATATATATAAATATATATATATATATATATATATATATATATATATATATATATATATATATATATATATATATATATATATATATATGAGTGGACTATTGTGCCATACAATATCTTTAATCACACATTAAATAATCGTAACGAATTACACAACATCCGAACTTAATACTCCATGTCTTCGGCCATTTCTTATCATTAACAACATTCTTCTTGACCATACCCGGCATGAGGATAAATTCGACCTAAGGGCACATTCCATAAAACAATAATTTCTGGTAGCTCTTGTATATAACCAGGCTACAATAAGATCTCTGTAACAGAATTCTAAATCATCTTTTGTTTTGCCACTACATTAAAGACCATTACCGATAGTTAAAACTTGTCAATTTAAACATTTGAATGAAATACCTTCAAAGAAATCTGATTGTGAATTAAATTTTTGGATTAAAACTTTAACCACTGCGCCATTTGGTCGGTCATTGGAAACAGTATATCAAGCATATCATTTAGTAAATATTTATTTATTGCGGTGCTTACCGATAAAGTAGTGTTTGTCAATAGTAAAAGTTTTAAGAAATCCGAGTTGTCCCTAAATCATTGGCTAATTTAGTTCAATTTAAAAAAAAAATGTTTAAAAATTGCAAGATACAAACTTTTGGAACAAGTTGACCTTATTATTGAAGAAGAAGTTTAATAAGCTGAAAAGTAATACAGCTATTCATAAGAAAATGAGGGAGAGGAAAAAGGAAAGCAAATCATCGTATCATTCTTATTTAATGATTTAGAGGTGAATAAGTCAATAGTACAAAGTGCAACTACAATAGACAAATTCAAAAGGAAATTAGAATTGTATGAGCAAATTATGTCGATAATTAGAAGTAGAGATATTGAAAGACATCATACCAAGCGTGATAAAAGACAATATTTCGCATATTAGGACTAGGTGTAATTATCATGCAAATAATAGTGAAGATGAGATGATGATAGTGAATTTGAGTTGTCTGCCATGCGACTTAAAGATGGAAACTTGAAGATGATAGCATTGCCCATTTCTACTATCTACGGTATTGGTATGCCAAAATGATGAATTGGTTGAATTCATATATTGGTTGACTCAATATAATTATATGGGCCATTTTGAATTCTAAGAGGATTACCACTATCAGCAGACATGCTCGCTTGGACACCACCAGTTTTGGTTTGTTTTACGGTGTTGTCCCTTAATCACGATTTACAAAGAACTGTTAAGTTTTGCCAATCGCAATAATTAATTATGTGCGGTTAAACCGTATAAGATCTCGGTGGCCAATTATTGCGCTGCAACTATACATATTTACAGTCTCGGTCGTCTAATTAAGACCATAGAAGGCTTGTTCTTATATCACATTAAAGTTCTGCAGTTGAATCGCTCTACTGGCATAAACAAGTCAGTTAAGGTATAGATTTAATAAATCCATCACCTCTATAAGCTAGGCCAACGAGTGAATCGTTAGATAGATGCAAACGATTTTGTAAAATGCGAAATTGATGTGTACAATGACAAATTGAAAATAAAAGCAGTTTAAAACACCGCGATAAACTATATGAGACTAGCTTTGAAGTACTGCCTGTGATATAGTTAGGAACCTTGCCACTCCAGAAATTCAACTAAAGATAAGAAACACAATTATTTAACATTTGACATAAGTATGAATATAGTCGGCCTCTGAATGTTATGACAGTAACCAGTTAGGTCACCTATACCGAATTAAAGCTGCTCAAAAATATAATAATTATATAAAAACTATTCTCGAACCTCTGAGTGGGCAAGCAAATACGCTTTTATTAAAAATGCTCAAAGGTAAGCACTATTAGCAATTGAGAAAGAATTTATCTGGTTCTGCCATGCATGGCCATTTTATTACAAAACAATTTGTCAAGATGATTGCTCGAGAACTCTACTTAAGAGACAAACGTTTCATCGATAGTTCTATACATAGTTGTTTAGCTAGTTCTTATAAAAGGGAACAGACGGCTTTCTGGTCACTATTGCAAAACGTGATTGTCCACTAGTAAGTTACCACATGGACCATTTAGGTAACTTTGTGACCACATAGAAGGTATAGTAAAGCAACATATAATCTAAGTATAATTGATCGTTTTTATAACTTGCTATGGTTGTATCCAGTAAAGTTCACTGCCTGTGCGGAAGTAACATAACAGGTGAATGTACTAATGGCAATTGATAAACTCCTTTCACATCTAGCGAATTTATTCAATATTGTAGGAAGGAGTTTATAACATACAAACAATGTTTGTTTACGTCGATTCTAATCAAATTGTTTGTATAGTCACGTAAATTCTAAACTTTCAGATGGAATCGTTCGTTATAGTTACTCGAAAATAATTGTTCTCGTTTTTATAAATTTCAATATCAATCGATCAATCATGTCAAAAGTCTATCATGACACTTGTAATTTACGCGTATAATTGTGTATAGTGTTAATGAAGAGTTGAGACTCCTTTCAAATTCAGCCAGTATGTTATTTAAAATGTGTTCCAAAAGATATCCAGTTTGTTCACTACAGAAAGTTGGGCAATCTGAGCACTTCAATTTATAAATTCCGGTAAGAGAAACAACAAAACTTACTTTACGAATCTTTGTATATGTGTGATCCAAGCACCACCTATTGGAAGTACATATATATTGGAAGACTTTCGTATTGGAAGACTTCCGTTAATATCTTCCGAATCCATCGACCGAAACCAAAAAAAAACTTATGGGAGACGAACTTATTCACCAACGTTTGTATATATTATATACCATAATGGGAACTCTCACTATGGTACAGGCCAGATAGCATTATCATGAAGATACGGCATTCGAGGAATAATACATTTGCCTTGCAGATCACGTTTAGAAATAGAGTTTGGCTACTATTGAAACGTTGTGTCGATTGACTTACACTTTTGGCAAATGGATATAATAACTGATCATGGTTGCTTTACAATATATATAGAGAGAAAATACGCTTGAATTCCTTGAGTGCATGGGAACGTAATAGACCACAGTACACGTGCTTTTTGTCTACGATTTAACCAAAAGAGAAAAAGCAATAGAGGATTTTCTCACTAACTTATTAATATTAGACATCATAAAAGTAATGGTGAAGTCCCAAGATGCCAAGATGGGTAGAATGCGCTAATCGTGACTATCTCATGGATTTCATCTCAAAAATATAGGAAAGCAAAGATCACCTGATTCAAGCGAATGGTTTAAATAACACGGAGAGTTTGATCCTGTGAAAAGTATTGAAGATTTCGTTTTCTTCGTTCAAATAAGTTTAACTGTAGGCTTATACTAAATATAAAAACTAGTGGGTTTGACACGGGTACATTTCAATACCAAATGCCAAACTGTCTATACTTGTTACACAATTTATACTTCAAAATGCCGAAATTAAGATGAATTTATCTGTGCTGTACGTTTGAAATTATGTCCGGATGCAATTAAAAAAAGTACGTATGGACCATTAAATCTAAAGGTTCCATCAATTAAAAATTTTCAATTTTAAATTAAAACCTAGGTCTGCTATTATAATTACTTTCCGTGAGCTTTGTGACACCTTTAAACAAGACAAGAGAAACGAAATACCTAAGACAGTCAAATGCTACATCAAATATGTGTATGCAGACCTCCAAAGACGCAGTCTTCTAAAACGCAAATGCCCCATCGGCCACACTGATGCTTGAACAAACGACTAAGCAACTGTTATCGGCAGTTAAGCGCAACAAAAACCAAAAGGTAAGACAAGACTGATTTAAATCAACTACGTCCAATTTGATAAAAGAACTAGGATACCATTTCAATAACGACCCAACAGATCTCACCATGAAAGAGGTCGTGGAGCGCAAGTACAGTATTAGTAATCATACCTGCTCCAAAATCTTTAACCTGGAAATAAATAATTGCGGCTTACACTACGAATAATAGAAATATTGTGATCTGGATTGCCCTAAAGAGTGAAAAAGGTCTGTTGTAGTACCATTCAACTGTCTAAAAAAATTTAATTAGAATTCACCACACCAGGAACAAATGTCGCCTGAATTGATACTATTTGATTGGGACTATTTCCGATACTTATTAAAGATCTTCATTGTATATATAAGTTGACCCTGGTAATGTTATTCGAGGAGACTAAACCCCAGTCAAATAATCTCGTTAGACAAATACCTAGAAGGCACATTCCATATATCAAGACAATTTTTTCAACTTTTCTGTATTAACATGCTTACAGTAAGATTTCTGCAAGAACTCAGACTTGCTGAATTGCATCTTTAGTTGAAATACCTAGACGGTGAAACAGTGGCGTAGCTACAAGGGCGCAAACCCCGCGCTGCAGGGGAGCCCGCAACGATAGGGGGCCCGCTGCAACGCGGTCCCGTGGTCTTTGTTATATTTGTGTATTGATTATTTGGTATTTTTGTATTGATTGTGGTTATCCATAATCATTTATCAAATTTACGAAAAAAAAACAGCATTTGCGGGAAGTTTTGTTGAGTCACTGTTTCGCAAACAGGAGCTGAAAGTCATCGTTTGCTCGTGCATTTGTATAGTGAGCATGCTCTTGCAAAAACACAGTGCTTTGTGTGGTTTAATCGCTTTAAAAGTAGTGATTTTGACATTAAGGACAAAGAGCATCCTGGTCAACCGAAAAAGTTTTAAGCTGAATGTCAAACGCAAGAAGAACTTGCCGAATCATTGGAAGTTGATCAAGCAACAATTTCCAGACGTTTGAAAGCCTTGGGATTCATCCAAAAAAGATGAGAAATTGGGTGACATACGAGTTGAAGCCAAGAGACGTGTGGAAAAAGGATTTTGCATGTTCGAAATGCTACGCGAGCGCCACAAAAAGATGTTGTTTTTGCATCGTATTGTCACTGGCGATGAAAAATGGATCCATTACGATAATCTCAAGCGCAAAAAAGCGTATCTGAAGAAAGACGAGACAGGCCCATCGACACTGAAGCCGAATATTCACGGGGCCAAGGTTATGCTTAAAGCAGAAAATTCATGCAGGGCGGCTCTCACGTATGCGATCTGATATGAGTCAATTATTTGCCACCACGATAACTCTCGGCCACACATTGCAGTGCCGGTCAAACATTACGAGAATAACGGATGGGAAATTTATATAATACGCTTCGCTTCAAGGATTCGAAAATTGGCTCGATTCGTTTTTGACCGCGAAGCCGTCGCAGTTTTTCTGGGATGGAATCCATAAATTACCAGAAAGTTGGAAAAAATTGTGGGTAGCGATGGGCAATACTTTGGTTAAAAAATCTTGTGACATTTTTCCACAATAGATGCTCAAATTTAAAAAAAAATTCCGGTTATTAATGCATACCTAATAGCTTCCAGTATTTCATGTTTATTATTGTTTCTTACGTTACCCGTAACAGTCGCAACAGTGGAACGATCTTTTTCTAAATTGAAAATAATAATAAATTAATTTTCGATGAACATTTTTTATTACTCTGGAGGGAAAGATATGCAAGGTGGAGAGAGGCTAGTCTAAGGGACTAGATTAAGTTATGCGGGGTGGCCAAAAATTTGTAGTTACGCCACTGCGGTGAAGTAAAATTGTGGATTGAAGTAAATATTTCATCATTTAGAATTAACCAATCACTCAAATGTTATTTCACATTAAATAAACCTTTCACGCTTTACATTGGTGACTCCAACAACCCTGTATAACACACCAATATCTTCTGACATAACCTCCTAAAAATTTTCATCTGTCCGTTTCGCGCTTCTCAAGCACAAAGCTCAGATATTTCCAAGAAGTTCAATTTCCTATAAAGCCAAACCACTAAAACAGGTGGTGGGCCGAATGCGGGATGGGGGAAGGGTGGTGCACTCACAAATACAGCAATGCAGTGTAGTGTTCAGGTTACGTTTCATGTCACAATAACCCTAATCACTAAGCGAAATTTAGAGGCACCTCAACGCATTACGGCATAGATATAATCAAAATCAAAAACGGAGGGGGGAAATTCACTTGCGGGGAGGAGTAATTAATGTTGGTGGCCGTTCAAGAAAAGTAACTCAAATAGTTCGAAAAAAAACCGTTATATCATCACGCCACATAATTAATCAATTAATAAAAATCAATATTTCGAGTTAGGTTCGCTTGTAATTCGCTAGCACTGTCATGACACACGACTGCGAGCGTACATATACGAATCGCCGCAGTACCGGACATCAGTTCGGTAGCATATTCTTGGTGTGATCACACAGTAATTCAAAGACGTGATCAAATTCAACATATAAGCAGCAACTCGAATTGCAACTAACTCAAATCATATTGAAATTATATCAGGCTTCACGCTTTACATGTTTTTTGATCGTATTCAGGTAGTTTTTGCTGGATTATCAGTTTCTGGAAAAATTTCCTCCTGTAAAGCAACGGGATACAATTGCATTGAACAAGTATTATGTCTTAAATTAATTTCATCACCTTAGCACAGGAAATGATATTCCTGTCACTTCCATCACCCTAATAGATTTTAAATATATATTTTTGGTAGCTTCATTAGCAATATATATCTGGGATATAAATCGTGATTATACTCGTGAAATTAGAACCAAATATGAAAACTTCCACGTACATATATGTATACCAGATACACACATACGGATATATATATATATATATATGAATGTGGAAAAATTTACTAAACTCGGTGAACGAAATTAATATTAAGAAAACAAAAGAAATTTTTCTTTTATTTCTGCTTTTCATCTTAGCCCAAAAAAAAATAAAATAAAATAAAATAAACAAAAACAAAACTGTATACGTATATAGATTTTCCTGTTCTTTCCTTTTTTTGGTGAAGTATTCTCACACCAATTTTATTTTTATAATCTATCCTTAAAAATCCAAAATATATATATGTGTGTGTACGTATGTATACAGCAGCACACACTACATACATATATATATATATATATTGAGCAAAGGAAAATATCTTATATAACCAGAACCTTTTCATTTCTCGTTTCACAAAATTTTCCTTAATTTTTTCCATCAACATCATTATTAACCCATACCCATGCCTAACACAAAAAATTGTTTATCCCATTCCTGTGTAGGGTATATATATGTATATATATACACACTCGTATATCGAGCTATGCACGAGAAGAAATTTTCCTTATCATATACACAAGAAGAAAAACAACAACAACAACAACAACATCACGATAAAGAATAAGAAGAAAAAGTAATAATAATAATAAAAATAAGAAAACTCACAGACATTTTATAGAAAATTCAGAAAATCCTACATTCTTCTTATTCCACTTCTTTATAAAATTTGTTTTTATTTTTTTTTTTTTTTTGTGTCTTGTGTGTGTATATACATGTATATACTTCTTCAAACGAAAATTCGTTTTTCATCATCAGTTTTTCGTTTTCCTCTTCTTCTTCTTCTTCATCTCAAGTTTTTCCTTTTTACCATCATCATCATCATCATCGGCATCGGCATCGTGTTTTTCTTTTATTATTTTCATTTTTCGTGATCGTCATTTTATATATTAATATTTATTATCAGTAACGTAGAGGGCTGATTGATTTAAGAAGGGTAGTTAGTTACTCGTCGCGCTTATATATACGTTTATACGAAAACAGTTAGTTGCTTATATTATCATGGCTTAGCAGCAAATATCTCTCGTAAATCAATGTTATATGTACTTGTTGCACAAAACGAAGTTGTATAAATTACTGATTGTAATCAAAACATATATGTTGTTTGTGTGTGTGTACGAATATGTGATATGTGTGTACATAATCTACAACGGATACATGACACTAAAAATATTTGATATATAATCAATCAATGTTGATTATCGCAAATGTAATAATCTTGTGACAGATTACAACTGTAACAAACATATATACAGAGGGATCGAAAGCTAAGTCGCATAATGTAGTTTGTGTTGAGTACGAGATGTCGATATACAAAGTGTGCTTAACAGCAAATATTTAATCTTTCATACAAATAACACAGTCCAAGACACACAGTAAAAAAATTACCTGTATACGAGTGGGATGGGCGAAACGAGGTGGAACAGCTAAAAAAACATTTTCTCAATTTTCTAGAAATTAAATTTAATTTAAAACTCGGTGTGTCCATCATTTGCACCCATTTAAAAAAGCAGACCAACTTGTATATTCAGTTTGTTGACAAAATAGCAGCAACAACAAAAAAAAGTCATCTCCCATGTACATAAGTATATAAACGATGATGACGACAGTGGTGATGGTGTGGTGGATAATCATAAAACGCCCGCACTCACAAATTTTTATACTTTTTTTTTTTTATATAAATTCAATGTTATATAATTTGACATAGATATAGAGATATATAAACACATCCCTCTATAGCACAAATGTACATCTGTATGTACTGTATATAGACATGGATGAAAAGAAAACCAAAAATTCTGTTAAGTAAAGGGAAAGAGCAAAGAGGTATTCATAATCATCATCGTCATCGTCATCATCCCTCAAAAAGATGTTTTTTGGCACACAAAAATGATTGTGGTATGAAGGAAGGTAGGAAAACATAAAAAGGAAAACGAAGGATGATTTGTTAGGTTGGAAATTTTTGTATTGAATGAACAACAGAAGAAAAACGAATCGAATTGGATTTTTTTTCTACTTGTGTTGGAAAAGGATGGGCTGGGTGGTCGAGCTATTTTATGGAGGTTTAGAAAAATCTAAAATATATATATATATATATATATATATATATATATATATATATATATATATATATATATATATATATATATATATAATTGTTGAGGGTGAAATGAGATTAGATGTTAGTGCAGGTACCCGTGAAATGATGATGAAAATATATAAAAGTTTTACCTTTGTCGATACTGCCCACACAAATACATAATCAACGGTAAAACATTGTAACGGAGAGAAGGGGAATCAAGTATTAAATTGAAGTAAATTTCCACGAAAAAAAAAATTCGAATTTTCACCAAATTTAAGGTTATCATTTAGTCGTTGCTGCAAACGATAAAATTACGACGATATTGCAAAATATTTATACAACTCACACTAGTTCCATCTTTTGGGCAATAGATAAAGTTTTATTGGATAGTTTTTTCAATCGAATAATGGATTTGGATTTTATATTGCCAAATTTGAGATTTATTATTCGACAAATAGAAATCTTCTGATTGATGTAACTAATCAGTAAACAGCGGTCTGGAAAGTAGAGCAGTCTGTTCTTGTGTGTTCTGTATGTTGCGTGATACAAAGTAAGAGACAATTCGCCATAAAGGGTCCATGATGCATCGATCTAGCATTACTTTGTAAACGTATCTAGCGATTAGCTCGTGCAAAACCATAGTTTTAGTCTTCAAAATTCAAATTTGCGAAAACCATTGATTATGCATTAATAAATGAAACTAGGGATCAGACCATAAGTCATCATCAGGCCATAAATCATATCAATTGTTTCTTAACACAAGGTTAAGAAACAATTGATATATAACAATATCCTGGGTTAGTAGTAAGGTTTGAGGTTTGGTTGGGATCAAATACGCCACACCTCAAAAGGAAGACTGGAATATAAGACGTCATCACAGGTGAGTTCACAATCGAATATGTTTTCTCACATAGAGAGCTAGAGTTGAAGACTTCCTTACAATGTAAAAATATGTGAAGAATGGAACTCAATGGAATGATTTGTCAAAGGTTTAGTAGCATGACTATTGCAATAAAGGTGTCAGGATGTAACCCAAGAAATTAAGTAGACTATCGAAACTATAGTAGAGTTGTGGAAGAACGGTAGTAAAATGATCCCGTGATAGTCACTAAAAGGAGTACAAATCAGAATCACGGTAAATCCTTGTGGCAAAACATCAAAGCCTTGCAAATAGTCTACGATTAGAGATTGAATATTCAGCAAAGTTAAGATATTGTCGGAGAAGTAATGAGATGAACCACGGTGACATCATAAGAAATAAATAATATAAATTAGCTTCATTGTATAGACCATTCTTTACCACATTGTTCTTGTCAAATATTATAAAGCTATAGAACCCGGTAAAAAAACAGAGCTTAGCGTATTGTTTTTGCTAATGAGATTGGAATAAATCTCTAGATTGATTACCTGACGAAAAAACTCTTAATAGATTGTTATCGTACTTGAAATGGGTTAAAAACTCTTATATTAGCTAGTGAAATTAAGACTGCTACTAACATGTCGTTTCGAATCGCAATTTAAACCATTCAAACTTCTTTCGAAATATGCGAAATATCCACAATGGTGTCACGATCATCTTGGTTCCAGCTCGACTAAATATTCAGGGGAACGAGATAGTTGACTTGTTGCCAAAAGTTGACTCACGATTGAAATGCTTCGGATGTTAACCAAATAGTTTTCTCGCCTTTTTTGAAAACACCAAGAAAACTATTAAAGATCTTGCCCTTAACGTCTTAAAACTAAAGTGAATTAATTTCCATACGTGATTTAAGGCTAAATTCTTTGATGGTGAACCAAACCCAAGGTCAACCAAGGTTTGCATTGTCTATGACAATTAAATACAATATATTTGCAACTCCCTAGCTTTTGATAGAGCTCGGTTACAAATTTTTAATTCATCATTTTTGAAGTGATCTGTACCTTGGTCTATATTGCTGAAGTTTGTCATTCCTGCAACTTGCCAAAAAACTCAAAATAGCTGACAATGCATTAGAAAAAATTTCAGCAACAACGCAAACAGAAATTTGTTATGTGATTCGGATTGGGTTTCGGCGCAAACTTAAACTACTACAAATATTCAATAAATGACAAATTGCATATGAAACATGATTGCACCGTCTCTACAGACCATTTCCAAGTGGTTCCGAAGATTCCAGACGGGACATTTGTCTGTATAAAAACTGAGTTTCCATTGCTCGGGAAAGGAAGTGGAAGTAAGGATAATATTAAAAATGTGTACTAAGTATTTTGAGACTACAGGAAAAATTCGTTTCACCAATTTTAAACTAACTGTATCAAGAAGATTTTAACTTAACTTTCCAAATAGCAAACTGTAACCCCTCCAATGGATAAGACCATTCTTCAGATATAAGATAAAAAATAGAAGTAAGCAAGTTGGATTTGACCAAGTTGGTTGCCTCTTGAATTTATATCATCAGCTTTGAAATTCATAATACCATTATTTGTACACCTGCTATGACCTAGATTTCGAACATTACGCCAAAAGACGTTAGGCGGAAGAGAAGAATCTAATTTACAATGGAAAACACTACTCTTGGCTGCCCTAATCAATCTATAATTCTATTTAGAGCTTGTTTGTAAACTAAATATGTCTGACTATCACCGAACCTTTACCACGAGCGAAGTTTATCTATCCTAAATCTGATTGCATCTGTAATTTCCTGACACATCCATGGAGGACATTTAGGTTTAATTATCACTGTTCTAAGAGAAATACAACTATTAAAGTCCAAATTAATAAATGAATTGAAAATATGAATTTAAATTGAAAAGAGGAATAGAGAGACAGAATAGTGCTACCAAAACAATCTTGTAAGCTTCGGTCGAAAAAACAATCAATAGAGCCATCATTATGGGGTCCTAAACTGAGAGACAAATAATTGAAAAAACAAAAAGATTAACACGAGAAAACATGGCCAATAAGGGAAGAAACGAAACCGTTAGTGACTGGTCAAAATAAGTTGGTTCACTTCACATTTCTTGCTTCTTATAAATGTTTGCTTATAAACATACATAGTGCACTATAGCCAAATGGGGAACCCTGTCTTTCCTAAATAGATTCAAATCTTTAATATCAAGAGCTAAGTCTGAAATGTAGGTGGACATAAAGGTTGGAAATAAAAGATTTTCGACTGATGACGCATTTCGTCAATATTAGGTAACAGACTATATGCGTTCAGTAAGTATCCCAAATAAATTAGTTCGTATCAATTACAGGCACATTCAAATAAGTTCGGTAGCATATAAGGTTCGGTAACATATGCTTGGTGAGATAAATTTGACAGATCTAATCCGGCCTTGTGAGGCAAAGTATGACTAAATTGTTTGCGAAGGCAAAGTATGACTTTATATGGGCCTCATTAGGGAGGTGATAATCCTGTACGAACCTTGTCTGACTTGACAAAAACAAAATTGCATTTGTCCAAAAATTTCAAAATAGAGATATTATTTTGTTTGGTTGGACGTGTGGGTGATGGTATACAACGTTTTGCATAGTTTTTCGAAGTTGATCGATGATTGTGTCGCTTGCTAGTTCAGACGAAAGAGGACATATAAAAAAACTCACCTCAACCATAAACCATTTTGAACACTTAATATCTTCTTTCACTGTTGCTCGTATTCCGAGTAAGACTATTGGTATCTCGCCACTCCAATGGGTTGTGTTCCCTTTGACCATGCCGTTGGCTTGTGGATGGTAAGTTGTTGTACGTATACGGTGTGACCCAAGGTTTGTTAACTTGGTGAAAGGTTAACACCCCAATTCCCTTTGTCGTGTCACTTCATCTATAAATTTGTATTCTGCTTGTCGATAGAAGTAACCTGATGCAACGAACGCTGAATTAATCAAGGAATACTAATAACTTCAACTGAATATGTCGACTGAAATTTTCACACGCCTATAAATATCGCTCCAAGTGACATGAAATTTTTTAAACGACTACTAGAATAAAAAGTTTGTCACTTCAATTAATAATTGACGGACAAATCGACTAAGAGAATACTAATATTTGTCTGTCGCTACAAATGATACGACTAATCGAATCGGGGTGTTAGCCTCGAACTGTGTTCCTTGATCTGCCGTGAGAGTTAGAGAAACATAAAATCGGGACATATGGCGATGATTGCCGTACAATATGCTTCCGGCCAGCGAGTGAAATGATCAACACAGATAAGCAAATGCGAATATCCATTATATACAGGAAGTGGTCCTACAATATCTAGATCAATATGTTCGAATCGACAAGGTGGAATTGAGACAACTCCAGGCGTTTCTGTATGCCTTTGTGTTTTTGAACGTTGGCAGAATAAACAAAATCTAATGGACAACTTGGGCAAAAATACCGAGTCGTAATCAATGTATACGAGCAGCACGGACTCTGCGGTTTTTTGTGTAAGACCTCAAAAATCTTTTGGCGTATTGGAACTGCAAATAGAGCTCGAAGCCGGTGAGTTTAAAAAGCTCGTATTCCGGATGTCACCACTGTAATGGACATTGTACATTGGATGTAGTATCCAATGTCACGTCGGGTTCATCACTGTAATGGTCGTATCCAATGTAAGCGTGTACATTAGATGCCCAGACTGTCTGAGATTCTAAAATCATGCGATGGACAGTAGTATCCAAAACCAGCATCCTTTCGGTGACACAGCCATTTGAAAAGAATGCAAGTGATTTGGATATCTGTTTGAGCAAATCTGGTAACAACCACATATCCCTGGACCCATAAAAAACCTCAAATGATCTGTGGAAATTAAAACCGGGCCGAAGTCTATATCAATAACCATGTCAAGTTCTTGCATAGCTAGTTTAAATCCATAAAGAATTGATTTATGGCCTGAAGGAGTGCCGAAACACTCCTCAAGTGAAAGGCAGCCGAACAAGCTGTACCTAAAATGAAGCCTTGTAACTGGGGTAGGGATAGTATAAGCTCCATTGCTAGGAGCAGATTTAAAACTCCAGTTACTGCCCGACAAGTGATGTTTTGCAAGCAGTTCAGTTTACCAATCGAAGATGCATAAGTTAGCATTGGGAGAACCAGTTTTACCAAAAGCTCTATGGCATTGTCAAAAAATTGCAGTGGGTTTTTTGTAGTTTGAAATCCTGATGAAACTTCCAAAAAAGTTTATTATCTAGAAACACACCAAGATGTTTGACGCTATTTATCTTACATCTGCAAAGAGATGGTACTGAAAGAGCTGCCGTGTTCCTTCGCCTTGTAAATATAACCATGTCAGTCTTAGACGGGTTCACATATAATCTTATCTAGACACCACTGTTCTAAATGAAAAGAGCGTGTTGAGTTAAATCTAATCAGCTTATTTTTGAGCGATAAAACCGGACTCACCAAGAATAGCAAGAAGTTAGTCGATGGCCAACAGAGGTGAAAGCACACCTCCCTGCGGGCAAAATCTAGAAGCCTTGAATGAAATAAAGGTGCCCACATGAAACTCGTTGTTGTGCATATATCTCTCAATTCTAGTTACGAGTTCATTTAAGTCAACCTAGAACAAAATCGAGTGGCGATTAGTTTCTCGTCGATTTTCAATCCATGAATATTAACCATTGTATTCATCAAGCTGATCTTCACAAAAACCAGACTAGGTTCCTCTTGAGAGACACTGACAGCTGACAACCGCTCCAGAGATCTCCTACTTTGACAATCTCCCTAACAAACCAATTGTAGGTTGCATCATCGACACATAGAAAGACGCATTTTTGAGACAGCAGTGACGACCCAACTCTATCAGGAAAATTGTCAGCTTATAGCCTCATCAAGCGCATTGGTACCGTTGTTTTCATGCACAAGTTGTTATCACGAAGAGGCGGCCAACATAAATCGCAAAACCACACCGGTTTTTATGTTGAATAACGAACTTTGAAAATTTCTATACAAAATTGAATAGATTTTGGACACCAAACTTTTCCAAATTATTTTCCACATATCCTGTATACACACGTTACAGCAAATATAAAATGTCCTATTTAAGCCTTAAATCGAATAAAAAACGTCTATAAAAAAGCACAACAACCATGTACATACATACATACATGTATATAATCTAAATTAAAATTAACTAACATAAAAGCATACAGCAAAAAAATTGTCTATAAACTTTTCACCTAATTCGGTTCTTCTCAAGACACCAAATATGAAAATTGTTAATAAAAAATAAAAAAAAAAGGAAAATTGTAATAAAAGTGGTAATGGTGATGATGATGATCACAATGATTATTACTTTTATTATTATTGTCATCGTTATCATCATCATCGTCAGCATCATCATCATCTTCATGATGATGAGAAAATGAATAATAATAAAATAAGAAAGAAAAAAACAATAAGTAACAAGCACACAACAATAGAAGACAAATGAGAATTTGAGAAAAAAAATGATGATATGGAAAAATAATTTCCCTCCGTCTTTTCCCTTTTGTTTTGTATATATTCATCTTTTAACTTGCTCCTCGTTTTAAAGAAACGACTGTACCATATATATACATAAATATAAGTGGGTGGCGTAAGAAAATATACTGTCTATAAAATTTTAAGAGTAATTAAATAATGAAAGGATTACTTGGGAGGCTGTGTGTGTGTGTTTATCTGTATGACGACACACATATATAAAGGCGATAATGCGATGATTTCTGGCATTTTTATATAACGACCCGATATATTAAGATTTATACACGAAGGGTGTGTACGCCAAAATATAATAATTCATTTTCTTAGCTCAAAAACTCATACAATGCAAATAAATAATTTTCCCTTAACCCTTTTTTTTGTGTTTTAACCCTATATACATATATCCCAAATCCATTTTTCAAAAATCTAATCTCATGTATTTTCCCAATAATGAAAATAAAAATCCTAACTCAACACAAAAAAAAAAATGTTGTGTATAAATTCTAATTTGGGATGATTTTGGAAAAGTTGAAAATTTTAAATAAAAACCTACCCTTTACACAGACGATATATGCATATGAGATTGTATTTCTATATGTGGGGGTATATTTCAACGAGAGGGATATATGTTGTTTTATGCACTTGTCAAGGCAACATACACTGCATATATATATACATACGTATGTCTATATAATTTTTATATATGCATTCAATTATTCATCTCGTCCATTGTGCAGACCAAATTTTTATTTTGCTTGTATTTGTGACGTTTTGTTTTATACTTCAACCCTTTTGAAAAAATATTTCATTTCCAGTGAATATCTAAGGGTAAGTATTTTAATTATTTTTTTTTTTTTTTTCAATTTTTAATTCTAAATTTTCAGAATTTTGAATGCTGTACATACACAATGTTGGTTTGGTCTCTTTGGATTGAGATCTAAACCAGATTTGCGCGCGGGGTAGATCTACTATATATATATCGCAGATTTTGTGTACGTATTGTTCTCGTACGTTCGTACGTTTTCATTATTTTTTTTTTTTTTTTTTTTGGAAAATCAACTGGGTTTTCATGAATATATATACATACGTAATGCACACACCGAAATGGGGTGTTGTATGCGTTATTTTATCCACACACATATTTTACTTTTTTCGTTTTAATTGTAGTCGATATACGGTTTTTTTTCGAAAAATTTTCATGAAAATTTATACACACAGAGTACGGTTGGAACGAATATTTGTTGTTCACAAATGAGAGATAGTTCATTGACTTTATACATATAGTTGTGTTTTTAAAATCAATAATTACAATGATTGTTTGGGGCTGATGAGAAATCAGTAGTTTTGGAATACAAAAAAAATTGACATTGCCAGTGAATCGCATCCACATAAAGTAAATGGAATTTCAAGTGTATATACACAGATATGTTTGAGGGATGCTGCTAGCTGGTTTATATTTATATGCATATACCTAGACTGAATATATTATATAGACAATAAATGACTGTATAAAATATATATCGACGCGAATTCCAAAAATTAAATAACTTTTGAGTACATTTTAATTGACGCAGACATATAGGTACATTGATACATTCATTGCAATGTATGGTAAAGTTGGATATTCAGAAAGCCGGACGAATGATTAACATGAATATGATATGACTCGTATCTGTAACTATTAAATGAGAAATCACTATTCGTCGGTATCAAAATTGACATTGCCAATGACAAAATTGATTAGACATAATTGAAATGAAAACGAGTAGGCTCTTTTCTCACAACCATTCCTAACCAAAATACCAAATCTACTTTGTAAATCTGTTCCACTTTCACAATATAGAAACAAATAGACTTGGGAGGTGTACTGCCTCTAGGATCCAGCTTATTTGTATTGTACCACCATCAATTTTTATGGCACAAAATATTTACAAATTCAATTGTTTACGTTGAAACGTATGGAGATCAAATCTGCGAGCCCGAACCAGAATACCGATAAAATTCATGCTACCAAAAGAATAATTTCTAAAGGGTGCCTCAAAAGTGCTTTTTCCATTTTATAGTCGTAATAATCGTCCAAATGTGCTCGCTAGCCGTTGAATTGTTGAAAATTTTCTTTAGCGTACATTTTCTTTGCATAATGTTCAAGTGCCAATAAGACAAAGAAACGCTCGAAATAATGCAAATAGTACTGCCGTCCAGGCAAGTGTTGTTGAAGACCACAACCTGGCGGATTCTCACTCAAGAACTGAAGCGATTGGACGTTTGTAACCGTCGTGAATTTGCCGATATTACCTTGGAACAACTTGAAAACGATAACGATTTTTTTAAGAAAATCATCTCCGATTAGACTCACTTTCATCTGAATGGTGCGGTAAATAAACAAAACTGTCGATTCTGGTGCGAAGAAAATTCACAAATTATTCATGAAAAACGATTATATTCACCTAAATTGCCAGTTTGGTGGTCAACGTTACTGTCAATGGAGATTGGTATAGCTCGATAATAACCAACTTTTTATGGCCGAAATTGGAAAAAGAAGACCAGGGTGGCTGAGACCAAGTGTTACCAAATGAAAACGCTGTAATTTTTTAATTTTGATTATTTTTTATTGAAATTTCGTGGAATTTGTTGAAAATATATTACATTTTATGAAAAACATGTTACTGCTCGATATAACCTCCTTTGGCTCTGATTATTTGATTCAGTCTTCCATAGAAAGCATTGCATGCTGACCGTACGTGGGCTCGCGGAATTTTATTCCATTCTCGAACAAGAGCTGACTTCAATGCATCAACACTTTCGTATTTTTTAGTGGACACCTTACTTTCCAAAATGGACCATATGGAGAAATCCATGGGATTCAAGTCTGGTGAATATGGTGACCATTCTTTCGATGAAATCAGCCGCGGAACGCAATTTTGTAAAAATTGCTGTGTCGCTCGAGTTTTGTGTGACGGTGCCGAGTCCTGTTGGAATGTCCAACGGTTCGTACCAAAGTGCTTACGTGCCCAAAGTAGCAAAGCATCGTTTAGGATCTTTTGGCGGTACATCTCTTGGTTTACCTTGACTCCATGTTCGATGAAAACCAGAGGAGTGCGTCCATCTGCAGTAACTGCAGCCCAAACATGTTAAGCTTGTGATTGCTTGCGCATGGCAACTCTTGTGTCCAAATTATCGTTGGACTAATGCTCTAACCAAACACGATCATTTTGTTTATTCACATACTGTTGAATGGTGAAAATTTTCTCATCAGAAAAGACAATTTTTGGAATCTCATCACGTTCGGCCAAGGCCTTCAATGCTCGTGTTCTTTCAAGCCTAACTTTTTTTTGTGCCTCCGTAAGATCTTGAACTTTTTGTATCTTGTAGGGCTTCAAGTGTAATTCATTTTTCTTTATGGATTGAATGCTATATCGTGAAACATGTAGACGTGCGGCTAATTGATTGGCACTTTGACGAGGATTTCGTTGGATTCGTTTCTTCACCTTTCGTATATTTCTTTTGATGTTGCTGTCTTTTTAGGACCGCCTCTGTTGCGTTTAGCGATGCTACCAGTTTCGTTGTATCGAGTTATGGTTCGATACACAAACATTTTATTCACATTCAAATGCTGGAGCTGACGAACTGTTGCTGTTTGTGAATTTCCACCCAAATACAGTGCAATTACACTATTACGTTTGAAATCCATTACGATTTTTTTATCAAGATATTAATTTAGAACAATTATTTATTGACCACATATAAACAACTAACCAAACTTCAATCTGTCAAAAAATAGACGCGCGAAAAATGACAACTACACAAATGACAGCAGAGTGTAGTTAGTAACATTTGGTCTCAGCCACCCTGTATAGAGCTACGTGCCAAACATCAAGAGTAACAATTGAATTATTGTGAGAATAGTTTGAAGATTCGATTATTTCAAGAAATTGTGATATTGAATGGACTCCAAAAATAAGATTGGATTTAACACCATTAGACTATTTCTTGTGGGGTTATTTGAAGTCATTGAACGTGCCATTCATAACATACGTCTTGATTTAGTGGAAAAAATGCTCCAAAATTGGGTTTATCAAGGTCGTGGAGGCCATTTCAATGACGTTTTATTCAGAACTTAATTGTAGTAAAAACATTTCAATTTCCTTAACAACTTTTATAATTGAAAAACCCATTATTACATTAAACAATTCTTTCTGTACTGCTCTGAAAAGATCGATAAGATTGATTTTTTAAACAAAAAATTACAATTCGGCGGTATCAATACATCGTTTGGTGAATTGAGTTAATCAAAAGTAGATTGAGGAATGGTATTATGATACCAGCGGCTGTTCTGATCAGCTTGTGGATGTAACAATTTAACGCCAATAGAGATCCAATACGTCAATATTGATAATACAGAATTGAACGAGTAAATTCTTAAATGTAATTTGGAAGTTTCCCGAGTTTGTGTCAAATATGTTGGAATTGCAGACAAATTTGATTATTTATTAGCTTTAAGACGGCCCAAACCATAATTTACTTTACACAAATGTTAATTTTTCCAACTTATCAATTATGATACGAAAACTACCAAGCATTCCCAACGAACATGACATATTCAGAAACTTACTTGGTATGTTCAATTTTCGCTAAATAGAAACAAATAGAATTCGGAGGTTTACTACCTCGGGGATCAGTCAGCTCATTTATTATTGTTTATTATCATTTATTTTATTATTTACGAACCCGAACCAGAATACCGATAAAAGCCATGCTTTCAAAGGAATAATTTCACAGCTTGCCCCAAAAGGATTCAGGATCAACGCACAGTAAAGGGGTAGTTGAATGGATACAAATTTTTGAATCAAAATTATTGTCAGAGATAAGGCTTATATTGCCAAAATTGTCACATTGGAGGTTCACTTTAAAAAAATCGCAAATGATTGTTGAGAACCAAATGCATCCATGATGTGTCACTTTTGAACTGAGATTTCGTGGGAAATTGAACTGAATACATCGTCGAACTATTATTCTTGGAAAAATGTGACTTATAATCCAATAATAGTATAATAGTATATCCTGCAACTTAGCAAACAAAACAAGTCGGTTGTCACCTATCGTGACATGATAATATAATAGTTTTGTTTAGTTAGTTGCAGGATATGGTTGTGGTTTCAACAAGACGGTTTTATACTGCCCTGAAAAGATCGATAAGATCCAAATCACAAATAGATATGGTTTCCACTAAACCCTACACCGGATATATTAGATTTACCTCTAAGAATAATGTTATATGATCAACGGCGTTTAAAATGTTACAGTAGTTTTGGTTATCAACAAAGCTTCAAAATGTCGTTAAAGTTTAAGTCCTACATGTATATAGGGTATCTCGAAAATGACTGATCACCGTATGGTTGGATTCGTAGATTATAGCAAATACTGATAATTCCTTAATATTTAACGTGTAGTAATATAAGCAAGTTCCATTCGTATCAGCGACTTGCACGACATCCTTACGCATGATCTCAAAGTGGCAAGTACATTCTTTCCCCATAAAAACATCCATTTGGAAACATGGACACATCCACGTAAAACATCCCGAAGCCAAATTGACCATGTGTTGATTTCCAAAGACCTAGCTCGGGTTGTTCAAGACGTGAGATCGTATCTGTCGTCAACAAAATTCGTAGGCAGTGACAGAAATCGTTCACCAGGGGTTGATTGCATTAATTCAGAGCTCTTGATATTCGGAGGGCTAACTTTGTGGAACTGTCTTTTCGACCTTATTCGATTGGTATGGCGAAATGAAGTTATGCCTGACGAATGGAAAGTGGCCGCGTTATGCCCAATATTCAAAAAGGGTGATCGCATGAAATGCGAGAATTATCGCGGTATAGCTCTCCTTTGCACAGCATATAAGTTACTGTCTTACATCATCTTGGGAAGAATTACTCCTCTAGCGGAGGAAATTGTCGGTGACTTCCAAGGAGGATTCCGTCCAAATCGGTCAGTCACTGATCAAGTTTTTTCACTACGGATGATTCTTTCCAAGTATTACGAAACATCTCGCGGTGTACACCAGGTGTTCCTAGATTTCAAGCAAGCCTATGACTCGATCAATCGAGAGAGTCTATCGTATGCACGCTTGAATATTTAGGAATACCACAAAAATATGTATAAAATGACAGTAACGCAGTCACAATGCTGTGTCAAAGTTGAGAACAGGCTATCGAGAAATTTTGCAATTACTTCTGGTGTTCGACAAGGAGATGCGCTGTCCCCAATACTTTTTAATCTCATGTTGGAATACATCCTTCGTAAAAGTGCAACACCTCAGGACAACATCTTATTCCGACAATCCAATCAACTTCTTGCGTATGCAGATGATATCTGTGTGATTGGATTAAATGGCAACGGATTGAAAGAGATACTTGATCCACTGGAACAGTTTTCAGCTTCCGTTGGTCTCAAAATCAATGAGTCCAAAACCAAATATCTGATCTCTGGTTTTCGAGACCAAGACGCAAGTGATTTCAGTAGTGGAAACCACACGTTTGAAGGAGTGATGAGATTCAAGTATCTTGGATCTCTCATTACTCACGATAATTTTGTGGGAGAGGATATCACGGTTCGGCTTGCCGCTGGCAATCGGGCTTTGTATCCTCTACGTCCACTGCTGAAATCAAAATATCTTGCAAATACGGATAAGCTGAAGCTGTACAGAGTGTTGATCAGACCCGTTGTCATGTATGGATGTGAGAGTTGTACCTTGACGGATGAGTACGAAAGATGGCTTCTAACATTCGAGAGAAGAATCATGCGTGTGATATATGGCCCAAAACGCGACGTTGATGGCACATACCGAGTTCTTTTCAATCACGAGATCAGGAATTTAATGCAAATTCCTGATATCGTGCATGAAATCAAAGGACAGCGAATACGCTGGCTCGGTCACGTTCTGCGTGCTGATCCGAAACGAATGATACAGCGATCTTTGAAGGGAGAACCGCCTTTCGGTAGGCGAAGAGGTCGCTGTCGGCGACGATGGCTCCACGGCATCTTCTGGTTGCTTGCAACAGTATGAAGAGCTGGCTCGTGATCGAAACTGTTGGAGCCAGATTGTTGACACGGTACGGGCCAATAATGGCCTGTAAAAACCGAAAAAAAAAAAAAAAAAAAAAAATACTTCATTATAAGGTCGCTCTTTTTAGAGCTTTTCACTAGCTATTTTCGATTTACGGTCCTAAATTGATCCGAGATTCGACCAAAATCTGATTATTTGTACTCCATTATAAATCATGTACACTGTTATATTTTCGGTAGTGTTTTTCACAAAGTGAATGAAACGCGTCTTTATTGGAAGTAAATAACCCAGAGAAAACGGAAAAATACGAAAAGCTTTTGCTTATAAAGTATAACAAAGTTTGACAATACAACTTGGACCAAATGCAGCGGACGATTTTAAGCTTAAACAACTTCTAACTGACTGATAATGTAAGGGCGCATAAAAGAGAAGACAAAAATAAGTGACAGTCATTTGCAATTTAATAAGAAAGCTTGGATGACCAACGTTCTGTTCTAAGACTGGTTTGAGAAACATGTTTGTACTGAAGGAACAAAATTTAAGACCATTTCATACAATTTCGGAAAAAATTATTAAGTAAAATGCACCTCGTTAGTTTGAATTGATATTATCAAACAGCGATAATTTCAATTCAAAGGGAAAAAGGGAAGTGAAATAGTGAAAGTAACAGTAAAAAAGTAACAGTAAATAAGTAAGTGGTATTTATCACAATCCAGTGATCGAACCTTGGATTGGTTTGAATCCCTACTAGGAGAAATCGTAACAATTAATATTAGAGTGCACGTTATTACTGAATCGTGGATCTAGATTAAATCAACGAGAATGGACTTTATTTGGAAAAACATGGCAAGACTGTGTGAGTGGAAATTATTCAAAAATGAATTTTCTGTTGAATTTATGTAATGAACTTGTTTTGAAGGTAAGTGGACGAAGTTAATGTCAATGATTTGCCGAATGCTGACATTTAACCCATTTGAAACAAGGAACTACTCGAACTAGATGATATTGAAACAGATGTCGAGGAGCCTGAAACTATAATTAACCTCAAAGAACAAGTCTTGGTCAAAAAGGTCCCAGAGAGGAGCTCTTAAGTGCCGTGGGACATTGATATAGTATTAAAACTAACCTAAACAGCAAACGTTAGATCATTTTTTTACACCTAGTCCTTCCTTAACGTTGGCTGTTTTCGATATCAATGAACTGCCAAGCGATTCATTCTTTTTCAGAATCATAATAAACTCGTTCTTTGCATCTTGAATTTGTAAGACTTATATGTTTTTGACGAAATAAAACGCAAACGATGTTGAAATCAACTCAAAGACTGATTATGCCTTATTATTCATAACACATTAGTACGGATCCTGTAAAATTTGTTTGGATTTATCTATCTTTTGGAGGACGAATCTAGGCTGTAAAACGAGATAGTGATGTATTTAAATTCATTTTTGTATCCTGAAGCGATAATTTTCTATGTTAGGTTTTATTTTGAACTACATATATGTATATATGTTAATCCTTTCTGGGTCACTTATATACATTACACATCTAATTACACTTCGTCTAATTATACTTCGGAAAATTATTTCACAACTCAATGCCTCTAGAGCCCACGGCTTAACACATACACTTACACATTAAGAACACCCAATCGTTATTTTTGGTCACCACCCGAGACTCCTGATTGACAGAGTAAACACGCTACTTTTTCTGCCACGAGAGTAACAAAACGGCTAGCTTACGTTAATGTTGTCCGTATTGCCTAACACAATGACCATGCTTTTTTAAAACAACACTAACTTGCAAGTTGTTTGCAGTCATCTATATTGCACCTGTTCTATTATCATACGATGACTGGATACTACAATACTAATGATTGCCCAAATTTCTTTCAGATTACTTTCACTTTAAAGTTACTTAGAAAGTTTTAACTTATATGAGTGGCTTATTAAAACAACAATTGTAAAAATTAAATTACAACTTACCGAATCATGAATGAAAATTTTAAACAAAACACATTTTAAATCACACAAAATTCACAACTAAAATCAATAAATTCGAATCGAAACAAAAACTGTTTTCGACAATCGTAATGAATAAAACAAATTCAAATTTCGAACCAGCACCAAACCAAACAGTAAATTTTCGAAATTTCGATTGTTTTAAAACAAAATCAAAAACAAATAAAAAAACGAATAAAATAAATTCAAATAGTTTTAACAAAATGGCATTTTATTTAAACAAAACAAACAAATAAATAAACAAACAAATAAACAAATAAAAAATTATTTAACCAAAAAAGCTTTGAAATTCCCATTGCCAATATCTAGTATCAAATCAATTAAAAATTTGCGCAAATAGCTAGGAAACGTTAGTTGACTTACCAGCTCATCAAATTTAAGGGCATCGTCGTCGCTGAGGCCCATGCTCCGCGTCATATTTAAATAAGTTGACGTGATAGGATTTATTTGGAATACATTGTTATTATTATTATTCCCACTGTTATTATTATTATTATTACTATTATTACTATTATGTTGTTGATTTTTCATTTCACACTTTTTAATAATATTTTCAATTTTCTCATTTTTTTGTTTAAATATTAAACTATTACTATTATTAGAAGCGGTATTATCACTACTACCACCACTATTATTATTACTATTATTATTATTAGTAGTATTATTTAAGAGTATATTATTCATAAAGTTAATGTTATCGTTTAAAATTGATGCTGATGATAGAGTCGACGATAACGTTGACGACACGGATGACGTTGATGGTGACGAAATTGTACTCGCTATTGTTGGTGTTAGTGGGGTGGGCGTTGCTGTTGTGAAAAAATTGTTGTATCGCTTCTTTGGTGGCGTTGTGTTGCACAAAATTTTCACCTTATTCTTGTCGATATTGGTCGACACGTTTATCGATAGATTATCGAAATTATTCATATTGATGTTGATATTGCTGATCGGTTGATCGGGTTTTGGTGATAATTGTGGCGATTTAAGTTCGACCGGTTGCGGTGATGGTGATTTCGTTATAGTTAAATCGATTAGAGATTGTGAATTTGGTAGAATCGACGATTGTGCTACTTGTTGTGATTGTTGTTGAACTTGTAACAATAAATCGTTTTGTTTAAACGATTGGCTCAGCGTTGACATAATGAGTGGCAAATTTTTGTAGTCTTCCATTAAATTTTTTTGCGGCAAACGAATTTGTCTCAAATTTTGCTGTTGCTGTACCAAATTGACAACCTCGTTTTCAGTCTTGGTCGTGATATTTGTTGTGGCAACAGTGGACGAAGATACCGACGACGATGACGTTTGAGTCGCTGGCATTGGATTAACTTTCATATGATGTTGCTGTTCATAAAATTGTTTGAGTAAGTGGTAGTAGGTCACCAGTTCGTTTGTAATTGTAATATTTTTTATGCAGTTTTTATCATCGCTCGCCGAAGCGGCGGCGGCGGCGGCACTGGAGGCTGATAGAAAAAAATTTTCATTCAACTCGTTCAACAGATCGTGCTCTATTTTGCTGTTGATGTTGTTAATATTCGAAACAAATTTCTTCTCGTTCGATTTTGAGGTTTCCAAATTGATTTCTTCTTCCCAATCAACAGATAGTTTTACACCATCATCGTTGTCTTTACTTGTCGATGCGGTATTATTATTATTATTACCATTATTATTGTTATTACAGCTATTATTATTGTCATTATTTAAAATTTTATTATCAATTTCTTGGAACTTTTTATCTTCATTGTTGTTATTTATGTTATTGTTATTATTTAAATTTTCCATATTTCCATTTAGCTCCGACTTTGGACTATTTTCAACGAACTCTGTAGAACTGTCGGTAAGTTGTTCCTCCAAAAATTTTGACGTGAACGTGGTAAACGTTCGAATTGGGAATTTACGACATAAAATGCAACCTGACAGGAATTTGGTAACAGCCTCGCGTGGCAAGAAAGCATACGACTCAGATATCTATAAAATGAACGTCATTAGTCTGCGTGCATGTTAAATTTATAATAAAAAGCTTACCGTTCGATAAGTTCGTTTTTGTCCAGCATGCCGCCCCGATCGGCCGCCAAGGCCAACATGAACTTCGAAAATGATATCAAAAAAATATTCTACAACAGCTACTTTACGATATGGTTGGGCAGTTGAGTCCTGTAATAAATGAAGTAAAAGTTTTGTTAAAATTTGATAATTTGCTAGCACCAAGTTTATAAAGCTTTAAACATAATTAGGGCGAGATTAATTGCTAATATAAATCAATACTTGATTCAAACAAATACTAATGTTTATATATATATATATATATATATATATATATATATATATATATATATATATATATATATATATATATATATATATATCCTCAACTAACGACGTACTACCGTTCCAGAACACCTATCGTAACTCGAACCAGTCGTAAGTCGAGAATTTTTTGTCTACTGACAGAATTTTCTCAGCTCGTTGATTAACTTTTTTTACATCCCAGACTTCATCATCAGGGATTTTAGATGCTGTCATGGTACTAATTCCAAGATTGAAAAGAAAGTTCGCGGTCGTAATAGCCGCTGCTTATATCCCAGAAGGCGACGATTTATCGCCCCCTGTTGAAGACAAACGGCTGACAATCTACTCCATGAGGAAAGAACTAAGCTCTGTCATCGGATTTGGTACTCATGTACACCACATAGTATATCTGCACTGATACAAATACAAGGAATGAGAATCTTTTACAATATTAATACAAAGAAGTGACTAACAGGGAATTACAATAGAGATCACAAATAAGAAGCTGCAAGAAATTAGAGGTCTGTGATCAACCAACCTTTATAAAGCTTAATTCGGATCAGAAATATCCTAAAATAGCGAGACCATTGAATCTGCCAAGAACTCGTTTCTAGTTAGCTGCATAATACTATTCATTAGCCCTTAAGAACTGTCCTGTGAAACGAAGGAAGTATATTGATAAGATTTTCTGGTGGAATAGGGCAGTGAAGATACTTAGGAGAAAATTAAGAATAATTTCCAATGAGGCCTAACGCACGGAAGAGGGGTCTTTAAAAGGCAGTCATCATGAAATACAACCACGAACTAAGAGAATCTAAAAAAACTACATAGAAAAGTGTATGCGAGATAATCGATGAACTCTATTGGTAGAGTAGTAGAGTACAAATAGATTCTAACAATCCATCAGAAGATCTAGATTCAGCAACCTCGTATTTAACGTCCAAGGTTATATTAATATTATGGTTATAAGCATCAGGAGAACATTTGATGGAACCTTATCAGATGAAATATAAAAAGCCATCGACACAGTGTGGTAATGGTTCATACAGGTAGGACTTAGCGTCAACCCTAATAAAACAGTGATTGTGCTATTCATTATAGAAGGACAAAGCTGCTGCTCGTCTTGTATTGCACAATGATCTAATTGTTCTAAAGGGGGTTAATTTATAATTAAATCCTAGATCAGAAACTGACTTGAAATCAACATATGTATCTTGGGCCTGTATCTTAGGTCTACTGATCATATTTAACCATTATCAGACCAATAATGGACCAAAATTTTAATGTGGTATTTCCAGATCAGGATGAGTGGTTTCGAGGAGGACCCTCATTAGAACAGGGGCTGATATATATATATATATATATATATATATATATATATATATATATATATATATATATATATATATATATATATATATATATATATATATTATATATTTTATATCGGGAATTTTTTTAAAAGGTACTTCCCACAGCAAATTTAAAACTTATGGAGTGTTAAATTAAAACAATTTGGAGTTATCCTAGGCGAAGATTTTACGGGTTTATTTTTTTGGATTTCGGATTCTGCTTTCATTCCACGCATAAGTCCCGAATAATATTAGTTTCGTGTTAGTATTCTATTCAAAGTGATCGCTTGTTTTTAGATAAAAAAAATATGTTAGTAATTGGTATAAAGTGAATTAAATAAAATTACCAATCAAATTATAATAAATAAATAAAATTTTATCGTGGATTTAATGATTTGTGTGTATAATGTTTAACGGCTAGAGAGTCTTATAATCTATATTATGTCGCTTAAACATGATTTTTTTATTGAGTATTTTAATTGATAACTTTCGCGTTGAACTCATAATAAGCCTTGACTTTCTTGTCAGCTAGAAGTTCATTTTTTCGCACAAAAATTCAAAATTATTTAAAATCATAATTTGGCTACATTTTCAATATGCAAGAAGGTTCAGTAAACTATATATTGAAGGTTCAATAAACTTTATTCCACCTCGGGGCAGTGGAACAGCTGAACAGTTTTATGAACTTCCAATTTCCGCAAATTGTCGCTGTTGAGAATGATCTTCATGAAAAATTTGGAACCGAATAAAAGAGGATGAACACTTCTGACCAATGACTGCTAGTAAAAGGACATAGAGTTTGAATGATGGCCGATTTTTGATGCATGTGCTACACACTCTCATTATGAATGAGCTTATAAGCTCAAAATGAGATGTGCCAGTACTAAATTATTGTAAATACATAAATAAATAAATAAACTAAGTCCAACATGAAGGTATAAGAATATATATTAATAAAATAAATATTTGTGGAATTATTTGAGATTGTGATAAAAATTTAAATATGTGTTTTATAAATCTTAAATTAATATAAAAGCTTTAATGTGAAATATTTCTGATTTTATTTATTTTCAGATTAGAACTATGAAAAAGATGCCAGAAAATTTGTATCCGATCGGTGGGATACTATGTCACACCGAATTGGAGTCAAGAGAACTCCGTTTTTTTTATGTGTAGTGGTATCATGCCGGGTTAAGCGTATCAATGGTTCAAAAAGTCTCAGTTGAATCGTAATTAGGACCGATACTCGTCATAAATTCAATCACTTTTGGGACTATTTCACTATATGGAGAGTTTGAGAGGCGGCATCGACAATCGAGATTTTTCATTGTTCTCAGACATCACATCATTAGACTATGAGTAGAAACTTATAAACCTGAGTATAAAATTTTTAATTTATTTAACCCTTAACATCTTACAATACTAATAGAATTACTTATTTCAGATATGTTCATGAACAGACGGGAAGAGTTTAACAACGCAACCTGATTCATCTCAATTTACTATGGCGGGAACCAGTCCATAAAGAAGAGCCACATGCATTAAAATATATATGTATACTTCTTTTATAATTTTATCTATTTTAAATAAATGAAATGAAATATGTCAAAAATCATATCGAATTAATTTAATTAATCCGGAAAATCAATTCTGTTCACTTTCTTGGTATCGTTTCTTTAACTCCGAATGGTCTAAATAAAAACTTTATTGGGTGTGCTTTGACACCATATGAATAATTTTGTTTAATCGTATATGCGCAAATACATTTATCTGAAAATATAAAAAATTCACTGATCGAATAAAATAAATTTGTCCGTCTGATGTATAAAGATCTATTCTTAAAAAGTAATTTTCATTAGATAGTTGTGAGTAATCCAATCCAAAAAAACTGAAGACTGATCAAACAAAATACTCTGATCGGATGAAGAAAATTTGTATCCGATCGGTGGGATACTATGTGACACCGAATCGGAGTCAAGAAAACTCCGCTTTTTTTTGAGTGATATATATATATATATATATATATATATATATATATATATATATATATATATATATATATATATATATATATATATATATATACATATTTATCAACAATAATTAACAATTCTATTAATTATAAATATTTTGTTCGTTTTTTCTTTAATAACAATTTTTTGTTTAATGCATCATTTTTTGGTTGTTTTTCTTTCACATCTCACGCAATTTTTTAATCATCAGTAAAAACCCCATTAAAAATTATTTACAATAATTTTTATTTATATTTTAATCAAAAATAAAATAAAACAAAAATTTTATGTACTTATCACTCAATCCAAACATTATGGTGTTGATGAAACTATATTGTTGTTATTCGTTATTTTGTGCGTTGAACAGCAGCCGAACAGATTCTCATTTAATTACAGTTGATTGTAAATTCCAATAAATAATATTTTTATCGTAATTAACAGTTCGGTTGTGTTATAAAATAAAAGCTTATTTGAAAAGTGAAAGCTTTCTATATTTTAAGCAGATAACTACGTCAATGAATCCATGGATGTCGATTTGAATGAAAATAAATATGTGCATTCAATTTAAGAGTACAATAATTGCTCTTTAAAATGGGCCATTTGGTAAATTGAACAAGCATTTGTTTATAATGGTCATTCAGCCAGACTTATAAAATTTCCAAGCGCAGATATACAATAGTTCTATATGTTTATATATATATATATATATATATATATATATATATATATATATATATATATATATATATATATATATATATATATATATATATATATATATATATATGAACAACTACAACCAACTGTCCTCCTCCACTCTACCGCATATAGCCTATAGCACAGAACAACCACCTACAGTAAAACTGGAAATAAGTATTGGCAGCCATAATTCATTACTGAAACCAACCAACAAAATGGAAAATACGAACGAATTATATAACGATGTATAGGGTATGAAAATCTTTTTCGAATATTTGTATATAGGATGGTTCTCAGGGTCGGTAAACATTATATATGTCGAAAAAGGTGTAATCTAGTCGCATCGATAGAAAAAGGATTGTCTTTGAGTGAATAAGTTTGATATCTTTCCAATTTCAAAATTCATACATACTTGTGCTTCCATAACCTTTTAATGTGTAGTTTGCACGAAACGGAAAAATTTTAACCAGGTATAGATCAGTAATATCACCTAAATGATATTGTAAGACGTTACAAGAGTTATGAAAAGAGCTGGGCAATCTGAGAAAACTATTTATGTTGACAGTACTTTAATTCCTTACTATTATTATGGTCATGATGCAACTGCAGTTAAAACTTTTAAAAACAAATGCGAAACAGATCTGTATAAAATTACGATGTTCAGTAAATTTACTACTTCATCACGGTTAGTTTTACTGTAATCCTATTAATTATAAAACTAATAAAGAACTTTTCAATTGGTATAATTAAATCAAAAAAATTTCATACTGATACACGCCGTACAAATAAAATACTTCGACACAAATATTAATCGCTATATGATGTCCTATCGCTCGTTTCGCAATCAGGAGCGACCGAGTACCCATTTTATCAAGAAATATAAAATAAAGGCGGCAGAAAAGTGGCAACAATTTAATGATGATGGAAAGAAAATCCATCTTAAATTTATTTTTTTTTTTATTTAATCATCCTATGTATGTACCCTACAATTCTGTATATATATATATATATATATATATTTACACCCAACCACCTAAGTATATTTCGAATCAACCTTTCTCTTTTTTATAAACATTATGTATTTTGTATATATAGACAAAATAATCACAAATATATATATAGAAATTTTCCCAAACAAAAACAGATATGAAAATTCACATTTTTCCAACTATACATTTCACAACAAAAATCTATCGAGATATAAATTTTCTCTTCTCATTATGTATTACGTACATTTTCAAAATACAGTGTTCGTACTGAACATTTTTATGCGGCTGTACTCAAATGGCACAGTAAAAAAAATTCTACTCAGCCATAACATTTAACGGAAAAAATATCCAAAATAATTTTCCAAAAAAAAAATTTTTTTAATTTGAATAAAATACTCTACTGTACGCTCTTCTTTATCCTTTTGTCCCATCCAATTCGAAAAAATCATCCACTCTCTGTTTTTGTTTTATAATATCCTCTCGTATACTCGTACATATATACGATTGGGTTACTTACACAGCACATACAGTCGATGTTGTTATTTTCCAGTTTTTCGAAAAAATATAAAATTTATTCTCCTTCTACCCGGCTCGACTGTCATTTTATCATTACAACCCATCCAACCATCAAACAAAACCCGCACCCACACTCCGACTATTATTATTTTTCACAATTTCTCATCCTCTTGCCCCAACTCGTATTGGGGCGGACGGGTATGGTATGGTTTTTTTATGCTGTGTGCTTTCCTTCCATAGCAAACAATTTTATGTTTTCGGTTTAGTCGTTTTCAATATACATCCAAAGCTCAGTGTGGTATATAGACTCACTCGTATATACGAATGGTAGGAAAAAAAATTTTTTTTTTTTTGATGGAAATTATTTACACTTTACACAGCGTGTACGAGAAAATTTTGATTCGTTCGTAAACACACACACACACGTGCATTAAAACTATATACATATATACAAATGGAAATCAACTCAATTGTATATACTAAACTCAACGCGTCTATAATGAGGATAAGAAATTCTAATTAAACGAAAGACGAAACACAAACCGGAAAATGATTGAAAAAAAAAATTAAAATTTTCGTAGACATTTTCCGATTAAAAATTCGCCCCCTAATTTTAATCACATTTTCTATACATTCGAAAAAAAAATTTAATTATTCGAATATTTTGTGCTTACCTTCGAAAAATTCGGCACATAAAGCAAACAAACATTTTTATCATCCAAACGTTGTTCGTTCGACAAATTCGATCGATCAATTTCAATCTCTTTGAATTCTTTTGGTTTTTCGGTTGTAAATCCTGTGGAAAAAAAATGAAAGAAAAATATTAGCATACCTGTGCACACATCTATATATACGCTTCGTTATATACCTTTTGATTTAACCCAAAATCGAAATTTTGAACTATCCGGATTGTTGGTCTCCTGTCCCGTCAACGTTTTTATAATTCGTTCTTGTTTTTTTGCCGTAATAGTTTTGGTTTTTGTCGAATCCCCATACGTTTGCAGTACCCATGGCTGATACACCTTAAAAAAATATTCATAAAGGTCATTAACCTTTTACATATATTTTCTATTTTCTAAACTATATATTTAGGGTGGTTTGGTCGACCTAAGCAAAATTAAAGGGATATGAAAAAGGATTCGCTTGTACCCACATTTCTAATTTTAAATTGTGAGACAAGTGAAAGGGTTGGAAAATCTATATCTACTATATAGATAGATATACATAGATACGGAAGAACATTTGCTCATTAAAATATTCATAAAATGGAAAAACCGGTTTTCCTCCGTTTCAGTGAACAACGCGGTATATGATTTTCCCTATTATTTTGTACACATTATGACGAACACATAAATGTATTATAATCCAGACAGATTACATCACAATATCTACTTTTTACTCTCATATGCTACTTTTGTATTTGTTAACCTATAAACTGACCTATAGATGACCTACGATACACAAAAAAATTTCGAACAACTAATTTAACTCCGAATAAGCATGATCAAGCGCTTCACGTTCGTTTCTCGTTTGTATAGAAAAGTTGACTAAATATAAGGAAACAAGTTGTTTTCTCGGTTTCCGTTGAGAAAATGAACAGATGGTGGATGTATAGTTAAGATTTTATAAGCTATGTAAAAATAATTCAAGAGCATTGAAACAATTATAATTTTAAAGTTAATGAAATTTATTATCCGGTACAGAATATAAATTAATTAGAATTATATAGTTGGTTTACTATCGTAACAATTAAATTTATATAATTTAGTGCTATGTTTTATTCGAGGTCGTAATCAACGATACAGACACCACTATGATAGGAGTGTATGATTTCTTCCAATTTACAAGACACCGAAATTGTTTCTAATCTAAGCAATCTTATTTACGCCCTACCTTACGCCATCGATCTTTATCAGATTGATCACTATAGCTGGTCATAACAATCGTCTATGGCTTTATTGAAGGTCGCAAATGGCCTTAACTGCGTCTCAACTGAAACCAACGAAACTTTTACGCACAATCGCTTTTATGTCATCCGGAGAATGTCATCCGCCGAAGTTTTGGTCAGTGGCGAGAATCAAACAGCCTGATGAGAAATTCTTTTAACCACTAAGATAAATTAATACCAGGTTGAAACAATAATGATAAGAATATGCCTATATATGAACACAGTTAACTTCATAGCAGTCAATGGTTCAGTGGTTATAGTGGGCGGTACAAATGGTAGTAGGCAAAATAGAATCTGATTCGAATCCAACCGACGAAAATGAAGTATTATTATGATCGAGCTTATTTCGGAGAGCGAGAGATATCATCTCTACAACGCCTCAAACGATATTGATAGTCGATTTCAGCTTGAGAAGTGATAACCTAATGAGAAAAGAGATTATAAGAACACAGCGAATAATAAAACCTAGTTGGAGACACTACTACAGTGATGCATAGAAACATCAGTACTTATACTACACCAAAATGTATGCACCACTACTTTGACTGTTGCGAGCCAAAGCCCCACCAGTGGCAAGCGGTTTTTTGTTGTTGTGTTATCTGTCACTCAGGATATTTTGGCACACTGTGACTTCCTACTATATTACTTTACGTTCCGGTTATAAGTCCGATTTACGTAGAAACCATCTGCACATTGCATAGCTCCAAGCCAGCCTATAGTACTGACAACTGGGTTTCAGATGAGTTCATTCTCACCACCGATCGTACCGCCCAGACGATCGATGGTGATAATCTCTTTTCGGATCCTGCCCCTATCAGGATTCGAACCCGGTACCTCCCGCTCCACGCCGCAGTGTTTTAACCACTGCCCAACCTGGGCGGTAAGTCTTCAACAATTTTTTGTGCGGAATAAAAAAAGTGAAAGTTTCACTAAAGTCTAGTCGTTTTAATTTTGATTTGAGTAATCAGGATACAAACCGTGAGAGTCTTAACATATATTTAGCGATATAAAGCGACATGATAACAAGATATTTTCATTTATTTAACAAACTTGGAAACAGCTTTTAATAAATAAATTTTTTGTTTTAGAATGAATTTGAAATGCTACTGAGGCAAAAATTCCTTCAATATTAAGACATATCTTCCAGCCAAATCGAGAACATATATGAGTGTAGCTCCTATTTACATATTGATAATTATTGCACCATTCCACCTTAGAGTACATATTTTAAAGTTGCTACATTCTAAGCCTAGCTTATATTCTACTTATGAATTAACGAAAATTACGAAATTAAATTACGAAAATGAATTCAATATACCGACCAAATCACTGATTAAAGCATCGACAATTAGAGCGGAAGTACCGGGTTCGAATCTCGATAGGGACCGGATACAAAAGGAATTTTCACCATTAGATTACAATCCTTGGTATGAATCAACATAGCTATAAATTTGTGAGAGTGCAAAATTCATAGGCCAACCCATCTTCCATGACAGTACTATAAGCTGGTATGGAGCTAAGATATGTCCATAGTGCTACAGTGCTAGATCGGACATATACCGTACGTCATCGATTTGACTTTGTAATGGCGTAAAGAAGGACGTAAATAAGCGAATCGCGAAAGAATTGGTATAGCCTTGAGCCCTAAAACAAAATGCAAAGAAGCGTAAACGATTTATGTATCAATTTGTTGCACTGTTACTGAAACATTTAAGATTGATCGAAAACTAACTTGGTGACTACAATTCCAAATTACCAGGATACGAAACTATGTAATGTACGAATGACAATACTGTGTCAAGTCCATGGATGCAGTATGTATTAACTGGTGACATCATAATTTTTCGAAAGGAGTGAGTGTGCCTTACGGCAACCGCATAAATTTAACTTTATTAAACGATTCCAGCATAACAGTATGCCAAGAAGAGTGATACTGGTCTAAATGTATGCCAAGAAGATTGAGCATGTATGCCAAGAAGATTGAGCAAAATAGGTTTATTCTTCCTATTAAATCCTAAAGAATAGTTTATGGATCTCAATTTAAATTGTTTTCATTGCAGGCTACTAAAATTTCTAATCTCATCTTAAATTTCAAGGCCAACGATTAGACAGCTACAAATATATGTCTATCGAGACATACATTTTACCACTATTGATAGTGATACCTATAATTTACTATAACATGTTTTGGCCTAGATTTTCACTTAACGAGAATCACACTACTGGATTTGAACCCTAGATTCCGACATCTCATTGAAAATTTATCAACCGTCAGTTCATAGTCTTAATGAAACTACAATAAATTATTGGGGAAAAGTTAGATTGGCATGGAGATGTGCAATATATCGTATAAATCGGAATTACAGCCGTACGTCCTTGATTTGGCTGTAATGGCGTAAACTAGGACGTTAATAAGCGAATCACTAAAGAGCTGGGAGAGCCTCTAGCGAGGGCTCCAAAACAATAGAACTGCAAAAATCGAAACACACGGAAGGTTATAAAATCAATTTAACCTTCTGTATGTCTGTCTATTTCTGTGAATAATTGCTGTATTAGTTGTGCTGTATAGTTCCGAAATGATGGAATACATTTCCAGACACCTATAAAAAAGAGTCATTCAAAGTCAGAAGTTATGAATGTAAGCCGTCTATTTTACGATATACAAAGAAAAGGCACAATTCACAACCGAACTTCTGATTTACCACTCAGTAGAAATGTGTGTCAAAGACAGAATAATGAGTGCACTCAAATATTTTTTCGAGTAACCTACTGATATTGTCAAATGTATCCTATGGGCATCAAAGTGTTCGACATTCGTGCAGCACAGGTCGAGAAGAGTTGTTGAAGTTATAAACAAACCCTAAAGTGAACTGGCGCGGAAATGATTCGTAGAGTGAAATTTAGAAATTACTATATTTTTGGCGATAGGAACTGGCAAGCTTCCTCAGATCAATTATCCTAAGTATAAGTACACAGAGCTACCAGTTTATGAGTGAAATGAAACATAAAAAGTTTCTGTCCTTAGCCTTAAATAATATTTTAACCAATAATCGACAGACAAACGAACTAAATTCTACTTGTTTAACTTGTACAATAATCCTTTAAAGGTCGTAAGAACCCTAACCGGTGTTCAATCTAACGAATGCTTTAAAGCTTCGCACAATCACTGCACCATAGTTGCATGTCAATTTGAGACTAAATTGAAAGTGACAAATCTTAATTATTACAGATAACTTTCACAGTATTTAGTAACAGATCTAACAATAATATGTGTGCAGACTTAAATGAATAGAATAAAAGAGGATTTCTGAACCTGAAAACGAACAATCATTAAAGTGACTGAATGATACTGATGTAGCGAGGATGGACTAACTTTCCGGGTTTTATCAACAGTCGAGCCCCACTTTCAATCTACAACAATCAATGTATACTTTGTAATTTTCAACAAATTGATCAATTTCGAAATATTAATTATTCATTACTCAACTAACAAGATATTCAATTACTTAACGCGGTACATTAATTTACATTACAATAGACCAGTACATCGATAGTTAAAAATACATTTTATAAACTTCAAATGACAACCTTACCAGTTACTGATAATCAATAATCTCTATCTTTCAAAACTTTTCTTCATTGCAAACTGATCTATTTTCCAACAAATCCTTAGTTTACAACTAAAATAGCAGAAATATCTACCTATCAGTGAAGGCTTTACACCGAAGATATAGTCCTGATAGTTGAAACAGTGAATTTCTACTATCAAGACTATCCCAAACATTAAATTTGCGAAATAAAAAGGTTCTGATCCACCCTGGCTAATTACCATAAATTAAAAAATTAACTGCGTATTTTGGCCCCCAGCAGTTATTTCGACTATGATAAAATTGAGCTTCAACGATAAGACGATTACTAAAACAAACCAAGAGTCGATTAATAATCCTAAACCCCTCATGTCAATTAATCATCTTATAAAATACGAAACACTTTATAAAAGCTTATATCGCACAAAATTGCCACCTGTTTGACTTGCGCAGAACACAACATCAGTCACCGACAATTTGACAGATCGTATCGCATGCGCACACAGTACAATTCTATAATTAATTCATAACTTACTTGATACATAAGCTCGCGCGTATCATCATATTTAATTTTCTTTATAATTTCCAAACTTTCTAAATAAGCCGAATTACTAAGTGCAGCATTATTATAATTGTTTGTACTCATACTACTTATATTAGTAGTTGTTGGTACATTTATCGTATCATTAATATTATCGTTTTGTGATTTTATTGGTTGTAGATTATCATTGGTTGGCACTGATTCTAAATCATTATCGACATCCTCCTCATCCTCCTCGTGCTGTTGATGGTGGAGTAATCTTTGTAGATTACGATTAATAAGAGCTTGTGATTCAATATTATTATTGTTATTACTATGATAACTATTATTATCTAATTTTGTTTTCTTAGCATCATTCTCGTCAGTATTTTCATTTAAATTTTCCTCATTAAAATTTCTCTCATTTAAATTTTCATTTAATTCATCATTAGTATGCTGATTTTCATTATTAATATTAGTTTGTTGTTGTTTTTGATTATCTTCATCCAACTCATTCCCACTACAATTATTATTATTATTATTATTATTATTATTACTATTGCTACCATTATTTTCCTCCTCTTTTATTTTATCGTATTTTCGTTTTCTTCCGTTTTCCATCACCGCCAAATTTTGTTCGGTTTGAAAATTTTCAAAAAACTGTTCGCGATTTATTTTCTCGTCGTTATCCATATCGCCTATCCCACCAACATAACTATTATTAATATTACCACTACTACCACTGTTATTATTTAAATTCATTTGCTTTTTTAAAAACTTTTTTAAATTATTATTATCACTATTATTGTTATTACCACTATTACTACTACTATTTACACTGTTATATTTATTTTCATCCTCAAAAAACATTGTGTACGATTTGGTTGTATTACTTTTAGGATCACGACTACGTAATCTTTCAGACATCATAATGTCCTTTTTTTACTGTGTGGTCTTCAAATGACAAAAAGTCCAAAATGTTTACAACACAATGACAAAAAATCCACTAAAACTTAAGGACGAAAATTAAAATTAAAAATATATCAAAAAAAAGCTTTAAAGGACATACAGACACATACACACTCGCACACACTAAAAAATATCAAACTTTTATCCTTTCTGTGTCTATAATTCTTTCTCAACTAACTTTATTTAATACTTTTACAAGTTTTTTAATTTTTTTTTAAATTTTTAAATTGATTAGATTGCATTGTATCCTTTAACGAACTAATGTCAAACACAGACTGATTTTAATTTTAATTCCTTTTTTTTGTTTTTTATTTTTTGTTTTATTTCCATATATATATATATATACATACAGCACACAAAAAAATATAACATAAAAAAACAAAAAAAACGTTTTTCCATTTTCCACACTATACACCACATCTATATATATATATACAGACTGTACGATGATAGCACAAAATTGTGGTCGAAACGAGAGCACTATACAATCTCGTTCGTAAATCGAACACTAAAATATGCACGTGCTCTCAATATATCCTTGCGAGTGCGAACGAGACAACTAACAAATTTTTTTACTCCTTATCATTCGTACATGCCGGAGATTTTTTTTATTTTTTAAATTTTAAAAAAAGGAAACAAAAAACAACTGTGAAAAATTTAAATTAAAAAGCACGATATATTTAATATATATGTTTATCTTTTTCTAATTGTGTTTGTGTATGTATATTATGTGCATGGATGTAGATGAGAGTAAAATTCACAATAATAAAAAAAAGGATCAAATTGAATACAGACGAAGATGAATAATAAAAAAAATATTCAACCCTTTTTTCGCTATCAATTTGAATACTACCAAATAATATCCTTAATTTTTACTAACACAACTATACCGTTTTGGCACACACACACATCTTTAATATTTTTATTTTCTATTTTATGTATTTTATTCTAAACAAAAGAGTCACATGTTTGTTTGGTTTTTATTTCTTCAATTTTCGTGAGACAAAGCCAACTACAATTCTCGCATTTTAAAAGTATTAAAGCTCTCTTTGGTGGTGTATTGCGAGTGGTTTCGTTTTTTTTTTAATTTTCCGTTGTGATTTTGTCTAAATTTTTAACGAAATAGAAAACATTGAAAATCCGAATACGGGGAAAAAGGCAAACTAATTTTCTAATTTTGTTCTTTTACTATATATTCAAGGGTGAACATGTATAAGTGTACAGTATATGGGGTTTAAAATTTGGGATGGGACATTTAAAGGATTCTTAAGACACCATAAAATACAGTTTATTTTTGTTTTTTATTTTCGTTTCAGCAAATTTGATTTGAGGACGATGGGACGGAGGTTGAATATTCCTATTTAAGAAGGTATGTAGTTAAAGCAGTACAATACACGTATATAATTCGAATAGCAACGAAAAATCTTAAAAGTTATGACGTAAAAACTTTTCGTTTTTTTTTATTAATTTTTAACTTACCCTAGTCAAGTTATATTTTCGCGTACTTACATTAGTCAACTCGTGTTATGAATTTATATTTTGTGTTTGACACAAAATGAACAATTTATACGGATGGTCGATGGTTATGTACTGTAGCTTTGGCACAAATTAGAAATTTGGCAGTCAAATGAAATGTGTGGTGCAGATAATCAACTGTTTGACTGATTTAAATGTACGTGTGAATACGAGAAAGTCTTGTTGTATATGGGTTTTCGAACGGGACAAACAATTGGTGTGCAAATATAATGCGTGTATTGAGTATGTGACTTTAACTAGGTAGGATCTGGACCGATCAACGATTAAGTTTCATGTTATGGAGGGCGCTGTTGTCCACCAATATTGCGTATGAAATGAACGTGTATTTTGAAGGTTCTAAAGTTGGGTTTAGCGCGTTAATTATATAGTTGAGAACGCTTGGGGTTAACAAAACCAGAGAGTCCGTTTAGTTTAGAAGAAAATATACACATATTCGATAAAATCCAAAAATGGGTGCCAACTAACTGACCCTCCTGAAAATCTGGTGGTATGCTGGAATTTTAGAGACACAACAAGAGCTTTAATGTATCAGTTACAGAGAGTTTTACAAGAATGAAATACTTTGCTGATTTAGACGTGTATACAGTTTTGCTAGTGTAGTGATGATCGAGTTGGTGTTAAAGTTAACATTCAAGCACTAAAAAATAGGAAAATATTAATACTCAATGTAACGTTAATAAATGGCGAATTCATTGTGACTATGAAAGGAATTAAGTTGGATAATTGACACAGAAGAATTGGTTTACGGTTTGATTCGTTCGCTTAGAGTTAAGTAAGGCAAGAGGTACTCAAGGCAATATTTATTTGATTCAGTTGTTACCTTCGATCTTGTGAATGTGAGGTTGTTCTTCAAAGGATTCCTTCACACCTATAGCGATCAAAGGTAATGAAAGAACCGATATGATTGCAAAGAATGGGTTGCTTAAATGAAGAGGTAAATCGTATATGTTCCAGGTGAATCTGTAGGGGAAAATGGAAGACTGAATTTTTTCAAAAAAGTCAAATAAAAGGCAAGAAGTATTTGAATGAACTTTGGTGTAAATCACTACAATGACTCGTACAAGAGAGCGGGTGAGATTGAAAATATGTGTGATGATTCTTGTATGGTTGTAGAGGGTATTGAACATTTGCTTCTAAAGTGCACCAACAATTGCCACAATGGAGTAAATTTCGATGTCCTGATGAGTGCAAGGAATTTTGATTGACTGAAAGATTAAAAATGGGTATAAGTGGGTGTATGGCTATGCATGAGTTATTAGAATGAACGGTATATTAAACGAGTATATTGAGCTGGGCAAGCAGATCGAAGCGTGTATTTGGTGTGTTTGGAGCTAGGGCCATTAAATAAATAATTTATTACTCCGATTAATTGAAATTTGTTTTTCTTGAGAAACACGGTTTCTGTATTTATAAGACTAAAATTCTTAAACCAATGTGAATGAAGTAAGATAGTTTTGAACCTAGATATGTTGGATTTACAATTAAATCTCAAAAATAATTATTGTTTTTGCGATCTGGTTGTTAACAGTTTAATCCAGTGGTTTCATACAAGGAAACCGAAATGCGTTATAAAGTGTATAATATTAGCTCGTTCCTGAGGTTGAAACACGGGTTCCTATTTCATATAAGGTTATATCACCTCACATAGATTAAACGTGTTTAAATTCTGCTTTGAGATGGTTGGAGATTTATGTTTTTAATCTTATCAGATCAAATGAAAGACTTCACTTATGATCACTTGCTACATCATTTTTAAACTGGCCTTGCGTTGAGCACGGTCCACTGCCTTTATGCCGTCTGTTTGTATAGATCGTCAGTTATCTTTCTTAAGACAAGAAGGGCTAAATGTAGGTTTATGTGAAATTGCTATACTTGAAATTGTAAGAATCAAAAAATAAAAAATATTTGTCAGAACCTTCTGGATAATAAGGCTGGTTTTGATATCATTCATTGCGAATACTGTACATCAAGTAGATTGGCTCTTGCGTTGTATCATGCTTTAGTCTTTTGTTGCTAAAATGGTGCTACATAGTTTATCGGTATTGATCATAATCACCCCAGATTATCATCATTGATGAGTTTACCTATGATTTAGCTTTGGTATACAATTGAGTGTTTTATCTTATGTCTTGTCTCATGTCTTGTCACTACCGGTCAAATTAAAAAAGGAAAACTTATTTGCCTTAAGAGCATTGCTTGTAAAGCAGTTCCTTGAGCAATAACTTCGATTCCACTCTTGTCATAGTATTATTGTTGCTGTAGCGTAATTTTAGAAATTTCACTAAAGACAGATTATTACCGGTTATTTGCAGTGACCTATCCTACTTTATCATATCACTAACACATGCTCTTCGCTTAGTGCTGGTCTCGAGACCTTGCAATAACATTTCATTAATGTTCCTTATTCTAATAATAAAGTTAGTCATTTGGGTGCCTGCTAATTGTAACATTTCAGGTATATTCTCACATCTTCCAATGTTCAATACTATAGGTCAAAACACATCAGTCAGCCATCGAATCTTTATTAGTCTGCATTTACGAATTGGGAGAGAATGATGGGTTATAGCATCCTGGCTGCCTACATTTCTTACCAATCAACTAATTTTGGTTAGAATATTATTTACCAATCCTGTTGTAGATCGGTAGTGGACTTTAAGATACGAATTTCGAATATTGGATTAGGATACCAGGACCATCAGATAAGAAGCTTTTTCGTTCTATACATCTAACTATTGCCATATGTGATGTAAATCGATAAATTTTCCTGAAACCAGTGCAAAACTTTATAACAGGACGCAATTCTAGAAATAAACACTTGCATTTTCTCTTTTCTTGCGGTGTTATAGTGCAGTACCAATGATAATCAGAATGGTTTCGACCACATACATTTTTGACATACTCTTTTTTTCAGTGTTGATATATTGAGTGAGATATATTGAGGGCGATTAACTCAACTCACTACACACACTCTAAAGCGTATCAGATTGCATGCAGAAACAGACTTAAGGAAACCCGAAGAACCTGCTTGATTTTGGAGAATATGAACATATACGACAAAATCCAAAAAGCTGTGCTCTTTTGAAACTTTGAAAGTGTATACAATTTTGCTAGTGTAAGTGATGATCGAGAAGGTGTTAGAATTTACATTCCGGCACTAAAACAATAGATAATATTAAGTAATATTAAATATTAAGAGTATATATGTATGGTGAATGAATGGTGAATTGATGAGGATTGTGAATGGAGTTCAATTGGATTAATGAGCAGAAGAATTTGTTTACTATCCGTCTATAAGACATTCTGGTTGAGTTAGAGCAAATAAGAAAGGAAGGGACACTCAGCACAACATGCTTGTGAATAAGTTGTTTCCTTCGATCTTGTGGGAGTGAGGTTGTTCTTTAAAGAATACCTTCCCACCTACAGACCAAAAATAACAAAAGACACGATATGATTCCTTGAACCGAAAGGGGTTGCTTGAAATTTTCCTGAAAACTTCATGACAGGACCCATAAAGATAGAAACAAACCATTGCAGCATTTAAACTTTTCTTGTGGTGTAGTAAAAGCACATATAATAAAATGGTTTTCACCAGATAAATTTTTATTAGACTCTTCGAAAAGTAATTCGAAACGTATCATTGTTACTATGTATCCTACAAAGATCTTGCGACATGCAGCAACTTATTCCTTCCTATATGAGATGAAAAAACGCTAAGACATCCACGTCTGTACACACTTGATTGCTTTAAAATTCTCACACTGGATGAAAAAACATCTTTAAGAAAATCGCATCCCGCTAAGCACCAATAGAGTTTCGCTTAAAACTATATATCAGCTCATTCTTAAGAACTTTTATTTGCCGACCCCAGTCCTTTCAATTAACACAATCGATTTGTGTACCCAATTAAAAATGTTCACTTCACCCTTTATACAGTAAATAGTATTAGGTTTCCGTTAAAAACCAAATATTTAAAATCCGCACCTATAAACCATAACAACAGCACTTTGTGTCAATCAAACATATGGGTTAGGGCATACGAAATTTAAAACCTTAAAAGTCTTTAAACTTAATATAAGTTTTTTAAATCGTAAAAAACTGTTAAACTTCTTTTATGGTCCAGCAGATCTGTTTGTCCGGTTTTCGGATAATCATTCTTCCTTCCTTAAATGTGATTTTGTTTCTCACAGAACAACTCTTTCGTTGACCCTCATCTCGGAAAGTTTTAAAATATTGTTTAAAAAACGGTTGGCACAAATCAACTGGTGTCTAATTATAGCTTGGACATTTAATTTTTATTGGAAAACCGGAAAAATCGAATCGAGGATGAATATTTTGCAACTAACAAGTCTCCATTTAAATTTTTATTTTTTTATACTCTTAACCCTTAATTTAATGTTTCGTTATCCCAAAGGAATATAAAGCCCATCCCAAAACTATCTTATATAATACACACCCATAAATAAATCGTAGATGATTTTTAAAAAAACTTTCAAGATTTTTTAAATCTAGAAACATGATTTGTCATATGGTCCAGAAAATATCTAGTGTCCGGTTTTAGGATACTGTAATTTTATTGTTCTCACAGTACAACTTTATGCATTTACCCCTTTTCAGTAAGTTGTGGTCCATAAACATCTTAAATATTTCAAAGGGATGACCAACAACTTGTTTTTTTTAACGAACAAAATTTTCAAGACCAAACGTTCTATATGTAACCAAGATATCTAATTTGATATCTTATCTACGTCACACGTCCCAGTTGATACTATCCAAAACCAGAATATCGATTATTTTCCCTATATGTGCTCAACTAAAATAATTAAATGACCAGCATCAGTTAACATAAAAAAAAATTAATAAAAATTTTATTCAAAAAAACATGTTGACGGCTACTGTCCCTTAATAAGATATTCTGGACCAAGTTCAAAAATCTATAAAAGGGGTAAAAATGAACAAAAATGAATTTGTTTTGTCTAAATCGAACCATTAAGTGAAAGAGTTGTACTGTGGGAAAATTTAAGATTTTTTGAAAAAGACTTGGTACTACATGATAATATTATGTATCTCGAAACTGGATGAACAATTCGATTGTTGTTGTAATGATGATCTTGAGTTGTTTGGTCATTGTAAAATTTAATAACCTTCATTGAATCGAACAGCTGATTCGTTTTTGTTTAACATTTGAAATTTGTTCAGGAAACTATATGTAACCTAAGAGCAATATGTTTCCGTCCTCTCGCGGGAGTGCTAATATTTGCAAACTTTGTCAAACCTCTATCAAGTGAAGATTAGACATCATAAAATAATTTTGGGACTAATTCCTACTTTTCAATTATTAATTTCATTCGTTTTTAAAGAAGTCTGTCAAGTAGTGCTTGATCCTCAGTATCTCAGATTTTTCACCATCGATCGTTTGAGAGGTGCGATCGGTGATGTGAATGAACACGTCTGAGACCTCCTGTTAAGTTTAGAATCCATGGCCCGTCCCATCTTCCATGTCATTACAAGGAAAAGCCAGTACAGACTGGCATGAAGCTATGCAATTTGCAGATGATTTCTATGTAAAATCAGACCTATAGCCGAAAAACGAAAAGTTAAAAGTGGGATGTCACAATGGGCCAACTGAACCTAAGTGATGGATGACACAAAAAGAACTATGTATGTTTCTATCTTTAGAATCGTTTTTGGGGCTCAAGGCTCTCCCAACACTTTCGTGGTTTTCAAATCGAAGACTTACGGCTATAGGGTTCAATTAAGGTAGAACCACTTTCACATTGCAAATCGCAACATACCAGCCTATAGTATTGACATGGAAGATGGGTTGGCCCATGAATTCTGCACTCCAACAGATGCACTCCAACAACTCTCATAGATGTGTTTATTCCCACCACCGCTCGTAATCAAATAGTCAAAAGTCCCATTTGCATCCTATCGGGAACCTCTCGCTCCAATTGTAACAGCTTTAACCACTGTGCCATTTAGTCGGTCTTCAGAAACTGTTGCTGTGGCCTCAGAACCCTTTTGAGTTTTGAGGAATACATATTAAGGTTTACTTAGCCGTTCTCATTTATATTTGTCCGGGTGTAATTGCATTTTTTTCTGAGTATTTGTCCAGTAAGAGTGAATGAGGTACGATCAAAACTTAAATCATATTCCACTTCGATTGTATAAAGTAAGCTAGAAGTAAGTTCCTAGATAACCTTTATGGAACATAACCTAACTTTAACGTTAATCGGCTGATTCAATTTTTAACTTGTTGCTGATAGTGGTTGTGGTTGTCACTTTATAATTTTGTAGATTAGTTTTAACTACTATACAGCACTGCAGCCTCTGGCAGCGTTGACTGGGTGAATTGTATAGTCAAACATCAATTTTTGAAACGTTTGGAATTGGTTCACAACCATTGGAATTCAAATAAAATAATCCGATGTTGTTGGTTTATGCTGACACTCTTTTCCAGTGTTATTGATCCAATACCTTGTTATACTCTCCCATTTTCACTGAGATCAATATTGGTTTCGTTGGAGTAAAGCTCTTTAACTTTCCGTTTTATTTTTGGTATATCTTCGTTTTTATCGAATGAAAGCATAGACATTGATATACGGGTTTTTTGATTCTTCCCTATAAGGACGTATGTTCCGGATAAGATAGAACGTTCCTGTTTCCTGAAACGTTTATTGGTTTTGACTGTTTGTCTTCTTAGACGTACTTCTAGGTAGTCTTATAATTGAGATAACGGGCTAATTTCTTTGAGTTTTCTACATCTGGGACATCAGCTGGAAGATCCCACATTAACGCATTATTACCTTACTATGAAGTTGTAGGTCCTCTTTCTTGTTTTGCGCTGTTTGATTCGTTCATTTTCATGATCCACACCTCGACTATACTATTCAATTCATTAGGGCAGTTTCCTTTTAAACCAATCTAACTGCTATATCTCTTTGATGCCTAGCCGATATTTCGATAATAATGTTAGCCGAGAAAACAAAACCTCATATAATGACTGTCCTCAATACCTCATATAATGGGCCTTATCCAATTTATTCAATACCTATAGATCCTGAATATGTGTCATCCTTTGCATATACCGATACCTTGCTTGAAACAAACCGAAGTCGAATAGTTAAATCTAGATCAGTTGAAGAGACAGGAATCGTTATAATCTCAGAACTCATTGTTCGATCCATGTAACAAATATATAAGCTGGCATGGATATTCATAAAAAGCAGATGGCTGACAACGGTGCAAGGTAGGATTTTGATAGGGTTTCAGTTCACTTATAAATGTGTATATATACGAACAGCAAAGTTAGTCAATCAGTCTAATACGTCATCAGTACAAAACAGACAATTTTATCCCATCCCGTCAAATCCCGTCGTTTATTCGAAATTGATCACTAAATAAAATATTTCCATCATATTTCTTGATCCCGCCTTTCGCTCCTCGCCCTGTAAAGTATATTGTGGCATTTTATATACGAAATAAAATAACGGTTTAAGCCAGCCATCATCTCAAAATGTATATAAAACATATGTTTCCGATATCTTAGAAACGGTCCATTTAAATTTCTATCATCTCATAATCAAGAATATATTAAAACGAGTTATTTGATTTTTCTTCTTAAGTTTTAAGATTCCTTATGTACCAAAAGGAATAAAACGTACCTTATTCTAAATTTTATAGGTATTTTGTATAAAATTGTCGAAACTGGACTTTTTTAAATTGTTGTTTGCATCTGAGCACTTATAAAGGGGTCAGTACAATATGATGCACATCATTATAAATTTTAACTGAATTCTTCAAATTATAAGATGATATACAAGAACTTGTTTCAAATAACTGAAATCTTTATAAATAACAATCATTGTCTGTATAGCATCGTCCCAAATAAATAATCGTAATGAACTTATTATGCTATTCCGATCGATCCTATGAGGAACTCATTTTGGTTATGCAAAGATTGGTATGGCGAAATGAAGCTAATTCGAAGAATAGAAAGTGGCCACACTGTACCCTAAAAGATGCTTAAAAGTAAACAACATTACTTTTAATCAAAAGTAGTATGTTGTTTACTTTTAAGCATCTTCAAATGGATCAAAACGCAACGTGACCTGTTGGCTAGGTCACGTTGCGTTTTGATCCGGAGTGAATGGTACAGATGAAGAAGTCTCAGTCGGAGTCGATCTGTATCTTCTGATTGTTTGCAACATTATGACGAGCAGCTCGTAATCTAAACCGATAAAAACCAATTGTTGAAATAGTACAGACCTACAATGAGTTTAAAATCATTGTATATATACGATACTAAGTTCTAATGATCTTGGAATTTTCTGTCAAGCAGTAGTATGATTCATACAAATCTAACAATATACAGGGTGTCCCAGTAAGATGTTAAAATTTAAAAAAATTTTTTTTGTTTGAAAGTACAATACTCCTGGTTATTTATGGTAAATGATTTTCATTTTGGATTGTGTGAGCGGATCTATTTTGACAATGGATGTTTCAATATTGGCTTTCAAATGTGAATTAGTTAGTGGATTGTCCATATAACATTTGTCCATCACAGCACCCACAAAGAAAAATTCAGTCATACAAAAGTCATCCAAGCCAATTCAGGTTATTCAAAGGTCATCCAAACCAATGGATGCATTGGCTTCTCCACATTGCATTGAAAATTTTGTTTGTTTACGAACCCACTGAGATGGAAATGTACCTCGTCCGATTTTTTAAACCAAATCCTCATTAATTTCGAGTGAGGCTCACACAGCAAATCAATATATCAAAGCTGATGTTCATTTCCAATGCACGATAACGAGTTGATGTTCTTGCACATTTTCGGCCACCGCGGCTGTATTTTCGGCATAACGAACATGACGAGCACGTATTGTGGATTAGATAGCCTGTATCACTTTCTGCACAACCTTGTTAATATTGTTGGTGTTGTCCCGTATTTTGATCAAATTGTGTACGATATTTTCTTGCGATTTCGAACCAATTGTCTTTGCTGTGGAAGTAAATTGCCAACATTTCCCACTTTTGTTGAATATACTGAGTTTCTGTCTAAGAAAGAATATCGTTACTGTCGCCAGAACCAAAAAACCGATATGTCAAATCTAAACCAATTATTGGGACACCTATAAGTGTTTATAAAGAGTTAATTTAGGGAACGAAGCCACTTCATATAGAAACTGGGTAGTTTATCAAAATAATTTGTCTAATCGTTTTGACAGCTTTAAAGCATTAAGAGCTGCCGATTTCATAGGGTCAGTCATGATCTGCGAGAGCTTATTCAATTTCTAGAGGAAAACGTATCGGATATCGCCACAATTCATAATTGTTAGTAAACTGAATGGAGCAAAATTATTAGCATAGATGGAGCTGAATCTTTCTTAATATCTAAATATCTCTTATACAAGATGATCACTATAATCAATATAAGATATCAAGTAATAAGATCATATTATATCGTTATATGATGTCTGTATCTTATACTGCATTCAACTCAAAGCACGAATAATAATCAAAAGAAATCAGTTATACAAAAACGGGTTATTACATCTTATTTCTGTTTCATCTTAAGAATTCTTACTGTCCATGTTTATTGTTAAAGTAAATTGACATACAAATAAACAAGCAACCCTTTCAAAATTAACAATAATACAAAATGTTTCTGATGGGACACAAAAACGATAAACTTACACATCTTTTGGTCCAGACTTTTGATTAATAGGGAAATATTCTGGTTTGGGACGGTATCAACGGTCCGCAATTAATATTAAGTCAAATAACTGCTGAAACACTTTGAAATATGTGTAAACATATATAACGAAAGGCGTATATATTGAAAATGTAAGTCGTATACTGTAAGATGAATCGAAAGGCGGAGCTAAGACATTAGGAAACTTGTATATGTTTATATATAATACAAGGTTTAAATAGGGTGCAATGATCCTATTGTTTCGTTATATATACAGCGGTTTTTACGATCAACTGCTTAAAGGTGGACTGTATGTTTACAGCTCTGCACAAGCATTAGGTAAGCATTTGCAGACAGAATTCTGCCTATATATGTAATATGGTTCTACGAGGGTGGGTTGAAAATGAAGCTATCTAACGCTAGATGGCAGCACAAACACAAAAAAATTGTTTTTTAGAAATTGCGATCTGTCAAGCGTCAGCTGTTAAAATTTCACCCAAATTCATCGATTATTTTATTTGTTGTAGTCGTTTGAGGTTCGTTTTTTTTGCCCATTTTTCAAGAAACACTTTTGTATTACGGTGACTCTGCTCCGTCAGATTACATGATAAAATATTGGATTGCTGAATTTAAATGCGGCCGAAGAAGCACTGCAACAATACCATCAACAGGAAGGCCAAAAGAGGTGGTTACTGAATGATCGCGGAGTCAAGTTGCGTGAGGTTGTTGACATGGTAAACATATCATATGAACGTGTGTTCAACATTTTGCATGATCATTTGTATATGAAAAAGCTACCGGCAAGATGGGTGCCGCGTTTGCTCAGTGTCGAACAAAAACGAGTTCGACAGGCCAGTTCACAGCGGTGTTTGGACATGATAAAGCGTAATCCTATGTATTGTTATCCGGAATATTGCTCATCGATTATCTTGAAAAAGGACCCACAATCACAGGAAAGTATTATCGAGCATTATTGGATCAATTGTTGATGCAATCAAGGAAAAACGACCACATTTAAAGAAGAAAAAAGTGATCTTTCTTCAAGACAACGCACCGGTTCACACAGCATTAGATACGATGCTAAAATTACGTGAAACACACTTCAAATTGGTTGATCGATCATCCACCTTATAGTCCAGATTTAGCTCCTAGTGACTTTTTCCTGTTTCCAAACTTGAAAAAATGGCACGCAAAACAAAGATTCATCTCAAACGAAAAAGAAACGCGTATTTACCAAAACTATCACGCGTATTTTGGGGAGGTTCCTGAAATCGTATTATTCAGATGGTATAAAAAATTTGGAACAACGTCTTACTTAGTGTGTCGAAGTAAAAGGAGACTATGTTGAGAAATAAACGGTTCTTGGCAAAAAAAATTTTGTTTTCCTACTTAGGTAGCTTCACTTTCAATCCGCCCTCGTATGTCATAACAATCTGAACTGTCCAAATTTTAACTGTCAAATAAATATAGACCAATAAGGAGAACCATTAACCCTGAAGCACACTAAACAATTAGTTTTGTTGTGGTTTTGAAAACGCTCGATGATAAAGTCATTCAATTAAAATAAAATCCATCACCCAGGTGGCGCAGTATGGTAGCAGGATTTTTCAACATACGATTACGATCGGTGGTGTGAATGAACACATCTATGACCTCCTGTTGGAGTGCAGAATTCATGGGCTAACCCATCTTCCATGTCAGTACTATGGGCTGTCATGGAGCTATGTAAAGTGCAGATGATTCTACGTAAATCGGACCTATAGCCGTACGTCCTCGATTTGGCTGTAATGGCGTAAGGTAAGGACGTAAATAAACAAACCGCGAAAGAGTTAGAAGTGTCTCGAGCCCTGCAACAAGATTGTAGAGATAAAAAACAAACAAACAAATAAAATAAAATCCAAAAATTAGTGAAAAATCAAATTTACCGAAACGACACTAAAAGATAATTGCAAAAATTATCCACGGCTTATCTATTCTTTTAATCTTAACTTACACTAGAGTGTCTATTGTACGACTAAGAGAAGATGGTCCAAGTCCATAAGAGTCATTGTAAATGAGGTCATAGACTCATAGATTTGTTCAACTACATCTTAATCGAATAATAACAAATAAACTAACGAAATTGCACTATGTGTATGATGATGTTTGAGTTTCTTACAACACAACTTACTTAAAGCTACCCCGTTTAATATCATCTTGTCCAATCGAGGATTAAGGTATTGAATGAAATAATTTAATTATAAACCTTTTCAGGTTTCCAAAAATTGCCTTAGTGGACGGTATTTCACGTCCCCATGGCGGGGTATTGGTTATAGTTTTCAACTAGCAATAATCGCACCTCGGTAGAACCTCATTGGTTACGATATTGCCGCTGCGCAAAGATAATTAAAACAATTAAAGTTGATCTTAAACTTCTGGACCTAACGTAGTAGTCTAGCGAATTTTAATAATTTAATAAAATTTAAATATTTACCCCAATTATTGTAAATATTGTTACTAACCCTTTTTATACACTCATACAGTCGTATACATAATACTAAGAAATGGACTAAAAGTGACCAGTGAAGTAAAATTTTAATTTATGATTAAGGAAAGGTATCTTGATAATTTCATTAATATGGTCAGTTGTTATTATCTCAATTTCATTAAGGGCAATGGGTTTCTTGACGATCACTTACTTACTTCATTTACTTCGGTACAAAGTGAGTGACACATTTTTAAACCAAGATCGCGATCACACAGGTATCGGGTTCTATTTACAGAATTTACTCCTTATTTGCTTTTATAACAATCTGTAGTGGTTGGATGATGGTTTGGTCCATTGGATTCTGCACAATATCAGGGTTAATACTTCATTTTTCTAATCAGAAGACTAATACTCACATTTCTCATTCCCTTGTTGTGATTCGTGAATCGTGTACATACCTCGAGATCGTAGATTATCAGCGAAAATTGGAATGGCCTTAAAACTATATCGCTATAGGATTGTCCAAGGATAGTGCAATTAAATTGTCGCGACAGTTCTAAATCTTCATCCTAGAAAATCTCTTCGCTTTTCAAGGATAATCATAACTGACGACAGACCACCACTCAATGAGCCGGATAGGATCCACCAATTTTACCGATGGTTAAGATTCAACAAGTATAGAACGTCTAACAAGACCACAACTTAAAGCTGCTATTAAAAGTAAAAAGTATTATCAAATAAGCAATGCGGCCTTACTAAGTGGTAGTCTATACTTAAGGCACTATGGAAGAAAAGGTTATTTTTCTCGATACGTCGATACGCACATTCAATGGAGCTAGTATTATTGGCCAGACTGGATGAACATTCTGCCTCCTTTCTGCATCCTTTCTGACTACCTTTTAAGGATAACGAATAATATATGAAATTGCATAACAAAAAATCTCGAAATAGGAAAATTATTGAGAGTTAAATTATTTCTTAGCCCGATTTCTAACGGGCCATGAGTACTTTAGTAAATATCTGCATATGGTGGATTAGGTGAAATCATCATATAGGTCATTGCAGTAATTGAAAACTTAGAACACACATTTTTTATAAATAACCAGTGAAAAAACTAAAAGATAGATTTGGATTGACTTGAATCGAAATCACAGTGGGACATCGTATATAATCTGCTATAAAAAAAGAGTCCAGAAATCGATAACCATAGAAGTAGTTGTCTTCATTTTATAAAAATGAGAAAATTATTTTCTGTATAACAAAGGGAAGGTTCTTAGTCGATGAGAGTACGACACACCATGCATAACGGATTTGCCTCGTCTTCAAAACACAATTATGATCTATGATGACTAAAACACTGAACTCATCGCAAATCTCCAAATGTTCTTTCACGCTAGTGTATACCTTTTTGTTTGGTATTCGAAGCATATTCCTCAGTGCCCATACCATAAACTTTTTTGCGTCCTAGAACAATGCTATGTCTGACCTAATCTTGATAAATATTTATCAGCCATTGACAAGAGAACATTGTATATTCCGCGGTCCTTTCTACGGCTTTTAATAAGTCCAGAAGCAAATGTTATACATAAATGTTAGTGTGCTACTTAAATAACACAATACTTGTCACTTTGAGATTATCAGGAAATACAGACATCATGTCACTATTTGAGTATAGGGTTTGAGTTTTTCCAGTTTTCAAAATGCATTAAAAAGCGTAATAAATTGTTATTGCATACATGTAGGAGATATATTTGATGCAACCTCCTCTATTGTATGTTAAATTAGCCATCTCAATTAAAATAAATCTTAAAATATCGACTAACAGATTTGTGTTTTACTGGTTCAAATTTAATGTACTAATAATTTTGAAATCTCAAGAATAATGGAAAAATATTACTGAAAGCTGACGAAACAAAAGTTCTTAGCAAAATAAGAAATATACTAATATCACTTTTCCCCTAAAAGTTGACTAAATCAATATTACGCGTAGTCACAATACTTTACCCCTAAAAGACTACTTCTGGTGTTTTTAATTTATGTATACATACTTAATCATTTCAGATACAGTGGATAAGTAATGTGCCTACACGAATTAAACTTCGTCCAACTGACGGCAAATCAGGAGGTACCAAATTCGAATAGGGACAGGATATAAAAAGGGATCCATCATCTGATACGATCGGTGATGTGGATGAACATGCTATAACGTCGGTGTGCGGAATAACTGACCCATCTTCTTTGTTATTACTTTTGACTGGCGTACATTCTCGATTTGCCTACAGCGAAGGAACTGTGAAAGAGTTGAGGTTGCTAGGACCCTATACTTTTACGTTTCTGTTACCTGAGTAATGATAATTGTAATCTGTCGCGGTGCACAATGAATTTTGTGATATTTGAATATTTGGCTCATAACAAGAGAACAATCTGAAAGAAATAATTCTTAAATATTCGAAGTTATCATTTCTAAGTTGATGCCGACTCGAAACGATAATCGTTCAAAAAGAGGTAACTAATGGTTTATACCTATATTTGAATGGACCAGATCTACTTTATGTTGAAGATAATCGTGACTCTCAGATCAAGTTAGAAACCCATATATATCATCCTATTTTAAAGTTTAGATGAAACCGAGAATAAAATTTTAAATTTGATCAGTCACTTATATAAATAGCCTCATGAGTTATTTCTTAATACGGAGGAATCGAGATATGCCCGAGTTACACAGAAAGAGTTTCTAATGTTGTATTTTGCCACAATTTTATTAAGCCAAAGAAGTATTATAATGATCTAATATCATGTAATATGACCTTGGCTCAAGTGGGATCTGACAGTACGGCCTTTTTCTTAGTTAGTTTGTTCTCGCGATAGATATAGCACGATTTTAGGATACTTTAGTTTATAATCTACTACAATTTAAATTTCACCTATCCCACAAGATTATCATGAGTAACAAGGGTATTTAAGATTAGTCAAATAATCCAAATTTTTTACGAACTATAAACATCGACTTACCAATGGAGAAGAAGACCTATAGCTGCCTCCATACTTTTACGAATCCAACTAGCGTTAAATGAATGTAAATAAGCAGCTGCAAACAAGCAAAGTAACATCGAAAAATATTAAATGGTTTTTACCGGCCAATGTTGACATCAATTAGTTCCGCGATCCATCTCTTTTTATGAGGCAAGTATTACTGCTGTCCAACCGCCCAGGAGGCGCAGTGGTTAAAGCTGCGGCAGTTGCAGTGGAAGGTACCGGCTTCGAATCCTGATCCGAGGCAAGATGCAAAACGGGATTTTTCACCATCAATCGTTTGGACGGTGAGTTTGGTGGTGTGAATGAACACATCTGAATTCCCTTTCGAGTTTAGAATCCATGGCCGACCCATCTTCCATGTCAGTACTATAGACTGACATGGAGCTATGCAATGCGCCGCAGATGGTTCTACAAAAATCGAACCTATAGCCGTACATAAAGTGGTATCACAAAGCACCACCGCAGGTCTAAGTGTGCGGTTTCAGCCACCCGACAAAAAAAATCACTGCCGTCTAGCTGTCATTGATTTGATGCACTATTTCACAAATTTGCATTGAGTTTGTGGTTGTGATCTCGTACTGTAAGTTGTTACCGTCAACTTGTCAAGTGAGCTGGATCGGATCATATAAAGAGCTATTTATTACACACGATTTCTTAAAGTTCAGAATAGCAGAAGTGTGATGTATAATGTAGCAACAAGATCCAGTAGAAATACAGATGCGACGTTTTGAGAATCTCCAAGCCCCAACCCACCTATTAGACATCGCTCGTCTTAGCGGCAAATACTGCTAGTGCTGCTGAGTGATGTGTATCACAATTCCTAATTACAGCTTGAAATGCGTAATCTACTTTATTAAATTTATAAACCTTTTCAGGTTTCCAAAAATTGCCTTAGTGGACGGTATTTCACGTCCCCATGGTGGGGTATTGGTTATAGTTTTCAACTAGCAATAATCGCACCTCGGTAGAACCTCATTGGTTACGATATTGCCGCTGCGCAAAGATAATTGAACGTGATATATTTGATCTTAAATTTCTGCACCTAACGTAGTAATGTAGCGAATTTTAATAAGTTTATAGAATTTAAATATTTACCCCAATTATTACAAATATTTTTACTGACCCTTTTTATATACTCGTATATTCGTATAGATAATCTTAAGAAATATACTAAAGTGACCAGTGTAATAAAACTATCATTTATGATTAAGGAAAGGTCACAATTTTATAATAGCATTAGAGGTATCAATACATGGTCAATTGTTGTTATCTCAATTTCAGTAAGAACCAAAGTTTTTTTGACCATATATTTTTTCTGGATCATTTACTTACTTCGTTAGTCACAATTAGTAACATTTATTTGAAACAAAAGGCCCCATCACTCCGATCTCGGTTTAATATTGAACCATTGTGATAAACATACACATTTACAGTATATTACGTAGCTTCAAACCAATATGTTATGACTGGAAGATGGTATATAGTCAATTAAATTCGGCACACCATCGGGGTGCCATAGTTGTGTTTATACTTCACATCTGGTGCAACTGCTTGTTGTGATTCGAGAACCACATCAAGCTGCAGAGGAAACTGCTTCAACCACAAGACTATTTGGTTGGTCCAACACAAAGATACCTTCTCTAAGTATACTTCAGTAGATTGCACATTGCAGTGTTAATTGCTGGCAACTCAAAAACGTTAAGGCTTACAATCAGATTAAAGTTACTATGTTTATAATTGTTCATGTAATATATTCTTAAATATTTTGAAAAATGCAAGTATGTGAACCTGGCCATAACAATATTGAATTTTATAGGGTAATAATTGCCGAGATATCATTCCCGATGTATCAATTGACCGAGTAACAATTAATGCAACTTTATTATTACTATTCTTACTGTAAAAAAATGGCTGTATTATTTCTGTTCATATTAAACGAGGCTGTGATAACCCATTAATGCGTATATACGAGTACACATGTCAAAAGTTTTTATTAGGGTGTCCAACACTTTCTGACTTTCTATTTCACTATTAGAGCTGAACATTCACATATAAACATTTGTTAGAATGAGCCACTGTCATTGATCACTTTTAAATGGCGGACACTCGTCGATTAAAAACCTAATTGGAATGCTACCATTTTTGGTGCTGCATAGAGCGATCTATACCCGTCTTAGTACAAATCCGTTAACAGGTTAAGCAGTCTACTTACCATACGGGTTGATGGTCAAAATTTGCAACTCAATCAAATGTATAAGGATTATGACAGACGAACCTGGCGCGTTTGATGGCCTTATCACATGTATGAAAGAGAACTTGTGCCACTAACAAACCAAATGGCCCAAAAGCGGAGACCATGTGTCGCATGGCTATACATATATATGTGTAGCAACACAGTGGAGATAATTTTTTAATCGGAACTTTTGGGGTTGAATTTCTCTTTTGTCCACTTGTAAAAACGGCTGTGATCACAGTATGTGTCAGTCACAATATAAAGGCTCATTTTACAATAATTTATATGATCTGATCGGCTCTATACCTGAGCACGATGTCATCGAGGTGGGTATATAATGATAGTGCTGAGAGAAATCAGCCTATAATTTCTGTAATAATGACCGCACTTCCGACATGAAACTACGACAGAAAATGGTGAAAGAATGATATATGATACATCTATACGTAAAACGTCCCAAAGCCATCTTGTTTTGATTATAAAAGAGTCTTCAACCAAATGCATATGCAGTGGCTATTATCTAGTCACTGCAAAGCTACGATGGAGATTTTCGTACAAGTCAGGGAGAGCAGAGGAATATACAACGCGATTCTCCTGTAAGGTCTGATAAACGAAGAAACGCAACAAAAATATCAAGATCTTGTCAGCAAATGCATTTTGCGATCCAATTACCAGTCTAATGAAGTGAACACTTTCTGGTAGGCTTCAACTCGTATTATCATTAGAACTTAGTCCATTGCGTAGATTTAAAAAAAATGTTTTTTGGCTAAGAGGAGACAAATTAATTTTGCCTTTATAGTAACATAAGGTAAGCGATAAATGTGCTCCAATTCAATTAATTGCTGCTCGGTTGACCAGCTTCAAAATTACCGAACCTGTCAGCTAAATGTGAATTATGACATTATACTTGAGCACAATGGCAGATGGTACGTTGATAGCCTTAATTCGAGACCTTACAAATTTAGACCGACTAGATCCATACCCCAACAAGACTGCAACCGAAAATGGTAAATTGCCAAATACAGAAGAGTTTAGATTCCAAGGCGTAATTTCATCGAATTGCTTTTTCTAATTCAATCGATTGGTATGGCAAAATTAATTTATAGCCGGAGAACTTGTGCAGACGATGATTTCTGCGACCGGCACGTTTATCTTAATGCTCTGAAGAATAAAGGGACAGTCTACATGGCCCAAAATTATATTTCCCAAAAAACTTGCACAATGTTGTTGTCTGAAGATTAACCAAAGTTGCAATATTATATGCTTTACAGCGTACAGTGTAAGGTGGTAAGAGGGCCAGGTTCTCATGGAATGGTAAATTGTTGTTGTAGTTTTATTTTTTTTTTTTTAATAATATAGAGTACGACTCGCTTTTGTACACCCTCAATTCTATTAATGTATATGGTCAGCGTTATGGGGACACCAAACTGCTACTGAATCGGCTTTCGATATACTCTGATCGATGTGTCTGGATAATGAAGTATCGCTGACAAATGTTACATCTAGATCTTTAATTGTGGTGGCGCATTCAATTAATGTTCCATTGATATTATAATTGGGAATTATTGGACATGTTTTCCTATGATATAGCATTATATATTTTTTTTTGAATATTGAGTTTTAACTGGTTCACTTCACACCATGAACAAATCTTGTCAATATCCTCTTGAAGCTTGTAAGAGTCACTTCTATCGTTAATTGTTCGGAATATTTTAAGATCATCAGCAAATAAAAGCACGGAAGAGTGTTGAATTATTTTAGTGATGTCGTCAATAAATATCAGAAAGAGATCGGGACCAATATTTGATCCCTGGGGAGCTCCAGATTTTGCTAAAATAGGATTGGACTTTTCACCAGCTATTTCGATAAATAGGTATCTCTTCGTTAAGTAAGATTGAAACCATTTGACAAACATTGACGAAAAACCAAACTTGCCAAGTTTAATCAATATCTGGCGATGTTGAATGGAGTCAAAAGCATAGTGTATAGTCAATTTACTGATGATTTTCTAAAGCTTTAGTAGTAATGCTAGTAAACTCAACTAGGTTGGTGGTAGTTGATCTGCCATTCATAAATCTATGTTGATGAAATTATAGATGGTTTAAAACTGTTTTCTTGAGGGAACTGCAGACTAATATTTCAAATAATTTAGGTAAAATTGAAGCATGGTTGCAATTCCTTGATAACAGGAAAAATTCCGGTTGGGAATGATTTATTAAAGATGAGTTTTAAAGGCTTGCAAACTCCATCAGCCAATAATTTAATGATGGATGAAGGGATAGAATCAGGGTAGAATCAGGTTACCCAATATATGTGCTGATAGAAAATGATCGGGTGTCTATAGATCGGTTATGTCATTGGATATGGGGCATGAAAACCTAGAACTGAACACCACCTCTATATAGTTTCAAACTGTTGTTCGTTTGAGTGTGGTGGCCCTATAAAAGTTTTTAGATTTCACGAAGTTGTGAAAATCCACTACCGTTGCTGATCAAACTGAACGGTTCTTACCACTATACTCTTACAGTATGTACACGCTGTTGGCTTTGTATACTATATCATTGCCCATTTTTAGTTTAAGAGGATTAACTACGCAATCTTGAGAGAGTAGGTTTCCAATTATCTCAGTACACCCTTAAATTTGTGTTACGTATGATCCAAAACGTCTTACGTAAGAATGGCATCGTAATTAGTCACATACTATTGTTTTGAAGAGCAGAATGGGATAAAATGGGCATTGCCTTTTTTTCGAGAATTCATCAGATTCTTTGTGCTTAACCATCAAACAATTTTCGTTGTTTTTCAGTTATTGCAGAATTGCCCACGAAATGTTGGGAACCATGAGTACATTTGTACTAAATCAGCTTTTGTTGATTTAATGTATTGTCATTGATGTGGTTTACTCAAGCTTCTAATTTTTCACATCTTAGAAGATGTTTTCATTGCGGATCCATCTTATGAGGAATTCATCATGGCCAAGCAGAAGTTAAAGAAATATCATTCACCTAGAGTGGAAAGTAACTGAAACAAATTAAATTGACGTCTTACTTGCATGAACAATTTGTCTTTAACTCGTATAGCTCTGTTTTGGAGCTTCAGAGACAAACATGTCTTGCATATGAATGAGATGTGGAATTATATTGCCTGTAACCAACCACAAATGTTTTTTTTTTATTATTTTCGGAATTTTGCGGTGCAAAATCGAACTTGACTTAATTTACAAAATAAATTTCTGTGTTTGAGTCTTAAGGTAATGGACAAACCTGGGACGTTGTCAAGCGAATCAAATCAAGGGGACTCAAATGTTTTTGAATAAGAATTTAAATACGATGCCTTGATTTACTGCAATATCCGAAGTCATACTGTGGTGACCCCTTGTAATCCTTCTGGTGACCCCTTTGTACTCCATAGACTGCAAAGCTCTAAACTTACAAATGTTAGCTAGATTCGATGATAATGAAGTAATAATTCATGTCTTAATACAATATATCTGAAGTGATTGGGCAGCATTAGGTGTCAGTATGACTAAGTTCGTAAAACCATTTTACCACTCAGTTGGAATAAGATCATAAGCTGTCTGAGCAGATCTTACCTAGAAGTCTAATTTAAACAATCGTTCAATACTTGTATATATATATTATAGTGTCATTGAGAAAGGGTTGAGACTCACATCGTACATTAACATCGATTTGTAGTTAGAATTATTATATAATGCATGGGTAAACGTATGTGGACAGCTTGAACCAAAGTATAGGATATCGAACCAAATACACGATTGAGATTCCACTCAAGATACTTGGTTCGAATCCCGATATGGCTGATGTCGGTAAAAGCGATTTTTCGCCATACTATTACTCTTTTAGACAATAGAGCTCATGAGCCGTCTCTTCCTCTATGTCTAGTACTAAAGGCACTCATGAATAACAATCCAATTTGTAGATTGTTTTTGCAAATTGGACTTATAAATCGTATTTGACCTTGCGGCAAGGTACTTTGACCCCAAATTTATAGTTATAGGATAAAAAAACACGGCTCTAGACTGAGAACTAGAATCCATCATATAATCAAAATGTTATACAGTCTTCACAAATATTTGCAACAATCAGCATCAGTAAGATCATTGTGGGCCCCTTGAGATATAATGCTTGTAAAACGACATGGAAAAGGAATAACTGGATGACTACAACCAGTCATTGATTAAGATGACGTTTGGTATTCATTCAGAGCTCTTGATACTCATTCAAGAAGGATGATCGCTTGAAATGTCTTCTTTGCACAATCTATAAGTTTTTGTCGTACATTATCTTGGAAAAAATTACTCTTCTAGTTTTTCACTAAAGATGATCCTTTCCAAGTACTATAAAACATCTCGTGATGTACACTAGGTATTTCTAGATTTCAAACAAGCCGATTAGTCGACCAATCGAGACAGACTATGGTAATTGGTTGAATATTTAGCAATACTTAACAGATACGTACATCTTAAATGACAGAATGTAGTCACAATAATGTGTTAAAGTTAAGAACACGCTATCGAGACTTTTTGCAATTAGTTCTGTTGGTAGATAAGGAGATGCGCTGGTCCCGATACATAAAGCGCCACAAGACAATATTTTATTCCGACAATCCATTCAATTTTTTTGCATATGCAGATGATATCTGTGTGATTGGATTATTGATCTACTAGAAGTGTTCAGCTTCCATTGGCCTCAAATCAATGAGGTCAAAACCAAATATCTGATTTCTGGTTTTAGACACGACGCAACTGATTTCGTTGTGGTATCTACACGTTTCAAGGAATGATGAGATTCAAGTATCTTAGGTTCTTACTCACGATAATAGTGTGAAAAGGATATCAAGGTTAACCTTGCCAGTAGCAATAAGACTTTTTGTCCTCTTCCGCCACTTCTGAAACCAAAATTATTTGCAAATGCGGATAAGCTGAAATGGTACAGAATATTTATCAGAGCCGTTGTCATGTATGTTAGAGTTGGATCTTGACGAATGAGCACGAAAGATGGCTTCTAACATTCGAGAGAATTATACGTTTGACATATGACACATACAGAGTTCTTCAATCACCAGCTCAGGAATTTAATGCCAATTCCTGATATCATGCATGAAATCAAAGGACAACGAGTAGACTGTCTCGGTTACGTTCTAATTCGGGCCGAGTGATACACCTATCTTTAACAGGAGAACCGTAGGCCAAGAGGTCACTGATGGCTCTACGGTGTAGAGAGCGATTTGTCAATTATTTACAACAGTATGCAGAGCTGGATCATGATCGATGGAGCCAGATTCGATCGCCATGAACCAAAACAATCTAAAACCAAAGTCATAAGTAATGAAAACACAGTCTACGAAATATGATTAAGATAAATAATAGTGTAAACCTTGATAAATGTGTAACCTGGATAACCTAAAACGATAGTCACATTCCAATGTCTTAAGTATCATAAAAGTCAGTAAAGAAAATCGTCAGTAGAAACGGTTGGGTTAAGTAATCTAAATCAACAACGGAAGCGAAGAAACTGCCCATTTTGGCGTATGGGTTAATTGACAAATCTACTGGTTTCCACGTGAATGTCATGGAGCAATCCAAATTAAGTTTTATAGTCTTCCATCACGTCAAGGAATTGAACTAAACTTAATCTTGAACTAAACTTAATCTTGAACCTCATAGATTAGCTTCAAGAATTTACAAAATATTTTTAATTATTTTATTATAATTTTAATTAAGTATTTTATTTTTAATTTAATTAAGTTAGTTTTCAATATTTAATAATTAATAAAAATATAATCTGTTATAAACAATAAATAAGATAATAATACTTTGAGATGAGATTAAAAACGAAACATTTAAGTAGTTTTGAATAAATTAGCCAGTAGCTCTGGTTCTGTCATGTCCATTTTATATTTTTGCACCAAATCCTGTACTTTAAGTCGACGTCGTACATGTGGCGGCTGATATATATCATTATCGAGACGACGACGTCTTGCCATATTGTGCGCCGTTTGTCGCACTAAATTACCAATAACTCGTCTACTTATCACCATACCATCGATAAGCGGTGTCGCAAAATTCATTCGACCTTGCGGACCTTGCAATTTAACACGCAACAAACCTGAATTTAACGCATGCAAAAATATTATATATACATCACTGCTACGCGGATATTGGCCAGTTAATGTTTCATCGCCTGTTTTGGTGTAGGCCAATAAATCATCGTACGGGAATGTTAAATGATCCTCGTAGCTTTCCAACCAGACGAGCATAATTTTTGTCGACGATTGTGATTGTAGATATGATTTTGTGACACCCGTTCGTCGCCGAGACGGTGGAACCGGATCTTTTTTATCAAAATCTAGTGATAGGGTGCGCGGTTTTTGTCCCAGCATAGCTTTTTGTGTGGTTTGATTTAAACTCGCTCGCACATCATTTGGTACTTCACTAACGCTCCGTTCAAATGCCGGTGGATTTTCACTCGACAAGCAGCTACCATCGCTTTCATCAGTTTTATTCCATTTTGTTGGTATTACAAACGCTATTTCGGATCCAACATCAGCCCAATACAATACACGCTTCTCGCCATTAAATTTCATCGACTCCAAATCGTTGTAGTTTAATTCTTCGGCATTATATTCATTCGAGTTGTTATTTATTTTCCAGCTTGTGTTAAAATTACCAGTCCAGCCACTATGTTGGTCGATTGTTACCGGCCACCCCAAACTCAGTGCCATATTCCAAAAGTGTGGATCTAACGTATTCAAATTTTCGTTCAACATATTATTAATTATTTCGTGCTCGGAATTCTGACCAACTTTTACATAAAACAAATGTACAGTGTCGCTAGTGCGTGGGCTCATTTTATCAAGCGTAAATAGTTCGTTGATAAATCCATCGCGCTTCGTATCTAATACGGTGAGAAGCGGTGATAGTGCTGGTTGATCACCAGCCCGCCGTTCGGGATTGTCGTCGAGCGACAGAAACCCAAAATGCGATAGAAATAGACGAGCCGCTTGAAATTCATGACACACAGCCGGTGGTACGGCCTCGTGCGAATGGCTTAGACTATCCTCCGAGCTTTCAGTTTCGGCCCACGCTAATTTTTCGTACACAGTTTGACTCTCAAGCAGTGTAAACAGTTGTTTTGTTAAATCGGATCCGATGCGTTGGATTACATTCTCCAATGTCGGTATTGAATAATCGGCTACACACGTTGGAATGCGATCAATACCGTCTGGAAAATTTTTTTGATCAACTTCATGTCGTTGAGGCATATCGTTCATTGGAACTGGCCGACCTGGATTGGGGGCATGATATTTTGTACCGGATTTACTTCGTGGTAAGTGACGTAGCTGCATTGTCCAAGCGTGACGCCCGAATGGACCACGAATCAAAACTGAATAAAAACATGTACTTAGTAAAATTATTGATTAGTTCGATTATATTACGTACGTGTAACGGTCGGTTGGGGGTCTTGATCATTTCCTAGTGGTTCTTCGAGCAGTGCCAACACAGTAGAATTTTCTGTTACAAAATATTTAAATTTTTGGATTGCCTGTTCTTGTGTCACGGCACCGCCATTCGAATTACAGTGTTTTATAAGTGCGACCTCGTCCAAAAGTGATGATAGCGATTCAGGACCACATTCGCTTGGAAAATATCCGACTTGCTCTAAAATCACGGTTAGTAAATTTTCAGCTGCATCTCGTACCCGCATCGAGGCTGGCTTTAACTCTTTATCGTCTTTTAATTTCATTGTTTCGCCAGGCTTGCCAATGCTTTTAGAACCGGATATGCCCAATTCGACTACCTCGAGCACCGTGGTAAGACAATCTTTGTCCTGAAGTAGGTAGGAGTGTTGCATCAACCATGCCGATGTGCATTGAAATGCAGCCACAATTGTACTGTGCAGATCTTTGCTGTGTGCTTGTGGGGGTCGCGAACACTGGTAGCAAATATAGTCGCAAATCCATTTTACAGCCCGTTTACATTCAAGCGCTTCTGAAATTATAAAAATATTTGTATTATTTAGTTTGAAATAGTTTTTATCGAAATCTTACCGGTTAATCTTCGAGCTTAGCAAGAAAAATATTCAAGAGTTTATAGTAATATAAGAAATACAATTAGGTGAACCACATACCTGAATCTTTGATGTGCATTCTCGCCAATCCGGATAATAGTTCTAAGGCGGCCAGTGATACGTTCAAATCGGTTTTCCAAGACGAAATCAGACGATGACATACCAAATATGTTGCTCGAACGAATAACGCGTGAGCATTATCTAAAATACAGTACACAAAAAGTCTAATTATTAATCGTCGAACTAGTGCAAGTGTTGAGCATTAACACATTTCCCGCATAATAAAATTATAGAAAACATTCAAGATTACAAATTTTGAACAATACTTTTGAGATCATGCACAATAAATTTTGTATCAAAACTTTAAATGAAAATTTATGAAAAACTAAAGAAAAATTTTTTGTGTATGTGTGTGTATACATGTTACAAACCATAAACTGATGACATATCAAATTCGTTTAGGAAATCAGCCGGAAAATCTTCTGATATTGTTAAACTTGGTAATTCGTTACCTAGGGTTGCTGTACTATGGCCACCAATACTTGAATTACCGCTAGCTAATGAACAAGAACTTTTTTCTGAACAAGCTGGATGAACATAAATAAAAAAATTAAATAAATTTTCTTTCTGTCTCCCCTTCGTTACACATCAAAAAAAAATATTATTTTCGGTTTTTGTTATGTTGATTCAGTCGAAAGCTTCAAAAATGTTGAAAGCGACAAGACGTCCAACTCCATCTTAGATTTCTTAACCGCGTACTTATATTAAATAAATAAATGTATGTTATGAAAAAAGGCGATTATTTATATACAAATGAAACATAACACTTTTGCCCGTTAAAAAATTGGGCACAGCAAACGTTTTATCTACATGACAAGTCGAAATAAACATAACAAAAATGAAATATGTATATAAAATATAGTTTTTCTTATATAATAAATATTATAAAGCAGCAAATATATAATAAAAATAAATGAAGTAGTATTCTAGGAATCAAATCGACAAACGGCCATACCTGAACTGAGCAAATTGGTGTCGCTCGGTGGAGGCGATGTTTGTAATATATCCGCATTCTCATTCTCCTCGAACATTGCAGCATCTTGCACCGTCAACAGCAAGCCCCCCAACAACATATGCGTATTCTGTGCATCCGTTTCGACTTGCAACGCATTCATTAGTATATTTATAAGTCGTGGCTTCAATTGGATAAACGTAAATTTATCAACGGGTGCTGATGGATTAACAGTCGTTATGTCTCGTATCGGAAGCGTTTGATAGTGTAGCGGAAGTGAAATTATCGAAATCAATATATTGATCGATGCACGACGTAATTCTGTTTTATTGAATATAATCGATTGTGATTTTATTTTAAGATCCTTATCGGGTAGTACCAGCTCCAGGGCCGCAATAAACGATGGAAGTAAAATTTGTATTCCATCTAAATCCAGACGAAATAGATCCGATGAATTGTACAAAATACTGGCTAGAGTTTCTTCGCATTCGCGTGTCTCGGTTATTTTGAGACCCTGCTGCAGTGACATGTAGAATCGGGCGAGATAGACGGGGAGAATTTCTTCGCCGGTTTTTTTCGCACAAAATATACGACAGAGGGCACCGATTGCTTCGGCACGGCCCGATTCGTATTTATCGATTGTTAAACCAGATGGTAAGTCGGTGGGTTCATTCAACGATGATGGCTGGGATAGGGATAAACTACCCTTTCGACTGTCCATTATCATTGACGATGGACGACGACTGGCCTCTGTAGCTTGTTCTGTAATTATATAATCAAATGGAATAATTAACCCTCGATCAACGAATAAAGTAAACGATTCATGAATAAAGAAAACTTAGATCTTAGGCTCTATCCTAATTATTGACATATGCTCAAAATCTAGAACCTGTATTTTCGGTAGTAATAACATGAATTACCGACTGAAATCTGTTGCAATGACTTCACTGTAGTCGTCATTGAAGGTTTTAGAGATCCCTGCCTCCTACTCAAGAGTTTATCAAAGCTATATAGAGTACAAAAACCGTAATGAGATTCCAATCATTGCCATATGCGATGCAAACTCACGTCGCTGGGACAGCTCAGATGTATTTTTAGAGGAATTTTCTTCTGGAATACCTGCATCTTATATAGAAATCTTGAATGTGGACAATAGACCTACTTCACAGAGTCTAAGTGAGAAAGTCTCATCTTCGATGGTCCTATATGGCATTACTCTCTCTGACCAACACTTCATCTCTATTTCTCTAGCATCAGAATATACAGGGCAAATGACGAGCTTGAAGAAGTACTAATCAGCGCCTATGAGAAGAGCAGTTCTCTAAGTAATCCTAGAAGAACTAGGACAACATGGTGGACCATGCAGACTGAGGAAGTAGACAATACTTCTCAGCAAAGCCATGAAAACCAGTATAACGGAAGATTAAAACTTTTACAAATCTTTACAAGAAATGTAGGTGAAATGAAAAAACGTCGAAATGGAGATCTGCGAGGAAGCGGATAGTCTTACGGAGACCGCTAAACTCAATATAACTCTCTGTAGTAATGTTATGTAGTCACTGTAGAAATCTGGAGAGTTTATAATTTTTCTTGAAAATTAAAACATCAGTTCCAGGCGGAATATTTCCGGAGACCCGACAGGAAGAACTGGAAATCATCCTAGACCACCTTGCACATATCTTCAGAGCCAGTTTGGCCCTGGGATACGAAAAATTAGGAAAATGATCATCCCGAAGGATGGAAGGCCTAGATATCTGCACATTGCAGGTAAAAAGTTTTTGACCTATAAGCATGTCCACTTTTCTACTTAAATGTTTAGAGCAATTGATTGATAGGTACTTTGGGTGTATGTAATCTATTGGTGTCACATGGCATTCCAAACAGCACGCTTACCAGGTAAATCTGTTGAAATAGCGCTCCATGAAATAGTAGGACGGATTGATAAATCGCTGGATAACGTGGAATCTGCCTTGGGAGCATTTCTGGACATCAAAGGTGCGGTCCTTTAGTTCCTCGCGGCACTCCCACTCTTTCGTGATTCGCTTATTATGTCTTACATCTATGACCCTCTGTTAGAATACACAGTGCATTCTAACAGGAGGTCATAGATGTGTTTATTCACACCACCGGTCGTATTCAGAGAGCGAAAAATGTTTTTGTATCCTGCCCCTATAAGGATTCGAACCCAGTACCTCCCGCTCTAATGCTACAGCCTTAACCACTGCGCCATTTTTTCGATGAGCTTAGCAGCTTCCTTCGATGGTAAAGTGCCAAGCTTAGCTTAAAGATAATTACTTCAAACTTAGGCAGTTCAATTAAACGACAACGTATTTTACTGTCTGGGTTATGCCGATGAATCGACATCAAACTGGTTGGTAAATATACGGATGTCTATGTAATCACAGGGTCTGCCAGTCAATCCTAGGAAACTTAAGTCTTCCAAAAAATGGGGCTCATACCATCACACTATCTTCATAGCATAAGTATCTGGGAATTTGGTTGGATCGGAAGATTACCTGGCCAAAACACTTGGAAGAGAAATGCAATAAAGCTTGTAACATTTACTGGAAATGCAGTCATTTGGTAAATCATGAGGCCTGAAACCCAGACGTGTGTTTGACTATACGTTTCGGTTATCAATGTATTCTAGAAGATTAAGTGGGGTTGGAGGGAAACCTCTAAACCTTGAAGGCGGTTTATACATGTTTGTCTGGGTATATTGGGAGTTCTGTACTCCACATCCACTGTAGCTATTGTAGCTGTGGGTCTGCCGCCGCTTAATCTTTGGATCAGAAGGCGTATAGTCGCTTGAATACAATCCAACTTTTAGGCACTTGTGGCGTTCACAAATACGACGAATAGTCACGCCACAATAGTGAAGTATAAACAAAAATAAACGAAAAAAGATTTCGAGTCAAATTCTGTAAATTCGCTAGAACTGTTGCAACATAGCCTCACAGTATATATAGAAACGAAATGCAACAAACATCAAGTCCGGTCGCATATGCCTGATGAGATGGATTTGATCTTTTCGATCACACAACGAGTCAATGACGTCATCAGATCGAAACCGGCCTAGCGAAACGAATATTACAGACTACATACAAAAAGAGATGCCATACATTTCAAGACAAACGTCTTCATCGGCTGGTTGATCCAGCGCCCTAGCTCTGCCAATCAATGCCACTCTGTGGAGTCGAAAGTTTAACTCCCGCCATTTATCATTAGCTGTCACGCTTACAGCACCAAGCATCATTAATCACACTTCAACACACTGCCAAATATGGAGGGGAGGTTCATAACTACCACTTGCGCTCAGACACTATGGTGTCGAAGCACGTTTTCGGGAGGAATTTTCGTGAAATTATTACCGATAAGAACAAATGAGACTACAATAACCCTCTCTGACGACAATATGATGAGGTGAAACTATCTACCTCCCTTGGTAAGTACGCTACTGTTTTCAGGCCGGAAATTGGTGCAATTAGGAGATCAGCACTCTATGGAAATGTGGATATTGACAACTAGGCTGCTAAAAAGGTGATTGACTCGAATACTGTTTTGGAAATGATACTTGTCTTGAATCGACAAGGGCAGTATGTGGTAGGTAAGAGGTAAGACTTCACGTGATACTCAGTCACATGGATAGAAAAAAAAATACTACAAGCTAAGGTTAAGTAAAACATAAATAAAACTACTTACTTTTAGTATTCTCGTACCAGGATTCACTTCCAATTAATGCCGCTTCAAACAGCCACTCGCCAAACAAGTGCAATATGCTATTACATTTAGGCCGAATTTGTGCCAACGGAGGACGATTTTCTTGTCCAATCGATATAATCGCTACAAAACGAGACAAAACACAAACATTAAAAACTTCAAGCACCCAAACTCAAAAAAATTCATGAAACATATCTTACACGTTAAACTCGATGATGATGATGGTCCAGAATTTGGCGTGGTTATTGAATGAATATTTGAAGTGCGACTACTTGTTAATCCAATTAGTGATGTTTTACTTAATCCTGGGGTTAATGATTTATGTTTTTTTTTTGTTTTTATACAAGGCACAATATAAACGAAATATAAAGACAGTATAAAGATTAAATATATTTTGAGGAATGTTAATCAGCTGTGTTGGATGGTATGGAAAAATATGTGTTTAAATGTGATAACAAACAAAACAAAACTATGGTGTACTTTGTGTGTGCATTTTGTTTAATGAATGAAGACAGACAATTTTACAAATTACAAAACAATGAATGTGTAATTTTTAATAATAAATTATGTTTTGTATGGTAATAAAAATGGATAAGTGTTTCGTTTGGCTTTTAAGATCAGTGGCGTTTCAGCTTATATATTAATTAATTGGGTCATCTGTGGCACAGGTTCTGATTTTATCTGCACAAACATTGTTAATGAACATAACAAAGTACCAAAACGAGGAAAGCAACAAGAAGGTGAAAATGAAGAAGGTCAAATAAAGTAGTGTTGTTCAGTCGAGTTATGTGGGCCGTACTATATTCTTTAGTATAAGCAGGATAAATCAGATAAAGTCTGGTACTTAAATTAAGCGAAGTAATCACGAACACATACTTATAATAATATTAAACAGGTTTCACCGAATCAGGCTTCACATGACAGAAAATTTCAGACCGTTCTAGATACTGTAGAGCTATCATCGCTGATATCAAGAATTTGAATTGAGTTCATGTGGTCAAAACCAAATCGATATGTCCCATACAACTCTCATTCATTCATATGCAAGAATCTGATGGACATCTCTTTCGATCTGAATTTTTGGGTATTCAATTACAGTCTGGAACACATGTGGAACATTAATTGGTCGATTATAGCGGTACCTCGTGTAAAGAAACCACGTGAAGTATTATGCTGTTATTAAGATCTTTTTTTCCGACATTCAGGTTTAAGTGACCAATTGTGTCATTCCCACTCAGACGTATACTCTTAGTCTCAAAATTTGTTTGTTCTTCGTACTATTTAATAGAATTCAAAAATTGAACAGACTCGTGTGGGTTTTACAGGTCAATCCCGTCTCGTACCTTATCAAAAATCGGACTTCATCGATTTCGATTGAGGGTCTATTTTCGTACTGTAGAAAATAATCTAAAAATGTCACACCGTTCTCTAAGCCGTGAAGTCATCATCGCTGATATCAAGAATTTGAATAAAATTCCTGATCTCGTAATTAAAAACGAATCATACAACTCTCATCCCTATTGTTCTAACTTGATCCATTCAACAGATATCGTGCCCATATGCAAGAATCTGATGCACATCTCTGCAATCTGTATTTAATTACAGTCATGGAAGATTTAAGTCCAATCCCGAAGCTCGTTGAAATAAACTTCATAAAGTGTCACTCAGGCTTGTTTGGCCCATTGTGACATTCCTTTTTGACGTACACTCTTAGTCCTGAAATCTGTTTTGAATGAAGCAGAAGATAGCTGGTTTTCTTAATGTCGTCAGATGGTCATCAAATAGGAATTGTGATTGAAAGTTGTGCATTCTATGAGTTGATTATGAAGGATAGGAGTACGAGAGTATCAAAATAGACGATATCTCTCTTAAGATATGATAACATTACCGTTAGAGCGGACTTAAGTCTAACCAAAATGGAAGTTGCTGTGATTAGCTATCTATTGAAGTCTAAATTACCGTCTCCAAAACAAGTTATGATGAAACAGTAATGGTGTCTATCGCTTTAGAGCGCCTGGCTGTCAGAAAGGATGCAGATACAACGATCACTGCATTTCATCTGTTTTGCATAGTGTTTGCTCTATGATGACCCGGCATCGGCCGGGCTGTTTGTTGTAGTCCCATTTGTGCTTTTGAAATTAAAACCTATTTACTATCGTAAGTGGAACCCTCTTATATTAGATGAACCTAGATTTTAATACAGGTCTAGCCATCGAAACATATGATTTCGTAATTTTCTACGCCACTGATCCTATTATCAAGTATAAATATTTTTACAATATTTAAACTCATAAACAGCTGATACCCAAACCACCTGGGAATTATCTGTGCGATAATCACACGCCTTATAAAAAATATTTTACGATCACAGTAACTTTTTATGTTCATCAGTGAAATAAAAATGTAGCCGCCTTATTTTGAGATAAGAAACCAATAATGTCTCGTAACCATAAAATGGTACGCAGTTCGATTATAACTTCTAAGTGTAGCAGTTTAATGTGATTTGTTGTAATTAGTAAGAAAGTGTAAATATTTACAAAAAAATTATAAATAAACGAAATGTAAAAAACTTATAAACAAAATAAATAAATAATGAAAATACCCTTATTTTGTGAGCCCGATGGTGCAACACTAAAACTTTTAGCTAAGCGCCGTTGTAGTGGAGGTGTCGGTGAATGTGGCATCATATCTTGATTTAAATTTAAATTATTTCCACTCAAACTACTCCCGCTACTTATATTTAATCCAAGATTTCCACCTCCTCCGCCACTATTACTTATGGTTAATGTTGAATCGCCAGCGAGCGATAGTCCACTCGAATTAATTGGCCCACTGCCACCTACACCTCCACTTGCCATGATTATATTACCACCACTGCGTGATGATGAATTTAAATGTAATTTCATTTCAGAACTATTATTACCCGATCCGGCTGCCCCACCGATACGGGAGCTCGTTTGTGCATTATTTTGTGATGATGATGATGAAGATGTGATGTCTAAAGCGTTATTACCATCATCCCATGATGTGCTTTGATATATTCCTAATTTGTATAATTGGGGGGCAATATTTACAAACACATATACAATACAAAATAGAAAATTGTTACCTAGGAATGCGTCGACTTGGCTCGATATTCCTTTAATCGCTTTCAAGAAAATTTGTGGTAGCGACAGTAAACAAGGATGCTGATGTGGTTCCATACCCACCTCTTTGATAAGACAGTACTGCAAAAATTGTGGCGTATGTGATATTATATTGGGCGAGCAGAGTGCTGTTGGTGAATTGATGATGCGAAGAAATCGATACCATGTCTGGGCTATACAATCATTGGTCATTCCTTGTGGAATAAGACTGGCATCTTCTTCCACTAAAACACAGATGAGAATGACGATTTCTTTACTAATTATAAAATAATTTTTAAATAACTTACAAATTTTTAGCTCGGGGAATGTTGGCCCATACGTAAATTCGAGTAGTCGTGCGGTGAGTGCAAGATTTACACGATTCCATTGCTCGATCAGTGCAATACGATGGCGCCAATTTTGACACGATTCTTGTAACGTTTTCCAAAGCGATGGGGATGGAAAACAACGAACACACGCCAGTAACCATATCTCGAATAGAACACTTAGTACCCGTTCACAAAGCTGATCACCGACATCATCCTTGACTGTAGGCGGAGCCAATAATATCTCATTGATTGCGAGCAGAAATAAGAGAAGTGACTCCCATGTTTCGCGGGTCAAAATTTGCGACATCTGGGCTGTGTGTTGAAGCGTCCTCAGAACTCGATGACATAGTACTGCTTGCCGATTAATCGTGTCCGGACCTAAATTACGACAATTATATTAAAATTGAAAATCGGATTAGCATGTACACTTTCGAGATGTTGCATTATAATTATAGAAAGTAATGTACCCAATTCTTCCTGGTATAAAAATGGCCAGACTTGTGCAAAAATCAAACAAAAAAAAGTACTTGGATTAGAATACATGCAAGCTATTGATTAAATATGCAAATAATTTAATGGCTCAATATACGGAATAAAATTATAAATCGACTTAATTCAAGTGCCTTGTGCATGCATACCTTCTCCTGGGCGTGGAACGAATAAATTATGGAAGTGACTTATAATTTTTCGCGTATATATATTTGGATCGTCTGATATTGGTTTTGGTACACTAATCCGAGGAACTGGATGAAGTGCAGTCATCCATTCGCAGTACACATTAACACAATCCTTGATCGTTTCGTGCTCCGTCAACGGTAGCGACAAACCAAAACATATGACATTCATACACCATTGCACCTCTTGGTCATTTTCTAGTTGGCTGGGTTCGGCTGGCTGTGTAATTCCTAAATTACTGGCGAGCTGTTTCACTACGGCAACGGCAACTTCGCGTCCAGCTAGGCCGCTAAATTTATTTAGAACACTTTGCGACTGCGAACCACAAGTGTTGGCTGTTATGATGGGCGATAATGATGTCCATTCGAAATACATTCTTTGTTTTTGTATTAATCTGATATTCTATTTATTAAGTACTAGTTATTAAATACTGAGTTTTTGATCATTATAAGAGTTAAATATGATTTATAAATAAAACTATTTTCAATACAAAAAAATAAATAAATCGACGTCACCGAAAAACTAAATATGTCAAAAACATAAACTAGTACCTACACGGACTATAAAATATTGATGATATTAATAAGTCTGTTTTATGATAAATTAAGGATTTATCAATTCACGATTCTATTGACAACTATTAAAAGTTTAGTGTATTGACGATTGGAATGGGTTCTCTAGCGGAAGAAAATGTAACTGTTGCAACCAGATAAATGTCAATATTTGTGTATTTCCTAAAATGCAAATAGCTATAACTGATTTAAAAACATACGACGGGTCATTAAAAATACAAATAACATATTTTCAGATATACTCGAGTCTAACTAGATAATAAAATAAAATATTAGGAGACATTTAATTTTGACATATTGTTAAAATGAAAAACTGAACTTTTTGAATTATAAATTAAACATATATAGCACACTAACTAAAACAAAATTCTTTTGCTATCCTATAAAACATAAAGAACATATTTCAAATTAAATTGAATAATAAACATATTTAGCTAAAATATATTTGTAAAACAATATTGAAAATTTTTATACAACTTTTTAATGCATAAACCTATGGAATTTGACGTTTACTAAATATTTTTATCTGGGTGTCACAGTTATTTTTTTCTCCGATAGGTATCGCATTTTAGGTTTTCCAATCGTCAATTGCAGTTTGGATGACTAGATCACTGGACCATTTTGAATTGTGTGACCTGCAAGAATATCCTTATTAATGGATTTTTCCACAAAAAGCGATGTATCGAAGGTTGATGATATTAATGAGAGTGTTTTATACTAAATTAAGGATCCTATTTATAACTGTTAAAAATTGGCTTGCTACATTTTGAATAACTCGATCCGAATAGAATGAATTTTTGCGAAAGTGGTCCAGTGTAAAAATTGGCTTGCTACATTTTGAATAACTCGATCCGAATAGATTGAATTTTTGCGAAAGTGGTCCAGTGTCAAGGATTGTAATATCAAACGTGTGTGTTTTATGCTGAATTAACGATTGATCCAACTCGGATCATATTAATAGCTCTGCAAAAAAACGGCTTACTACATTTTGAATGATCCGCTCCCTTAAAGACCTTTCTACATGGTGTGCCTTGTAAAAAATATCCTTATAATGGATTTTTTTCGAAAATGGTGCTGTCGAGGATTGTCATATGGATAATATTAATGAGTGTGTTTTATGCTAAATTAAGGATTGATTAATTTAGGATCCTATCAACTCTGTTTAAAAGTAGCTTATCGCTTTCTGAATGATTCGATCACTAAAAGACCCATCTCAATTGTGTGGCTTGCAAAAAATATCCTAATATGATGGATTTTTTCAACAATAAAATATTGATGGTATAAATAAGTGTGTTTTATGCCAAATTAAGGATTGATCAAATTCAGAATTATATTAATAACTGTTAAAAGAAGGCTTGAATGACTCGATCACTAATGAATTTAGTTCAATTTTGAGACGCATAAAAGTATCATCATGTAATTGGTTTTTGCAAAAGTGCACTATGTCAAGGATTGTAACGTCATAAAGTGGTGTTCACACGAATATTATTAACACTCGATTAACAAACTGGTTCAGCTAATATATAATTTAATCTGTTAGTGTGAACTCTACTTATTTTTTAAATTGACCTTTTAAATTGACTCGAAGCAGAAATGATAACCGTCCTGTCAGCTTAATTTTTTGTGAATCCCCAAATTTTAGCATGAAATTGAATTTCGGTGTTTCAGCTTTTTTCTTATCAAAGAAATCTGTAGTTCGTTGCGTCTGCATGCCAAATTGTGTTTCGATTTGATACAAGTGACACCTTCGTGTGATTCGACGAAACAATTTGTACCCAGCAAAGCACTTAGTAAATAATCGCAATTCAAACAAATTTCGAGCCAGGGGTCTTATCAATGTACAAATAAAACACGAATGGTTATTTTAATTTATCTTATTTTATTTAGGTTAACACACAAGATAATGAGAAATTGAAACAAAAACAGAAAAATATAGAATCTCCTTTGGAATTACTGTTATTGTTCTTTAATATTCTAATCTAAGGTTTTTGTTCTCTTACCTAATCCTCTTTCTTATCACTGGCCGATTTTGGCTCAGCTGTACTACTAGTATCGCCTGGTGTTTCAGTCACTGCACCCTCGGTTGATGATGGTGCTGCAACCAATTGTTTTGTTGTATCATCGACCATTTCGGCCGAAAAACCAAATTCATTAACCCGTTTCTTGTCCACTTTGTACTGCCATCGCTGGTAAAGGAAAACAAAAAATACGATATCATCGCGGAAGCATCCCAACCGATACATGGTTGGCATTTTAATAACAAATGCAAATATATCATCGATAAATGTGTTCAAGAATTTGTACGTTAACATGCGCCAAGGAAGATGGGCAACAGACTTAAGTTTATAGTTGATGAATAATTGTGGTGTCATCATGATGAAGCCGAATGTGAGTAGATATCCATACAGCATGTTCAATATAAATGAATACCATCCCTTGTGCTCGTTATAAACAAGTGAATAGACCGAATAGCCGATGAGTAGAGGGAAGCACAACCATCCTAGATACTTAAATGCTAAATTATCATACTGTCGTGTTGATGACTCAACATACGAGCCCTTGTCTTTGAATGTCAACTTTGGAATGATCCCGGCTATTTTTTCGCCAGTCACACTTACATCTATCACCTTCTGAATTTTCCACACCTCGATGCCTAGTCCAATGAAACAGCTGACACGAATCATGAAATTCGTTTCGTTGTCCAAAACATATAAAAGCACAATTAGCGATTGAAAAACGCTAAAAAATACTGAACGAACAGACAATCCTTCGAGTGATTTCCGATTCTTCCAAAACTGGATATCGTTCTTAAATGCCAGTAGCTCAAATATACTGTGTAGTATGGATACGAATATGGTGAGACCCAACAGATACGGATTTGAGTCGAGCAGAATCTCTTTCAATGAATCTTGATCCTCTTCGTTTTCTTCCATTCCAGCTGTCATAATCGACCACTTGTTTTTCTTGGCCTGGGCTGCATACAGCTGCCACTTAAACAACGAAATCGGTTGGAACGTTAAAAAGAGATCCAGCATATCACTCGTCTCGTTAATGGGTTGGTAGTCTCGAATCATATTCCAGTAGTCGTTTACAAAAATGATTGGTAAATACTTTTCCCCGTCGTTAATGAAATACACGTACTCGTCGAGTGGTGGAGTTACGGCACCTTTAACCCAATTCGTTTGATCGACAACTAAATTTAGCGTCAAATTTGGATGCCAATGCGATAAAATCTCGTCCTTCATAATTTCTGATTTCCGGATCTCCTCTTCCGACTTTTCTGTTTCGCCCGTTAGTAGATTCTGTGTTTTTGTGTATCGAACCTTCTTAAATTTATTTAACAGTCTTTGAGTGCGTCCCATATATTTCCCAGCATACAAACTCCCGGCATTAGGATCAGGACTTTGTCCCGATTTCGTCACATATGCGTGTATATAAATTGATCCGTTATTCTTCAACCGATCGCTTGCTTTGATTTTTGTATGGTGCGTATAAACCCCATCCCCCGTTTGGCCCGATTCCCAATCGCCATACACCAAATTGGGCTGATACCATAGTAAACTGTTCGGGCATGTGAAATTCACATTATCATAGTCTTCTGATGCGTACAAATACAAGTCGAATACGACACCGTTTTCGAATAAATTCCATGCTTTGTGTCGTGGACCTTCTGTGCCCACCACCGGTGTGGTTGGAGTTTGCGGCTTACGAAAAAATGATGAAATGAAATAAATAACAAGTGCTCGAATAATTAATGATTTGGTAACAGCGAAAAATGATTCCATTCGGGATGGTTGACGTAATTCGGCAGCTGTCAATTGTTGAGCCTGTGTGACACACGATGCATTAAAATTAGTAATTGGAACAACACACACACACACATCCAGCTTTATACTTACTTGACTGGTTTCGGGCGAAAGTGGTTCTAGTTCTCCTGTGCCCTCATCACCCCCACTTGTAGCAACAGTGCTATTCTCATCAGGCATGCTGATTGTTTTTTGTTGGGTCTCTTTGCGACTTCTCTACACGCACAACACACAAACACCCAAAACTATTTTGGGTGGTGAAATTTTTAATCAATTCACTCAAATTAAACAAAAATAAAAATCACAGATACGAGTTAATTTCTATTATACAATTAATTTTCTTGACTCATTTTCTTTTATGTATTATGGAAAATGGGTACAAAACTTATTTAGAATAAACTAAAATCTTTCGACATGAATTTTTCACACTACGTTTGCTGCGGGCTGGTGCGAATTGCGATGAAGAATGATGTGGACTTTATCAATTATCATTTGTCTATTTTTAATCGCCCAGCAGTTGGTATATATGTGGAATATAAAATTTAGATTCCACAAAACACACGTTAATTTTGGAATACGAGAGGGTAAACTTATGCGTACACTACCATCAGTTATCGATCGAACAAATTTTCGTTTTAAATCTATTTATACTACTGAGGTTCCGGCCAAATATCATTATTTTGTCACATTTTAAATTATATTTTAATAATTTCTAGATGTTTCGATTTTTTCTAATATGATTATATAATATAATAAATGCACTTCAATATTTCAAGCAGCACTCAATTATATATTTGCCATCGTCTACCATCACCTTTTCCCCGTATCAGAATCCTTCTACTATTGAATTCGAACTCGAATTAGCATTTTATTGTTTTCGAACGTAGTGTCATCAATCAAATTTGACAATTTTCGTTCTGTGTTGTGAGGAAAACTAAAGTCGAGAAAATCTAATTTGATGTGATTTTCACTAGTAGCTAATTTTATTTATTTAATTTAGTTTGTAATTATTAACGAATGTAGTAGTTTTATGGATAAGTTTGTATTATTGTAAAACCACTATAAATAAAACAAAAGCGAATATGAATTTACACGAACCGGTTGATCTTGGCAATAAGGTACGAAGTCCCTCCCGTCTGTATATTGGAAAATCTTATGATAAAATAAAAATTTTATATTGCATAGACCATGGACGAATTAACACCGGAAGAGAAACTTCGGCTGGACCATCAGAAAATGCACGAAAAGCATAAAGGACACGATGCGATGCATGCCGAAATGATTGTCATTCTACTGATAACGCTTGTTGTGGCCCAAATTGTCCTTGTCGAATGGAAGAAACGGCATTACAAATCATATTCTATAATTTCGTTAATCGGACTATGGATCATTCCATTGGTGTTGTGTGTGACCAATAAGTACTATCGTTTTATCATATTTTGGGTGTTGTTCTCAAGCATTACTAGTCTAGTGATGCGTAAAGCACTACAAAAACCGATTATGGGCACAACTCCGCGACTCGTATACAAATGGTTTTATTTTATCTATAAATTAAGTTATGGACTTGGCATTATCGGATATATTATAATGATGGTTACATTTTTGGGACTTAATTTTGTTTTCAATCAGCCCCCAAATGTTTGGATGGATGTCGGACTACTGTTTATATTCTACGGACTGTATTATGGTGTGCTGGGGCGTGATATTTCAGAAATTTGTGCCGATAAAATGGCATCTCATATAGGATACTATACGCCTCAGGGTATGCCGACAAGGCACCTCGAAACGGATGTATGTGCTGTGTGTGGCAACAAACTTCTAGTCGGTGAAGATGAAACTGGAGTATTGGAGGATACGTACAAATTGTCTTGTGACCATGTATTTCATGAATTTTGTATTCGAGGCTGGTGCATAATTGGTAAAAAGCAAACATGTCCGTACTGCAAAGAAAAGGTCGATTTGAAAAAAATGTTCTGCAACCCATGGGAACGACCCCATGTACTGTATGGCCAGTTGCTCGATTGGATTCGATGGCTCGTTGCTTGGCAACCGCTTATTCTGTGCATAGTACAAGGCATTAATTGGGTTTTAGGTTTGGAATAATAATGTATACAGATATTTTATATATTCAAACTCGCATTTTCATATATTTCCGTGAATCATTCAACCAATTTGTAAATAAATAAAATAATTTAAATTTAATTCATGTGTTCACCATTTTATAACAAACTGGCGCCACTATCGTGCATATACACACGCACGATACAACAACAAATACGAAAAACTCTCCATAAACTTCATTTTTGTTTCATGAATTTTTAGTGGTGAATTTTCTTTCGTGTAATTTGGTACGCAAGTTGTCAAATGACGTCTTGTAATTTTATAAAAATTTATAGAAATAAAATCAAAGAAATAAATTTCAATTAAATTTGCGCCGAGAATCATTTAATTATAATTATTATTATATTATTTTTTCGTTTTATTTTTGTTGAGTTTATAATACATAAATATATTGAAAGTGCATAATTGTGTAATATACATAAATAAAAAGTAAAAAAAAAAAAATAATTGTGCCTCCTTGTGAAAATATAGTGTTGTGTGGTTTTTCATTTTATAAATTCAAAATAATTTATAAAATATACTACCAACTACAATTAGCTGGCTTAATTGGATTACAATTATCGCGCACTGAATAAATAGGTAGGTCTGAAAGCACATCGATATTATTATTTATAATACGAAAGCATTTTGTTCTATTGAAATTAAAAATGGACACAAATGCAACGCAAACAAGTTTCATCCATGAATATGTGCTCGGTATGCAATGTTCACTTGAATTTTAAACGATCGAATTATTTGTGTGTAAATTATGTACGCGAAAAATTTGATTATTCAAAAGCAAAAAAATGTACAAAAATAACATGTTTTCATTTGGTGTTAAGTATGTTGACCTTGACTTGCGAAGAAGTGCGCGAATATAATTTTGTTTCATTCTGCCGGAGCAACTTAAAAATTCCACTATAACAATCGTCTCATTCGAACGTAATTAATCCTGCTGCCTCTGGGCAGTATTTATTTCTATGTAGTAATGTACTAACAAGTGAAGAGTATATAAATATAACGGAATTCAAGTTTTTTTTTATTGTTTTGTGCTATCTTGCACAATGTATTCTCTCTTGAAGAGGAGGAGAAATATATTTTTGCGTGCGGAATAGATTTATGAATCACACATTTCATTCAGGTGATTATTGTTTACTCTCGTTATTTTGTGATTTAGTTTATTCAACTTTCACGAAATTATTCAACAACTTATTTATGTTGTGATATGTTTTGTAATTTGCCTCTCGTATATAAAATGGGTGCAGCTCTCAATATAATATATTTTATAGTTAGTTAATTGATCTATTGTACGACCTTAAGAGACCTTCAATTAGTTCAGGTATGATGTAAGTTATACTTAGTTCTAGAATTTGGTTTGTTTTGTTGATATTTTGTGAACCATAAAATGAACGAGTGATAAGGGCGATTTAATCGATCAAATCGTTCAGTGGTAGTTGAAGTTTGTTTGAATCCCGATAGGGGAAGGATGCAAAAGGAATTTTTCGTCATTTGATAGAGTCCAAAGATGTTATCTTTGGACTCTATGTTGGAGTGCCAATCATGGGCCAACCCTTTGGCTATTTAAAGACGCGGGAGAGTTTTGGGTGTGCCTTGAACTCCAAAAAATTGCAAATATTGAAACAGACAAACAGCTATTTATGTGAATGAGCAGGTTTTTAGCTAGATAGTTGAAATCCGAGATATTTGCCTAGCGAAAAGTGTCCTCCGTGTCGCAAAAAGTGTCATCTGATATTACTGTACTCATTCTGATTCTCATTAAGTTTCTGATCTCGTATTTGAATAAAACTAGGTACATATGTAGAATGTTAGACACAATATCTCATTCCTCACATCACCTATACATGAGATAGTGTATGCAAGATTATATCGATTACAGAAGTATGTAGCTGTGCTGGATCGTAAACCCTATTACGTAAATCAAGACGGACTGTAATATCTTCTCTCACACTATTGTCATAACTTATGGAAACCCTAAATTTCGTGAGTCACTCAAACGTTTGGTTTCCACTATTTGCTGAACTAAATTTCATCTTGGCTTCTCAAACCGTAGATCAGGTATTTGGTTTTCGACTCGTTGATTTGAGAAGAGGAATTCGATAATTTTTTAATATTTTACGTATACATCCACTATCATTCGATCTATAAACCAATAAATACGACCCTTATAAGTACCACAAAAGAGCTAACTTATTTAGTACAGTACAACATCAGGACGTCCTTATCCATAAATTACCAAACATTAATTTAAAAAATAAATGTGTTCATAATTTTGATATAGTAAAAATGTGCTGATTAAAGCAAATTTTCTGAGTTTTAAGTGAACTACAGATTATATTATGTGAAGTAAATCGATGTATTCCATCATTGATAAAAAATGCATAGCAGCTGGTATGAACAATTTGTATTCTAGCTTAGTTTACAGTCGTGAACCATTAATACGTAAGTATTGGTTCATATTGTAAGTGATCAGCCCAAAGAATGCTTTTACAAACAATCGCTTTTTATGTCACCCGATTTTAATTTTTGGTCAACGGTGGGAATCGAACTACAGGCCGCGGTGTGATGAGAAACCTTCAATATTAAGCTACAACCGGCAACATTAGTTATTTATTTTTTTTAAAGCTTTCGCAGGCCATTGTTGGCTCGTACCGTGTCAACAATTTCAATCAATAAACAAAACCAAAAGAGGAGCGACCGTTTCGCCGATCGAAAGGCGGCTCTCTCTTCCAAGATCGCTGTATCATTCGGTTTTGATCAGTACGCAAAACGTGACCGAGCCAGCGTATCGCTGTCCTTTAATTTCTTTTACGAAATCAGGAATTCGTATTTAATTCCTGATATCGTGAGTGAAAAGGACTCAGTATGTACCATTAACGTCGCGTTTTCGGCCATATATCACACGCAGGATTCTTCTCTCGAATGAGAGAAGCCATCTTTCGTACTCATCCGTTAACATTCATACATGAAAACGGGTATGATCAACACTACAATTTTAACTTACCCGTATTTGCAAGATATTTTGATTTCAGAAGTGGACGTAGAAGATATAAAGCCCGATTGCCAACGGCAAGGCGAACCTTGATATCGTTTCTCACACTATTATCGTGAGTAATGAGAGATCCAAGATACTTGAATCTCATCACTCCCTCTAACGCGTGGTTACCACTACTAAAATCAATTGCGCATTGGTCTTTATAACGAGAGATCATATATTTGGTTTTGGATTCGTTGATTTTCAGACTAACGGAAGCTGAACAATTTTTCAGTGATCAGGTGTCTCTTTTACTCCGTTGCCATTTAATCCAATCACACAATATCATATGCATATGCAAAAAGATCTTGAGGTGTTTCACTTAAACGAAAAATGATGGTTTCACTTTAACTAAAGTATCGGGGGCAAGCCATCTCCTTGGCCAACACCAGAAGTAATTGCAAAACTTCACGATAGCTTCTTCTCAACTTTAACACAGAATTGTGAATTACGTATTTATACTCTAGGTTATAAAAATATAATTATATTTAAGTGTTCCATAATAGTCCGAACTAATCGATAAATCTTATCGTTCGATATACATAATTTTATCAATATAGTTCATTTATAACGATAATTTAGTAACTATTAAGTTAGTTTGTTTATCATAGCATTTTTCAATAATCGATATATTCGTAACTAAATCGCCAGCAATTAACATTTATATGTCAGAAAATTTTAAATTATTTAACAGTATAATTCAAGGAAATTTTTTCGACCAACTGATAAAAGTTCTTATCCGTAAGTTCTTATAAATTTTTCGTCAATTTCAAATTTTTTGTCTATGATTCGTGATTTTATCAATTCCATTGAACATAAATCCTTACTCAGAATAAAGTTTACTGAATTGATGTTGAAAGAATAATAATATATTCAGCCCAATGAATGTTTTTACACACAAACGCTTTTTATGTCATGCGGTACGTGTTAATTTTTGGTCAACAGCGAGAATCGAATTCGAGACCGCGGCATGACGAGAAACTCTCTTAACCATTAAGCTACAACAGGCGACCGGATTAAGCTACAACCGGTTGTTAAAATAAATGAAATATATAAAATGAAAAGCTTTTCTAGACTTCATGATAACAATAAAACATCCAACTGCTACATTAATCACGTTATAAAAATTTTATAAACTAATAGCCGTACACGATGTCAATGCTCATATTTTCTTACATACAGTTGATACAAGTTACTCTAAGTAATTAATTAATTTAAATTGCAAATAAATTGTGTCTGTTAATATTTAAGTTTTTGAAAATTGATACTTCTTTAATAAGCGCACTTATATTAAGTTCAATGCAATACTTATGCAAATGAAATTTAACACACATCAACTGTACTTATTGTGTATTCGGTTGTGTATATTGTACAAGGTAAATTTTATCTCTGTACATTACAAGTTTACTGGGTTGGGTTTGTGTTATAAATGTACATACATATTATTCTTACGTATTTCTTCCAAATAATAGCGACCGACTTTATTATTATTTTACATTCTTAATTAAAATAATATACGCTGATTCTTATCATATCATATGTAAATACTTAACATATAACACAACAAAAAAGATCATTGATAACGCAAGTATTTTGTGTTATCTCAAATTGCAAAAATTACCGCATATGAATGTATGAACAAATTAGAGTGTATGTACGAGTATAATAAGTAGTGTGTGCTCATGCTATAACCATATTTAGTATAGAGGCAGGCAAAAACATCATTTTTAACCTTGAGTGTTAGTTTATCAGCATTGAATCAATAATATAAAATTCATAAATATGATATCACGCGAACTCTGTATATATTGTTCAGTCATCCACTTGTTGTTAGTTTTTAACTAAACCGGGCACACCATAATACCAGATGTGAGAGTTTTTCAACTTAATAGAACACATTCCAACCAAACAGATAATTAATTTATGTGTTGTTGCCCATATTAAATTCCAATCGTGAATATTTAACTCAAAAAGTACACCAATCAACAGGAAGTAGTACCCATTTTTGTGTGTGTTTCCAAAACTTTAAATTATTATATACATATTAATACGAAACTATTGAATTTGATTACTGTACAGAAATTTATATATATATATATATACAGCTTAGTTAATGACAACAGAATAGAATTAGCGAAGAGTACCATCATCGTTTTTTTTTGTAATATACGCGAGCATGATACAGTTAAATTTTAGTTTTAGAAAAACATAAGAGATAGCCCCAAATGAATTATTTAAATAAAATTCACACAGTCATATGTGAATATTTAATGTCATGCACATTTTTATGTTTAAATTTTCTTTACCACGAATAATTAAGAAGTATCATCATGTTACGTCATTGTTTGGTAACGGTTTATTTTTAGAGTTTAATTTGATTAGTTTTTCAAATGGTATAAGAAGTTCGTGGAGGTTAAAGTATTTAAGTAGAGAAATCATATCCAAAAGATTAAGAATAGACTTGTTTGCAGTTCTAAGCATACTGACTAGTAATTTAAGTATACTAAGTTGCTTTAGTTATGCAAGTTAATTCATCCAAAATCTTAGGAAATTATCGAAAGTGTCGAAATTGGTGTCATAAAGCAAATGAGGCATTAAGACTACCAACAAAGCTTAACATCCATCGTTAAGATCTGTTGTAAAATGTTTATTTGTGAAAAGCAATCATCCTTTAAAATATTTTTACTTAAGGCCATAGTTTTTACTAAGGCTTTTACTAAGACCATTTTTGGTCCATACCGTGTCACTCCCTACGCAGTGAATTTCAACATCATATTAAAAAGTAACGGAGAGAGATAGCGCATCTCCATGTCGAACACTAGAACTAGAAGTTCACGATCTTTGTTATCAACTTTGCCACAGCATTGTGACTGTGTCACTGTCGTTTTAGAAAGATGTAGGCATTTGTTTGTTACTTGAAAGAATCATTCGTAGCAAAAAAAATCAATGACTGACCCATTGGAACGGAACCTCCCTTGGAAGTCCCTGATAATTTCCTCTGCCAGATGAGTAATTCCTCCAAGATAATGTAACATAGTAACTTGTATGCTGTACAAAGATAAGTTATATCGAGATTATTATCGCATAAATCAACTCCAGGCGAACCAGTTTTTTTAATCTCTGCATTACCATAGTGAATTCTTCATAAAATGGATCGTCAATAAACATTCCTGCGATTTGTACTAGAGGATATTTAAATATAGCTTATGAGACGTGTATAAAACTAATTAGGTCAGAAAAATAGTTACGTATCATGTGCCGCGTTGACGTTAACACATTGGTTTCTATCCTTGTCCCGAATGTCACATAGCCGAGATCTTAAGGTATGGTGCAATTCGATGGCTGCCTTAAAGAAACCCCGGGAATAAGGCCATAGTTTTCCACCTTTCGAGCTGTTGTCTACAAATCTGGCCTTCTAGCAAGAACCGCTTTATTTATCGTTGGGATTGTAAACTGAGTTTGTACTTCAATATGTGCTATATTTCGTTGTATACTCCTCATCAAACCAATCAGTTTTAGGCTCACTTTTCACTAAACCGAGAGTGCTGTGGGCGGCATCGACAACCGAGGTTTTGAATATTTCCCAGACAGTGTTTACTTTATCAGACGTAAGTAATTAGATCACAAAATGCTATTGCTGACAAGAACTTGATATTTTGGTTGTGTTTCTTAATTTATCAGACCTTCAAAGGAGAATGATGTCTTATAGGCTTCTGTCCTCCCCCCTGACTTGAACACAAATTTTCATCATAGCTTTGCAATGAACAGATGGTTGTCATTTTATTGAAGACCAATACGATCTCACGTCTTGAATAACCCGGACCCCCTATTTTAAAATCAACACAAGGTTAATTTGGCTTCGGGATGTTTTATTTTATTATCTATGTTTCCTAATGGATGTTTTTATGAGGAAAGAATGTTCTTGCCACTTTGAGACCATCCACTGTAGTGCAATATTGCTTATGCGTTCATGACTTAACCTAATGTTACCATATATTTGTTTGTTCGTCTTACTCATATATAATTTAAATCCATATATATGTTTATAATTTGAGTAGAATTGATCGAAACTTAATTAACAAACAACTAATGATCTCACGTTTATATAAATCGCCATTCGATCGTAATCGTTTTAAGATTTCGTCTTAATCTACATATACTAAGTAGAAGATTGAAACACAAATGATGTAGATTTTGTAAACTTAATTGTTAGTATAAAGATATTTGTTTGAAGTTTTGACCGTTGTATATTGGCTCATTGTAATTATTCATGAGTCAGAACTTATCGCATAACTACATAGCAGAAAACTAAACAAATGATCAACAACGTGACAGAATGGTACTACATACTTACGAATCACAAACTTTAAAGGTGTCACTATCGACCTTGTTCTAGATCAGTATTTAAAACTCTCTATACTAATATAATTCCAAATAATTGAACCAATTTAACACACCATGAACACAAATTTTAATGTAATTGTTTGTACATAGTTGATTATTTTTCTCGTTTTAGTTGAAAACATTTGAATTTTAATACTGTTCTATTACGTGCAGATACTACGCTACGAGATATAATAGTTAAAAATAGGTGTTTGTACTTTTAAAGCATTATAATTAAAATCGCCATACCATGATAATCAGAAACCACGATTAGTATTTTTGGCAAATTAACCTTAAAAATTAAATAAAGATTTGGAATTCTTATTTAAAAGTAATTAAACTATAAAAGTTTTATTAGTATAACTAAAGAGATATATGTACCTACACGATTGCTTTTAATACCGTTTTGTAAAATATGCGATAATAAAATAATGAGACTTCTTTGAAGGTTTTTGGGATATTTGTTTAAATTTTATATAAATGAAATTATTACAGTTGTAAAAAGTATATATTGTATAAACGAGGGGAGTAAAAAAAATCTACTTAGTTAACCAGGAACAAAACCGTCTTCAAAATATTGCTTTTCTTTAAGCTTATCAAGTTCAGCATCAATTTTCTCCATGCTACTGATCTTTTCCCTCAAATTTGTTTCAATTTTTGGAAATAACCTGAAATCAGAAGGTGCTAGATCCTAGGAATATAGTGCTGGTCGCATTTCTTCGATGCCAAAAATCCCAATAAAGTAACTCATTATTTCAGCAGTGTGAGCTGGGGCGTGGTCATGATGTAAAAAGTAACAAATTCTCTTGCTTCCGATTTTGCAACAAATCCAACAAAATTCCAGAACAATTCATCAGAAACAATTTTGGTGTCAATCACGGATCTTCGTAAACTTGGACTTTACCAGAGGCACGGTAACGTCATAAGTGGAAGATTTCGATCGACCTTCTCGGGGCTCGTCTTCAACAGAAAACTGTCCCGTCTGGAACCATCGGAACCACTTGGAAATAGTTTATAGAGACGCTACAAAAAAAATAAGTTAAGAGCTGAGGTTTTGTTACTTCCCTCGTGTGTAATTCTCATCCTCAGCACTTTGTAATACATAGTTTGTTAATATGAGCAAGGTGATTGTAAGGGGGTCATATGAATATAATAAATCGAGTACAAAGTTCACCATATTTGTAAATATATATATATGCTCGTATACCAATGTTTGTTATTTTATTCACATATCGTATCCTCGAAACGTGTCACCTTTAGCTAACTAGAACTATGTTTTATATATTCTACAATCACATTATATTTGTCAATATATCAAAATCAACTGAATTTTATCATTTTACTGAATTTTTATTTTATTTTTTCGATTAAATATTATTTCTTGTAAGACATTCCTTAAGGTAGTATACATAAGTATATAAAAAAACAAAAAAAGTAAATATTTATTGATAAAATTATACGATAAGATCGATATACTTATACAGTTTATTTATACAATATTGTTGTTCGTTTCGAAAATATATTTTTACCATGCAAAAAATATAACGTACACATATTTACAGTGGTCTCTATATACTCGTATAAAACATAACTACTTATATATAAATAATAAAAAATGAGTCTTTAACCGAAAAAATAATAATAAGACAAAAAAAAACCAACATTTTCACCTTCACAAAATTGGTGTATTATGATGATGGTGCAGTTATTGTAACGATTTAAGAATGAGCTTAAAAGATTTTTTTGTGTTATTTCTTATTTGTCAATAAACGTGTAAGTTGAATAAACTTGATGACAGATAACAATAACATGACAGATATGAAAATTGGTACATCTGGCATACGCATAGAATAGTTTTAACAAGGTTGTTTGCTTAAGATCGATAATTAATCAATGTAGCATATCTGACGTAATTTTACGTCACCTGTAAAGATATTCTTTGAGTTAAACATAGTGTACAGTTTGTTCAGTGTGTTTCGAATGTATTGGGTGAAAATGTATATGAGACCTAGTCTAATAAAGTCTTAAGGTCTTCTGACAAATAATTACCTACTTCTTGTTTGTATATTTCTATTATAACCATCAGATCTTATATTGGAGATCGAACCTGTGTTACCACCTTCCGCTCCAACAAATGCAGTCTTAACCAGTGCGAGTAGATTTGGTTTTCCGAAAAATAGCGCATATGGTGAATCTCCTTAACCAAATACATTCTGCATATGGTAATAGTTATACTTTTTGTTAATAATAATTTTCTGGTCATCCAATAATTTCTGAATGTGTGATCAAAGAAATTTCTATTTCGACATAATTTTTCCATTTTGTTTTCGGTCGATCAAGGTGTGAACGGCTATCGGGGTGTATTATTTACAGTTTGTTTATCGGCTATTTATAGCAAGTAATCGATGTATTGTCTTTAAATAATCCGAATGGTCTGATGTAATCTACCGGTCTTCCAGTGCATGTTTCAGCTTAACAAATTTTATTAGTGACACGTTTAAAAAAGCTTTGAGATGTGATGAGTATGATTATTTTACAGTAAGTGTTTCATTTTTTCTGGGTTGATATTATTAAGATATGAGATGTTTCATTATTCAGGAACGTAACCCTGAATATTAATGTTATTTTAAGTGTTTAGCATTTAGCTTAGGTAATATGTTAAGCTTTATGATACGAGAATATACTTTCTTTAGATGAGCAGTAAAATCTTTGTCTTGAACTGATAATTCAATTTAATATTTCTGAACACCATAGTTTGGTGTTCCCTCAATCTTAGAGTTTTAATAGTGGAATTGAATTTCTACTTTAATAAAAGATATTTAGATTGTTTTCATTAAATCCTTAGTTTTACCTTTTCTTGAACAAGTGCTTGGGTGTGAGTAAAGATTATTTATATATTATAAATTTATTCTATTAGTCACCTAAATTTGTCCCATTTAGGTAGTATGTTTCAGAGTTGTTGTTTGTTGTTTTTAGAATTCGGTCCTCAACATTACTAGTACTGTCGTAACAATTGCCGGCCTTAACATTCGTGCAAGTTTCGCTAGGCAAAAACAATTTTTCAGAAATTTTCATTTTATCTGCTGGCCAATTTGTATAGATTGACCTGCTAATAAGTAAGTATGTTTTTGGTTGTAATTACCCCCTGAAAGAAATTTATTATCCAATCGAGTAAAATAATTTATAAACCTTGGTTTTTATAGCATATATTGAACAGTACTATGTTGAGGTTACACAATGTTTAAACTATTTCTGCAAACAGCTGGTTTGCAATGTATATTGGATTGAATATACTATATTAACTATTTTTACTTCTTTTAATAAGTATAGCAGTGCCACTGGTGTATAGATTTTTACTTGAGGTCTCAATATTAGTACACTTCATTATAAACAATGATTTATACAATATCCTTAACGTTGTTAACAGGTTGATTCTAACTTTTTGTTTTAAGGCTTAGGCTGCATTTAGAAAAGGCGCGACAAATGACGCGAGGCGTTAAGCGATGTGATTTCGCGTGAGGCGCGATTCTAAAGCGTGGGTGTGGACAATTATATTTAAATATATGTGTGCAGTTTTGTCACACGAGATTTTTTCTCACATCGCTTCTCGCATCGCTTGTCGCACCCACTCTGACCGCATCCTTAGACTTATATTGTATTTTTGTATATGGTCGCCGGTTGTAGCTTAATGGTTAAGAGAGTTTCTCATCAAGCCGCGGTCTCGAGTTCGATTCCCGCCGTTGACCAAAATAAACATGGAACCGGATGACATAAAAACGCGTTTGTGTGTAAAAACATTCGTTGAGCTGACCACCCACAATGTGCACCAATCGTTAAGAAACTGGTTCGTAAGGTCTAAGTTGAGACGCGGTAAGGGCCGTTTACGGCCTCTAAGCCATAGATTATTTTATATTCGAGTCGTTATCTTCCATAAATCAGGCATTGAATTTAATATGGGATTAGCGATGTGTTTATTTAACAAAACATTAAACTTATTCCGGAGAGCTCTGTAGTGTTAGCTAGCAACATCTGCCGTTTATAAAGCTTTGCATAATGCGTAAATACATACCAATTTGACTCAAATTCAAATTAATTGATAAAACATAATGATTCAGCGATGTATAAACAAACTTCAATAATCTGCTCACTGCATTTCAGTCAATATATACAATACTTACATATGTTTATGTGTATTTTACGAAATATTTATCGTTATTCTCGTTAATTTATAAAATTTTATTTTACTTTAGAATAAACATTTCCCAGGTCTGATTATATTTATATATTGATATAAATTATAAAATTAACAGTGTGTACTAGTTTATCAAGCCTGAACCACGCCCAACTAAATACACTATACATTGTCTAAATACAATAGTTCCATATCTTATCAGAATCAGCTCAAATATTTGATATAATAAATTTGATTTATAGACAAATGCAACAATTTTTATTACAGGTATGAATTATAAATTATCGAAATTTGCAAAGGTGCAGTGACATGTACTAGCTTTTCAATATGTATGTACATGTGATCAATCAATGAAGGTATGTTCTGTAATTAATAAATTACCAATAATACGTGGATCACGTGACTTGTTATAACTATGGATTCATTTTATAATTGATCAATACATACTCGTATAATTAAGATTTAAATCCAATTAATTTGTTACAATTACAAATACTACACAACTTCTTGGAGCGTCGTGTCGCCATATGAAATTAGAAATGTTTTCAGTATTCAATTAACTGCACCAATATTCTTGAATTAATTTAATTAATACATTTTAAATCATTTAAATTTTGAAATAAAGCAAAATTTTTATTTCGTATACATACTTAAAAATGCTGTATTTTTCTATAAATAGCATATTATTTCAGAATTTTATCGACATTTCAAAAATAAACATTTAAATAAATTTTTTATTTTTATTTTACTTTTGCTATTTAAATTATAATAAAAACACAAAAAACTATTAATTCAATTTTTAGCTTAACTTAAAATTCAATCATTTATATAATTGTGCTACATATAGATACGATATTTTTCTGTTCTCATTTAGAAAAATAAAAATTAAGGAAAGTCAATCACATTCTTCGATAGACGAAATATTTTAAGATAGTAGTTTTAAGTTAGTTAATCGACAAAAACCAGTCCTAATAAAAATCTATTGAATAATATTCCAAGAATTGATAAATTTACGTGTGTATTTTGTTTATCGTTGTGACACATTAACGCAATCATCTAAGAAATACAAGTTTTTTTTTTCATTTCAAACGAACAAACTAACTATACCCCATTCGTGATTTAGATGATTCTTTTAAATAATTGGTGTATAATAAATATTTATAATATATATATATGTTTATACATAATACATATACAAGTATATGCATGTACATATAGTTGGGTATATATATAGAAATTATGATAGAAGAAACTAAATCTTAATGTGCATAATTAAACCGGTAAAATATCTATAGACACCGCAGTTGTCTCGGTTTTTAGAAATCCTGTTTTTCAAGATATGCATCATATATAATTTCTTTATATATTAAGTCTCAAAAGAATATACATAATATATAATATACACATAATAGATAACAGTGCACATTCTTATACAATTTTGAATTTCAGTTTATTAGGTCGTCATAAAGCATGTATAGCAAACGCTGTCGGGCCTCAAAATAAAAAAAAAAAAAAAATAAAAAAAAAAAAAAAAAAAAAAAAAAAATTCTTCCCCTCGCGTTAGATGGTGATGGATCTGGAAATATAGGGATACAACTTTACATACAGCATATGATGAGAAGACTCCAGGATATTTAACTTAACTAGTCCAGTTTCAACTGTTGAGGTTACACAAATACATATGATGAAATTAGAGTTCGATTGCAATAATAATCAATGTCTTAAAGTCATAGATCGTAAATGCGAAAATGTTGTTGATTTACTAACAAATTATATTATTTTTCTTATTATGTAAAAGGAAAATGGTTCTGCTGCGGATTGTCGCCCTAGTCGTTTCTGAGACTAACTTTCATTTTCTTAAAACCTTCAGTATTGTAGTTTAATTTGCATAATTGCTGCATATTTTTGGAATCTATGTTTTCAGATGTCTATTTTGATTCTCTGATAAGCATGTTCCTGAATTATAGTAACATTATCGTTATGGTTGGCTGGTACTGGATTTATCATACCATATTAATTAAACTAATTGTTTCAGATTCCTAAGACATATGTTAGTTAATAAATTTTGTTTCAGAGTTTTGTATTTTTGTAATTTTTTATTTTTGTTTTAATAAGGTTAGGTGTGCAGACTGGAGTTGAAATAAATAATAAAATTAATTAATTACTTAAGTTACAGATTCCTGAGCAACTTACTAATAAATTTATTTTAGAATTGGTTTTAGTTTAATCAAAATACAGCAGAGCAGATAGGTGTTGCGGACTGGAGAATGCTGATTGGCGATTGCAGATTAGAATTGTGATTGTCTTGTGATTGTCTATTAACAGTAGTTTAGTAACGATTTGCCAGGTGTCTGTAACCGGGTCGTTCTCTCCTTACTAACATACCTTCCTATCCTTACCTATTGTTTTATGTAAACGGCTGTAGGAATAGGCCCGGCGTTATCCGGGAATCTTGCCTAGCGCTTGGTCCTACAGTCCTATCAATCAATCAATCAATCAATTCTTATACAATTTTGAATTTCGATTTGATGTTAGGGAATTAAATTTTATACATACGTTTTATATATTATATATGAATATGTAAACACCAAATGAATAAATTATTTAAAAGAAAAATTAGATAAAAGAAAAATCTGTACAATATATTTTATACCATTTCCTCGATTTTTCAATCTTCTCAAACATACATCAAATTTTTTAATTAAAAATTGAAAATATTTTCTTCCCCAAATAAATTCTAAATTGAAGTTTGAATCGATAATATGTAATATTATAAAAAAATTATAGGTGTTCCTCAAAGGGAAAATAATAATAATGGAGAAGCTTTAAGTTTTAGTTATATAGAGAAAATATATTTTTACTTAATTTTTCATGTCGGTGAATGACTAAGCAGTAACTAATAGTTAATTGGTTATAAATAAACTATGTTAAACATAAAATAGGTTCGGTAAAAGTTGATGATTATCTGCCATGTTGGCAGGATAGTTTCGGAAATTATTATCGAATAATTATAATTATTATCTAAATCAAATAGTTTGTTTCTACAAATGTTAACAATTTAAGTAAGTACTGATTAATTAAACTTGGCGATATCGGATGTATACACGTGAATCATGAACTAAACTCGTATATGCATTCGAATAGCTATAGATATATGGTATCCAGAACGGTGTGATATAATACATTTATTTTGATTGATTGAACAGTAAATTAATTGAGGGTATGGCAAGTTTAAATTTATTTTCAAATGATTCCAGTATTGCAGTACACCTTCTGCCTACCTAATTTTTCAGTACTCTCTCCATCGTATTCGAACCTCTATTTCAAGTCAGTTTAATTTCGCCTTTTAAAGCATCAACTGTTATTGATCACCACAAATAATAATCCACATCACTATTTCGGCTGATAATGTTAAGCGCAAACTCATAAAAACTAGTTAAACTACAACCATAAATAAGCCTATAGTATAGGGTGAAATATGGTTTAATTTCCTAATTCCGAAAATAAAATGAGTGCAAGCATTAAAACATCTTTTTAGAATCTTCTCCTGAAACATACCAAATAAAACAACATCACCATAGATGAAATGCGGAAGGAGCTTGGCTGTTTCCGTAACGATGTCATCCCGTTGAAAACAAATAAGGACTAAGGTTCTTCCTCAATCATAGTGAATTACTCAGTCGTTAGTTAGAAAAGTGACCGTATGGTGCTGAGGTAAAAATTATCGTTTTAGAAAATATGATTTTTTGGTAAAAATGCTCTTTTTCTAACCGATTTTTTCCAATGTTTATCAACTCATTTCATTCACCACGAATATAACAGTGAATTTTTGTCACTTGAAATTAGAGCTATGTAGCAAAATAACTGCTAGGTCAAAACCGAATCAGAAAGTAGGCCATCCGATAGTCGTGATTGAGCCGCGAAATGTAAATTTTACTAACGCAAATTTAGCTTTTGAAAATAACATTTTATAACAAAATATCTCACTACAAAGAATCCTCATAGCAAATTTTTATTGAAATTATTCAGTAATCACCCGTATTATGATTGTCGATTCGATCGACAATCGACACTCGCAAGATAAAATAAAAAGAAAGCGATGCCAATTTGTATCGATTGTTGGTCGAATCTAAATACTTTTTACGCAAAATAAGAATCACCAATGCAGATAGATCTGGACAAAAACATTTTATATACTTTTTCAAATATTTTGACATGTATTCATTTTGAGATACACTTTTTTCTGGTTACACAATTTTCCTGACCACATATATCTAAGTTTCTTAAGAAATATTTTTTGAAACTATACTAATAGATTAAACGAATATTATTTTTATATTTTTAACGATCTACAAATGAGTGAATATTACCTCGTTAATTTTGAATAATTTTGATTTTGGGAATACCAACCTTAATCATAACAACAAAACTTGTGAAGCAACTATATGTTTGCGTGATTAAATAAAATTACATTTGGTGTAAATTATCATTCATTCTGATTTTCATATAATTTAAGAGGTATTTCAAAATTTTGGAAATTTTACTTTTTTCTGATTATTGCAAAATAATTTGGGTCAATTTGATAACAACTAGAAATATAAACACGGATTAACAATTTTGGTTAAGAATGGTAATTTTTTCTGGCTATTCCTATAGTTTGTTTTATGTATAGCACTCACAAACTACACGAGCTACTGTAAACGTAATGCTCTATTTTGTTGCCAGACAAATTGAGAAGTTACGGCTGAAGGTTCAATTTATGTAGCCCATCTGCACATTACAATGATCAATTCTACTCTATAGTACTGACATTAAAAAGGGGTAATGTCATGTTATCTACACTCCAGCAAGGATTTTTTGCTAATTATTATTTAAAAACTGATTAATATCAAGTGTACTTGTTATTTTTTAAAACTATTAAATTTGAAGGAATACAGATAACGGTAAACTTCGTTTAACGAAGGAGTTCCGTTTCTGGAACTGCTGCGAGGATTCGCTAATTAAGGTATTAATTATATGGTATTACATGAGAAATTATTAGTTTGTTTCCTGTCGTGTTTTTTCTCGATCTCATCATACATTTTCTTTATAACACGTCATATTTTTTTGGATTCATCACTTTAATGTTTCGACAGTATTATCGAGCGATTAAGGATCGTGTTTTATTCGTTATTCCGAGGTATTAAGTCGTTAAGTGTGGTTTTGTATCAAAAATTGCCCTTTATGGATAAGTGTCAAACCGATATGTCGTTGTGATAAAATATTAATCTATACAAACTGTGGTTAATATTTCTTATCTGCATAAAGCAAGAATATATTTATATATACTTAAGTATCAAAAGGTTTTTAAAGGTTCTAGAAAAACCAAAAATTTTAAACCAAAACTAAATGAAATGTCAAACACATTAAATTTTATTGTGAATTGCTCAATAGAGATGTCATATTAGATAAACTTATAATGTTAGTTTTTCATCGTTACTCATAAAATTTTCACATATCTATAAATAGTAGTACACATATACCATTTTCGTAATCTTTGTCTTTCGACGACAGCTTTGCAAAATATTACTTAAATACTCGTACTAAAAATAAAAAAACTAACCTGTAACCATAAAACCAAAGTGTGAAAAACAGAAGAAAATTGTTTTATATGGTATCTCTTTTATCACCTATAGAAGAAAAAAAGAGCAATATACATAATTAGTCTTTTACTATTAGAGATAAAGAAAGTAAATTACTTATGTGTACCTAATCTATGTTTGGATTTTTAATTTTTTGGTGGAAAGTGAAAATTGTTTACAATACAAAATTGCATTTCTTTTTAATGACTTTCAAACACACAGTACAATAGCATTATAATTTAGTAATGTTGTGAATGAAATGTGAATGAATGAAATAGTTTTTCGACAATAGTAATAATACACACAAAATATAAATAAAGTCAAAGTAACTACTTAGTGCTATAACTTTCAAAAAAATAAAAATCTATAATAAAATAATAATAATAGTTTATGTTGGTATTTTCATTGTACAATACAAATTGGTAGGAAAGTTTTACTTTTTATCCAATTACTGAGCACGTATTGATTATAATTTTATTTAAATTAAAATCAAATCAAAAAACAATAACAAATATAAATAAAAACAGCGAATAGTTTAGTGTTTTGGTAATCAATATAATAATTGGGGTTTTGATTTACATATTTGAGATAATATATCGTTGGTATGTGTTTCGGAATACATATAGTTAGTTTAAAATGGAAATTTTATACATTATCATCATGGTATATGAATATTTTTAAACACTATTGCAACAGGAAAATGAATAATTTCCAGAGATTATTAATATAGTATTTCCGATTTCATATTTATGTAACACATTTATATAATTTGTTAAACTATTGCAAAACGCGATTAAATTTTTTTAAATGTACACTTGGGTGCAAGAAATTGCACATGGCTCAATTTTCCACAAAAGTTCAAAAATATCAACAAAAGTCCAATTTTAATTTCTTGAATCTGCAAAGTCAATTTCAAAACCCATCCAGTGGTACCTTTTTAGTATTTATAGTGCCACTAAACTGATTTTTGCTAGTAAACATCTTTATTTCACCAAGAAATTCACAAAATCTTGAGGCATGTTGCCTCAGGCTCGAAACTTTCTTTTCAACTCGTCCCATAAATGTTTGATCGGATTGAGGAACGAGCTTCAAGCTGGCTATTTCATGAAAGGCACATCCACCTCTTGAAGGTACTGGCATACTACGCTAACGGTATGCGATTTTGCATTATCCTGGATGAATAGAAAATTTTCATCAATAAACCCGGCAAAAGGTATCACGTACTTCTCGAGTACTTCTTCAATGTATATCGTTGAAAAGACATTCCTCTTGATTGACAGTCAGTATTGGCTCGAATACAAAATCTGTTTTCGCCTCTTTAAAACATGCACGATTCACCGCCATATGAGATACGGTCTTTAATGCCAGATTGTGCATATCGCTCTCGTTGTCTTCTGTATACTCTTTCGCGTCCAGCTGTGTCATATAAACACATCCCACACTAATCAGAGAACAGCTTTCTTCTCCATTCTTGTTCTGTCCAATTCAAACGCTTTCGAGCAAAATTACGATGGGCTTTTCGTTGGGCTACGGTCAGTTTCGACTTGTTTGCTGATCTGTGTGCAGTTAGATTAACTTCTCGAAGTCGTCTTCTAACTGTCCACCGACTAACTTCGACTTCACAAACATCTTGGAGCCCCCGTCCCAGTTGAACCGAATTCATATGACGATTTCGCAACGAAGTTGTTACAAGTAAGTGGGCATCACGCTGTGCTGTAGCACGAGGTCGACCAGATCTTTGTCGCCGTCTGAAGCCACCAGTTTCCTGATATCTTTTGCACACTCGACGAATAAAGAATCTGCTCAAATTTAGTTGTAGAGTCGTTGGTGATGCCCCACATAAATTAGTGCAACCACATGTGCGGCATCCTCTGGTGTGGTATCTATTTCTTTGCTCTGATTGAAAACGTAATTAATAGAGGATCGTTCAGACTAAGCGTTGATATGTGAATGATCACAATTCCATGCGACATGTTTCATGGCATGCCTATTGTATTGATCTTGTTGAATTATTTTTAGAATTTAATTCAAAAGCTTGATGTATTCGAAAACTGTTCGACAGAAAATAACTTTGTTGGCATGGTGCAAGTACAAAAGGTGCAAAAGGATTATGTTGGATAGGTATTGAAATAGACTTTGAATTTACATTTATAAAGATTACAAATATTGTTTTTTTTGTTGGTAGTTTTGAACTTTTGTGGAAAATTGAGCAATGTGCGAGTTTTTTGCACTCAAGTACATATCAAGTTTGTACCTCTATTATTATCATCTGAAATAGACGTCTTCTTAATGATAATGATATAAAAAATAGTTCATGGCTCGATTAAAACCAAAGCGTGAAAAACAGAAGAAAATTGTTGCAGGTCGTCCTTTGGTTAGGATAATAACAAAAAGAATGTTGTTCGGACATCCGAGTGAGATAACACCAGAGTATTTACTCACTCGGATGTCCGAAACAGCAAAATCATTAACGCTCCAATTGAATTTTTAATAGAGTTAAATCTTTAATTCGTCATATGTGTAACGACATCGAACACTTATACATCTAAGTAAACTTAGTTTAATTATCTCGGTGATAAGTATCACTTGCAGCACCTGTTATTTTTTAGTGAAATCTAATTTTAAATGATAAATGTAAGCGATTTGATATTTCTATATTTTTGATATATTTATACTACCTCGATTATACTCTCGAAACTTTCTGTTCAAGCAAGTATGGAAACCTTACAAATTAATCTACAATTTGAAGTCCTTATTAATGTTAATACTTGTTATTATTGTGCTTATAAATATTTTAGATTATGTTGGTGTGTTCATTCTTTAAATCAAGTGGGTTAAGTACTTTAGAATATAACTATATCCAATTCGTTGGATGTAATATCGAAAAATATTCCATGCTACTCGCTGATTATCTCGTTGATGGCTTTAATAATATATAAGTCATCGTATATGTGTTTCGAATATACCGGGTTTGGTTCACAACGAGAGGCTTTATGTCCATATAGTAAGCTATAATAATTCTATAGCTTGATTTATTTTTTTTACTAGTCAATACGTTTAAAAATGATGATTTTATTTAACTGTGCATCACTGCAATATATCCCTTCCCTGTTAACCTTTTATCTAAGTGTACACCAAAATATTTTATTTAATTTCTTAATATTGATTTAGCGTCTTTTTTTGTTACCTTTGTTCTTAGCCTATTATCATTTTCTCCTTATAATGGGTTTCCAATATTTTAAAGGCTGCTTGAGGGTCTATTTTTGATATCAGAAAAGTCTTTTCAACAGCGAATGTAGATGTCATTACTTGGTTTGTCCACGCTGTTTTGTGAAACTCCTGTCTCAATAGTTTTTAATCAAGTGTGTTGCTCCATTCGAAGTGGTTCTCTAAAATTAAGTCGAAGTTATTTTCAACGTTGAACAACGTTCCAAGCAAATTTAATGAAAAATCAAATATTATAATTCTTTAAGCTTTATTTGTAATTGGTGTGTTTTCCAAGAGTAAAGTTATTTACTGTAACTTAAGTACACACTTCTGTTATATAAACTTGATTTAAACGTGAGTCATTTAAGATATATAAGTAGTTTTTTTGGCAGATAACCAAACCAAATATTTTGAATTTGTTATCAAAGCAGTCTATTGTATGGATAATTTTGCATTAGTTTAATAATAACATAATGCATATGTATATTTTATTTAAACAATAAATTTGTTTATAAACCATCACAACTCATAAATGTATTAATAAATATTTTATAGTTATATATGTCGGCTTAGGTTCATATTATCGAGCTTAATCAGTGGATCTTCTACTTGAGAGAAGATCAAAGACGAACTATTTTACATGTATGAAATATTTTATTATTTATTCCCAAAACAGACAAGATATGCCAATGTTTAAAAACTTATGTATTAATATCAATCATGTTGCGGTTACAAGTCTAAGTCAATTTGTACATTAGAAACAGTTGAAACATATAAACTTTGATCTTTACACAGGATGGTTCGATTTTTTTTAAATGTTGTACACGATATTGTTTTATGATAGTTGTGCACATGATCAAAAGTTTTTAATAATTCTTGTAAGTTCATCAACCGTTATAAAAATTAAAAGAAAGTAAACTTACCATAACGAGCTCATATTGCAATACAATCAGTTATAGTAAAGTAGAAACTAATCGGCTGTAGATTATATAAAATTCCTGCTCTCAATTGTATCAGTTTGTACTTTTGTTTGTAGAATCATCTGCACATTGCATAGTTCCATGCCAGACTATAGTATTGAAATGGAAGATTGTTGGTCCATGAATCGTGCACTTCAACATATGGGAGTCATATAGATGTGTTCATTCACACCACCGATCGTAATCAGAAAATTAAAAACACTTTCGCATCCTGCACCTATCGGGATTCGAACTCGGTACCCCCTAACCGCTTTAACCACCATTTTTCTATTTTGTGACCCTCTATTTTATTGACGAACACCAAAAATCGTTCAATACTGCTTAGATAATTTGAAGGTTTAGTATTCAACCAGGCTTGTGGTTTTTTTGCGGTTAAATAATAAAAATCACATTTTTTTATATAAAGACAATGTAGACAAAATTCACAGTAACAACCATTTTTTTTATAAAGAGTTAGGGTATCATTCTGCAATATATGAAAAAAATATAAAATTATCTCTTATAAATATTAATTAGAACCATCTGCCTACATGATCAAAGTAATTTTACATAAGGACTAAAATAACCTAACCAGCTGCGCGTGTTTATCTACAATCAACATATAGCATCATTATAAGCCATATAAATTCATGATACTCACAACGATACCAAATAATAAAAGAAAGAACAGCTTACCTAAAAATAATTGAAATTTGCAAGGTGATTTTATATTTTCCAGCGTATTAAATAATTTAAAGAAACCAAGTGAAAGTATTTAGTCGTATAAATTGCGATAGTAAGACGTGATTTTATTTTTTGTGTATTTATCATAACAAAATGCATAAGTAATCATAAAAAAGCATACGTTGACGAAATGTATAGAGAATCAGCAAATAATTTCTAATTTTAAATCAACATGCATTTTTAATAGTCTCGAATATAAAAATCGCGCACACCAATCCCATCTTAAATACTTGCTTGAAGACTGAAAGAAGTAAAAGTGATAAGCAATTTTTTGTGTTTTTTATAAACTTAACGTAGCAAAATATTCAAGTCATGTACATTTTTTTTGTGTGTGATTGTACTTACAGTTTATAACTTTCGAAAACAACGCGATTTTGATTTCTTTTTAATACAGAGTTGATGAATGAAAATGGAATTTATCTGAAATTAAATTAAAAAACAAGAAGAAAATTACGCACTTGGAAAATTCTTATTATTTATCGCATATGCTACAATATGATTTTCTGTTTTATAGCCCACTTGACCTAAATTTGCGTAAATAATTATTTGTTTAAACAAATCGAAATAAATGTTATAAACACACATTCTTATCATAATATTGAATGTACCCAGTGTTTGTCGTTGATGGTGCGAAAAGGGTTGTAGATATTAAATTTATGCGTGGGATAAATACTCGTATGTAATAAATAAAAAATTGTGCACATATTATATATTTATTTAGAGCATATATCATTTTATTCTCAATTTATCATATTTAAAAGATTATTATCTAAGTCTATATACATACGTGCTCAAGGTTAATTTATATAATATATTTGAAATTAATGACAAGCTAATATCTTTATATTATTAATTAATGAAATGTAAGATTTTATTTCATTAATCATGTAACACATCAGATAAATTGTAATTACTAAAGTGTAAAAGTGAATATTTGTTTTTAAATTGCTTATAATTGTTTTATTTATTTTCTTTACAGGTAAGACTAAAGTTTGTTTTCTATTGAACGTGTACTAATGATGTGTTAGAAGTGATGGTATGTTATTGATACAGATGTGTCTTGGTATATACTTATTTTAGTATAAACAATAAAATATTTAATTATCTTGACTTTTGATATGTTTGATTGTGGTTTAAATTTCTTTATCCTTTAATTGAACTAACTTGTAGCTGTGCCTTGATCCGTTTATTTTTTCAACAAGTATACTTATTTTTCTCAGTCAAGTACAAAATCGCTTTGTTTACTCAAGATTAGCTTTATATATATGGTATAACGTCGCTCGAACTACTCGAATAAATATTGAGGAATTTCTTTAATTAGTTACAACGTTCCTTCGCTAACACATTCAACACATTCAGAAAGACAGATAAATGCGGTGCTTTTCATATCTAATTAGGTTATGAATTAACCGTAATTATGTACCTGACCCTTAACTACCTGTATGATTTTGATAACGCGATGCGAATGCAGCAATGCTAGTATAATTACATGGACAAGACAAAGTTTATACTTCATATACAGGGTGGACCATCTGTTAGAACTTTTTCTATTTGTAAATTAAACACACATTTTGGAATGAAAAGTCAATATTTCTTATTGATAATGAAAAATGGTTCTATGATATTGTTGTATAAAAAAAGTGTATCATTCATATGCCCACCACGGCTTTGTCTTCAGTCCTACATTCGAACATCAAAATTTATGACCTCAAATTCAGCTCTAATGTTGTCTTTAATTGTTAAATTTCTTAAAATCATGCGATCAGCAAATTTTGTTGACAATAAATCAAATTTCGCATGAATTGTGTGGTATTTCGGTTCGTCTTGTTAGAAACCACGGACTGGTTCATTCAAGTTGGGCCAGTAAAAAACAAAAGTTAAGATGTTACGATAACGTTCCCTATTCACTGTAAAAGCATTATTCTATTTCTTTTAAAAGAAAAACGGCCCAAAGATGCCACCAGCCCATAAACTACACGAAACAGTGACTTGGAGGATGAAGTTCTGCTTTGGGAATAAAATGAGGAATCTCCACTCCCCAAATTCGACTATTTTGGTTATTGATGTAACCGTTAATATGAAAATGATCTTCATCGTTAAATATGATTTTTGATGTAAATTCTTCATTTCGTTGAAGCATCCAATTAACAAAACGACGACGATTTAAATGGCCTGGTTGCCACTGGTTAGTTGAATTGAATGAAAAACAAAATCAATATGCAAAATGTGTCGTAATGTGGTTCCTTAAATGTTTAGTAAGTCAGATTTTCACTCTTTGCATTTAATTTGTAACTGTTTTGCATTTAAATACGAGCTTTTCCAATATGATTATGATGTCATTATACACTTATTGTAAATATGACAGTCACAGTTAGATGTAGTGATATTGTAATAACCTAAGGCTGGCTGGAACTGCTTTTGTATTAAATTAATAAAGAACCATTAAACATATTGCATGATTGTTATAAAGCTGATAGTATACTGGCGATTAGTAATTATGTGAGTGTATTTCATTCAAATGACGTTCATCACAATCGGAGAGTTGCGTAGATCGTCAATTATATATGAATATATGGGAAATAGCGATCATAGGGAATAAAAAGTCGGTTAACATGATACATTAAAGATTACCATTGACTATACGAATTATTGATGAATTGTTCCACATCAAATGTTCCACACCAAACCCTAGTTTTGAGTGTACTGTTTTTCAAATATCATGTGTGGATTTACTATCCAGCAAATCCTGAAATTTTACATAACCGAAGTGTGTGTGTGAACTTCGTAAGCAAATATTATTTTGCAATATTTCTCATCTGAACAGAATTTTACGATCGTATATAAAACATTAAATCCAATCAAAGTATCGAATTTACCAAGAAATGTCCACACATTGCTGCTAGCACATAAACATAAATATTTCAAAATATTTACCACTTGGAATTTACACCGGTAAAAAGTATAAAAATCTAAATCGCAGAAATGTGAATAGTAAAACCAATCTAATAAAATCGCGAACTAGTTTCTAATTTATAATATTTTTATTATTATTTAATGTCTTTAAAAATAAATAAGTTCATTGTCCTATAAGAACTATATACATACACAACATATGTGTAGCAATATTGTAATAATGCTTGTTTGTAGTTTTGCTAAATTGGAATTTAATTTTCATGCGCGAGTGCAAGCGTAATATATTTAATTATGTCGTGGGAAATATTTTTGCAAGAATATTTGTATGAGTGTATGGAAAAACTATATTCACATTCCCTTTAAAAAATCACACACACACAAACACATTATAAAATGTATATATCCACTTTAAAGCATTTTCGTTAAAAATTTTAATTTTCAAGACAAATGATGTTCTTTGAAGTATGTATAATTGTGGAAGCAGCAGCAGTAGCATTTTAAAATGTAAATGGCAGCGCCAAAAGTAGTGGAAAATTATTATCCTTTCATTATTCGCAATTTCTATATGTCTGTGTACAGTTGTTGCTAGAAAATCTATATAACCTACATTTTCTTTTAAATTAGAGGTTTTCCGATATATATTCATTCTTCTATCATGACAACAAAAGTTAAAAGACTTAATGGTTTCTTATTAATTTTTATTTTTGTTTTTGTTTTATAATAAGAACACATTTTCTTTTGTTATACTTTGTACATACATCTACGAATATATTAGATCTACATACACTCACACAAAAATTGAAACAATTCACATTAAGTACAAATAAACGTAAAGTAAAATTATTGTAATTAAATTATCAAAAATGATTTTATTAAATAGATTTTAAATGTACTTGTGTCTATTTATATGGAAATTGCATAACATATGTTTCCGCTGAGCTTGTGTAGTTTCGTCTAATTTTATCCATGTAGGATTATTACCACTTTAACCTTTTGATTTTTCAAATAAAAAATATGAAAATTTTGTCTGTCGGAAGTTGGAAATTTTTATCAAGTGATTAATCATTATATATAAAGATAGAAGATTTTTAAAAGACTAAGTATATAGATATAAATGTGAAATTAAATATGAGGTTGGTTGAAATTCCTATTAAGATTTTGATAATTTCACGTGACGCGTTAAGTATTATAGTAAACTGAAAATTAATAAATGTTTGATTAAATTGGCAAATATATAAAAGTCTAATATAACTCCTTGCTTGACCAAATAATAATAGTATCTCAACCGTGGTGTATTTAATAAAAAAACTGATTTTTGTGAAGGTTCACTTTGTACCTCGCTTTATAAAATATTTGTTTCTAACATTCGCAATATTTTTGGAGGTTTAAGGCACTCTCACAACTCATCCTCGGTTCGATTTCTAACTTACGCCAGTAAAGCCAAATCGAGGACATAAGGCTATAAGTTCGTTTTACGTAGAATCAATCATCTGCACATTGCATAGCTCCATGCCACCAACCTATAGTACGGATATGGAAGTGGATCGGCTCATAAATTCGGAACCCCAACAAGAAGGCATTGATGTTCAAAATCATTTAGGTCCTATTCGGATCCGAACCCGAGGAGCCCCCCGCTCCAACTGCCTCAGCTTTAATGACTGCGCCATTTTATCGATTTAATTTGTATTGATCTTGTTTACTGAACGATTAGATTTTGTCATATGTATATTCACATATTTATTAGAATGGGTGAAGTAGTTTGTTCAGAAATATGATATGATGTGATGTACGTTTATAGGCCAATCATAATAGCGGTCCTTGATATGTTATCGTATTTTTGGAATGCGTTTCATTATATGTAGAGTAATTCGTCAACTGTAAATATACTAGGATACTTTATCTTATGTTTGATCTATGTGTCTTTTCATAAAATTCTCTATTAAAAGATGAGATCCTAGCTTACAATCTATAGTCAACTAACGTAAGGAGTAATATATATTTCCGATAAACAGAATTTCATATAAATTTGATGAACTGTCATTTCGTTTGAAGGAAAAATTGTTTAAATTTATAAATAGATAATCTTTCCTATAGTGATCTATATTATATAAATTCCATAAGTGATTTAAAAACAAAATTAAAAGCGAAGGCATATTGAAAGACAGGCCAAGTTTATATTTCACATCATTCAGTTTGTGGATAATGAATGCAATATCGTATCGAATACTGTCAATAATAATTATTGTGTATGAATTTTTGAATAAACTCCATCAATTTTAATTAGATCTCGTTGACCACTATTAAGAGGCAAAACAAAATAATGTATAAATTTCTAAATAAATGGTGTTTGGTTCCAAAAGACCATTTACTCTTTGTTGAAGCCTTCTAGTTCTATAGCTTCGAGACTTCGTATATTATTGTTAAATAATTAAACTGGTGATTGATTTAGAAGTACTTTTATCAGTAGAGATTTTATGACAGAGCACGTATGAATCGTGTCAAAGAGTTATGGAATTTCTGTAAGCCCGACCAACGTCTACAATATTGTCTTACGAAAATCAGCGTTCTACGAGGAACGTGTTTGTGCGCTCAGAGCAACTTATGGTCGTCCTCAACGCAGCTTGGCTTGTCGTAAGCAACAACTTGGCGTATTTTACGTAAGGATTTTAATTTAAAAGCATACAAAATTCGATTCGTGTGAAATAACGACTGGTTTCAATATAGCTTTAATTGAAGATTTGAAAAAGATTCTTTGTTTTCGATCTACATTTTGTTCAGCAATAAGGTCCGTTTCTGGCTTAATGGCTACGATAATAAGCAAAATTGGTGTATTTGAACTGAAAAGCAACCGGAAGAGGTACCATTACATCTAGACAATCAACGGTATGGTTTCTGGGCTGATGGAAACATCCATATTTCTCAAAAATTATTGTGGCCGAAACGCAACTATGGCGCCCTGATTCTCTCGCCATGATAACGAACTTTAACGAACATGACATTGAAGCCCGTGATATCGACGACATTTGGTTCCATAGCAAAACATTGGAATTAGAAGCTTACATTACTTGCGTTATTGATCAAATACTAATCGAAATGCTCGAACGCGTCATTGAAAATTGGAACTTCAGACTGGACAATCTTAGCCACAGCTGCGTATAAAAATAAACGAAATTCAATTTTATTGAGTTACAGATTACTCTATAATAAATAAAAACCACTCTTCTTTACATTTACTTTTTATTTTTTTCAAATGTCGCCTCTGATCACACGAATGCGTATGAGTTAAGTAGAGTACAACCTTTCAATTACTTCCGGAAATGGCAGGTGTGGTGACCTATGGTGAAACTAGCGTTTCGGACTAGTGAATAAGCCACCTAGATCTTGTGATATCGTACCTTTAGATTTTTTTTTGAGGCTACGTAAAGTCCAAAGTCTACATCAATTCGGTTACCATTGAATGAGAAGCTAACATTAATGGCCCAATATTCATTGCCATTGGCAATAGTCATTGGCCAAATATTATAATGCGTCATCGAAAATTAGAACTTCAGAATGAACCATGTTAGCCGCAACTGCTTACAATCTTTAAAAATTAAATGTAACGAATGGTTTTTCTGTTATGATAGAGTAATGTGTAACTCAATAAAATAGACTTTCTGAAAAAGTACCTTAAAATGGATTACCAATTACTTAAGGATATTTATGTGATAAGTTGACATTTGTTAATTGTTAGTAATTAAATGAAACTTTACTTTAAATCTTTAGTATTTGGGACATCGTTCTCTCGGTTGACTTTGAAGCAAAGATAACGTAATTTAACGGCTTTCTGTATTCCTACAACAGTATTTTCATAAAAGAATATCAAAAATTTATAACACATTTTGTTTTATTTTCTGTAAGAGATCGAGAACAACAAATTTATATCTTATATATAAATTTATTTACATAAGAATATATACATTTTATTTTCGATTTTTATTATCATTGGAATGTTAAAAATTTTATTTGTATTGTAACAATCCAAATATTCTACATCCATGTATGAGATACAAATCGTATGTTATAGGTACATATATGTATCTTTCTCATAGCTGTAAGATATTTACATCGATAAGAGTTTTTACCAAATTTCTTTTAATAAATAACGATATTATATATACAAAACTCATATCGTTAATAATCAATAATTATTTCAATATTATTCTGTTGTTTTATTGTAAACAAAATAAATAGTTTATTTATTGTAATTTTTGATGTCATGAGCATGTATTGAGGACTAAACTATGTATCTGCTACATAACTAAATTATCTAATAAATCTTTTGCGAACATAGTTTTTATGTTATTTAGTTATGATATTTGGATTACATCAAAATTTTTTGGAATTTGTATCCAAAAATAAAATTTATGCTTTGCAGATGTGCCCCAGCATTAGAAACGATTTAATTCAAAACGAAGGAAGCTTTCAATATTTCACCACGCCTTTTTATACTTTAATGTTACATTACTGGATTATAGTTTACGAGTATATAGCAGTTTTATCACTATGAAATCATCATTGTGTCAGAATGTAAATAGTTGGATGATTATTTACCATATTGTAAATAATAAATACAGCTGTAGTTAAATACGTAGGAATTTATATTTTGTATACGAGAATATATGTGTGATTTTAATTTATGCAAATTTGATAGTTTTATTGAATATATAGATTTGATCATCGGAATAGTTTGGAACGTTGTCCATGAAAATTTTAATTATTATACGTTTTTAAATTTTTCATAATAAATAAATTATATAATAACGTCTGTGTAGTATAATAGTGAATAAATGGTTTAAACGTGTTGAATTATTTACGCGTGTAATCTGCGAAGGAGCAAGTTCAAGATAGATAACTTGTTTACAAATCATCATTGATTTTTGATTGATAATTTTTTCCGGTACAATACAACAATTTAAACTAAATAGGCTCACAAGAATAGTTCTTGTGATATATCATTAAGAATGTGCCCGAAACCTATGATAAATATTCTTTAGTGCAGAATTTTGACATATACATGATAATTATTTCCCTACATTTACAATTTTTATGTATGCTATCCGACATGTGTACTTCTCCGCCTTATATGTTGTTTGTTTCCGTAATTTGATAAGTTTTGAACTGTGGTTACAGAATGTTACTATATCCATCGATTGTGGATCAGTCATAATTTATGCGAACAGTAATAGGTAAGAATGAGGTTGGATTGCTAATTTGTAAACGAGTTGGGGATTTATTATCATGTACAGTTCCTAGATCCATTTAATCTGAGTCTCTGATCTCACGAACGCCTAGTTAAGTGGAGAACGCTCAGTTAAGTGCCAGATGCGATAGTGCTTTAAGAAAAGACGGAGACTTTGACGAATGAAAGGACATAAAAAGCAAAATATGTTTAGCCTTAATTAGACCTGAGGTTTCATTATATACTTAGACACGACTTGAGAATGGTTGCAGCAAAATTAACAGGACACGTTTTTTTAGGCCAACATGAAGGTGGCTCTAAAATCTAATTACTTCGGCAAAAGTTGTGAGGACTTTCAAGAGCAAAAGACTTATCCATTCTACTTCACCTGTTCTTCACATAGCATGCTTATACTAAGTCATCTGCAAGTTTTTTATTTAGGTACTTGAAAAATTTAATTAAGTAAAAAAAATGGAATTCTCGTGTGATATTTTACGATTTTCGACAGGGGCTTACATAACAACAGTGCTTTGAATAAAGGCTAGTGTTAATTGGTACAATGAATTTAAACGCGAACGACGTGTACTCAAAGACGAGCTTCGTGAAGGACATCCAAAAACAGCTGTTGTGTCAGTCAGAAAATCGATATTTTGCTATGAGAAAACTGATTAAAGAGGATTATCATGGGACTTATCATGAAATCGAGGCTTGTCTATATAAGTATTAATAGCTCCAGCGTGCATACAATCTTACATGAACATGTAATGGTTTGGAAGCTATGATTCCACATTTGTTGTCAGACGCACCAAAAAAGTTTTGTGTCGATTGATGCCACTAAATGCTTGAAAGATTCATTGGAGGTACTTCCAAAACCGTAACCAAGATCTTGACAGGTGACGAGTCATGAATATGTGTGCGTATAAGCCGAAAACAATCGACTGTTCATATCTTCCAATACGAAAAACACCAAAAAAAGTTGTTCGAGTTCGGAGTGTTGAGAAGCAAATGGCAGCGTGTTTCTTCACAGAACCCGATCATATAGCTACTGTGCCTCTTGAAAATCAAAAGGGAAATTAGGAATTTTGGCGAATTATAAATTGGTAAACTATTATTCAAAATGAAACCACATAGTCGTAATAAAGAAAACATGCTACGAAAAATTGAAAGTCGCAAGATATGTACATGTTGTCATGGAACGTGGTTTGATTAGAAGTTGAAAGTAGTCCATTTATTATATCAACGACCAAAAGGTTACACAAAAAACCCTCTTCAAAATACTATAACAGTCACTAGTGATGTTAGGCGATTGAAGAAAATCAAATTCCTTGAATTTATCATTGCCAGAAATAGGTTGATTTACTGACAGTGAATTACTATCTGATATAGTGTCATTCATTTGTTAACTGATTAACTAATTTGTAAATGTGTATTATGTCAAATTTTTCAACCCGCTACATATTATTTTTTCTATTGATATATCGAAACAATTTCAAGATAAGTGATCATTCATAGCCCAACACTTTAATGATTAATACCATAACATTAATTTACTATAAAAACGGACTTCTTCCAGGAACACCGAATCCGATCGTGTTATACGACGGCGACTAATAAACCATTATTGTCTGATCGTTGCCCAATAAGCACGTACAATTCATAAAAATATATACAAAATATAGGTTAATTAAATTAAAATATTTTCAATAAAGTCACATTCAATTTACATTAAACTTGTACATTTTTACAACAGTTTGTAAAGACAACAGACAGAAATACTTAAAAACAAAAAAAAGCGAGCACAACAAAATTTTGTTATTCTTAGAAATATATTTTTGTTTACATCCGAGTTTATATTTTTGTGGCGCCTTGGAACCTCCCTCACTCTGATTCACTTCATGAGTATACAATATTGTTTGATTATTTTCATACAATATATAATTCAAGGTAGTTCAAGGATATAATAATTGTAAAATTAATTTCTCGTGTATTAAATATAAAAATCTACGAATTGTTATTAAAATACGAAATTAATTTGTTAAAGTCAAATGTTGAATTTTTAAAATTAAACTTGAACTTTGAACAAATTTATTATACTTATGTGTGTTTATAGTAACAATTTGTTGAGATAGCATAGCGCACACAGTGAAATGTTATCAGGTTTTTATCAATTATATTGACATTTAAAAAATATGTATATACATACGAGTTGTACTATAATAACAAAATTAACATATTATTGATTGTGATGATGTGCTGTGACATAAGACTATAACTATTTTGTTGTAGTTTTTTGCGTTGTTTGGTGTTCTTACAACCAGATATAATAAATCGCTAGAAATATTTATTACATCAAATCACAGTAAGACGCGAATTTTAACATTATAATGATTTAATAATCATGATAATGTTCCTCATGAGATATCAAAACACGTCAATTTTTTTTATGAAGGCAATTGATTTGATATACTGGTTATGGTTGATTTGTTATGCGTCGTCGATAATAGACGAATTATGGCCTCGTTTTGTGATATTTGTTTTTATAATAATTTATTGATTAGTATATGATATTTCCGCTTATCGCAAGAAGGTGGTTAAACTTTATGATGTCTTCTAGCTTCATGCAAAATTGCACAGGTTATGTGTTTTTGATATTTTTATTGCAATTTTGGAGGCTGTATACAATTTGATATGCTTTCTTTACTGTAAATGTACCATAATAATCTGTGGCTTATTAACGATCCATTTAACGGCTTTACGAACCATTTTAACCTATTGGTGTACCTTGTAGGTGGTCAGCCCAACGAATGTTTTTTACACGCAATCGCTTTTTATGACATCCGGTGCATGCATATAATAGTCAATGGCGAAAATCAAACTCTAGACCGCGGCGTGATGAGAAACTCTCTTAACCTAAAACTGGCGTTAAATGCATTTTTGTTCACCAAACCGCCATAACTAATCTATACACTGTGTTTAATTCAGTTTTAGTCTACTTAAAGGTTTATCGAATAATTTGAAAAATACATATAGAAAATATATAGTGCATCAAGATAAAAAGTAATGGAAGTGAAAATGTATCTAACTGATTATGTGTGTAACTTAATTCTGAACTTTACTTAAAATACGTGTGAACCACAAACAGTCTATTAGACCTGTCCGATTCATGTCTTCGTAATATTTCTGTTCATCGTTTTTCCTTTCCCAATGCAATCGATGTGGTTTATACCGCAATCATCTCAAACTAATGTCACAAATACCAGTGCTTCGATTGTTGTTTGACTTGAGATGGATACAGTAATGAATCCATATTTCACCTATAATTATAAAACGATGGAACAACATCGACAAACATTCTTACTGGACATGAACGTTATTATCAGAACATGTAGTATTTGTACAGACAACTAAATCAAGAAACCATTTCTAAAATCATTCCAACCGATGGTGAAAAGTTTTTATCAAATGAAAAATCTGAATTATCTGACTGTTCTGTCTGCAAATTTTAACTTGGTCTAATTAAAGATTAAAATGATTTGTTTTTACATTTATCATGACACTTGAGAGGAAATCAGTTACATTTACCATGGATCGTATCATATAAAGGTATTTTTCTAGACTGAAAATTAAAACAAAACTAAGCTCATTAATTCTAATCCACTGTGTTTAAAAGAAACTTTAATTTATTATAACGTATCAATTTGCAGATTTGAAGTGCTGTAAGCTGATCTAAACTACTGTTTTGTTTTGTTGCCATATCTACGACACATTTAATATAATTGACTGTCAAACGCGCTTTTCTAAAACCATACTGGTGTCTTGCCTGGTCATCCCATATATACCAATAGCTAAACTAGATGACCGCAAATGGTTCGTACTAGGATTTTTCTGTTATATTTACCAGAATTGACCTATATCATGATCATTCCCACTAGCTTCTCCGGAGACAGATACAAAAATATCTAACATAGAATTTTATATGGAACTATATCAACTCAGCTTGATTGTGTCAATTTACGTATATGGTTCTGTTATATTTACTAGAGTTTGTTCATATAATGACCACTCAAAAACAATATGAATCATTTCTGACCCGCTAATAGACATGTTTCGAAATATCTAAACTTATAGAATTATATATGGAGCTTTTTGATCGCAGCTCGATTGAGATTTTTACACAGGAATAGCAGCTACAATTTTTGATCGGGTGAACTAAACTGACATCATTATTTTTGTTGCTTAGTTTTAAGTGTGGGTTTGCTTCTGGTGGGCTCTATACCATGGACTGCTGGTTGGTTTTTGGATAGGACTTATAACAGATTCGTTACCAGTAACGACTTTACTAAATTTTCGTATTTATTTAGGAAACAATTTAGTAAAATATATAAGTAATAATTTCTTGTGTCAAACTTCGTTAACTTAAGACTTCACTAGAGCCAGAGTAACGGCTCGTCCTCGTAGGGACGGTGCAATCGTGCCATAGGCAATTTGGTATTCATTGAATATTTGTAGTGGCTAAGTTTTAGTTCGAAACACGAAGAGAATCAACTAGCGAATTTCGTTGGTGGTTAAATTTAGTCTCGTGTCCATTTTAACAGATCGCTCTGAAACGAACTTTTGTTACTCCCCTCGTACATTCAATGATTGAAAATAAATGTTATGTCTGGTATAAAAATTAAGATATAAAAATTACTACATTCCAATCTTATTTATACAATTATCGTTCAGCTGATTGATAAATCAAACTTTTAATAATTAGATCACGATATTTGACTAATTCGAGTATGATTATTTTTAAACCAACACAATTAAGTGGAGTAGTTTATAATGAACTTAAGTTTCTTCCTTACACTATTATCATTTTCAATTAACATGCTCTGTTATAATATCACGAAATGCACCACTGGCAATTGACATTCCAACATTTTTTTCATTTTTATGTTTCGCGCTAATTAATTTTGTTTCAAACCAAGCTACACACTAGCTAAGTTTATAACAATTTAATCCATATTATTGAAATATAAAATGTTGAACCTCACAAATTTTAAGATAAACCATTAAATTGATGATTCAAACTGAACTCGCGCTTATGTCAAGAACCCCATATATATTGGATTCTTCATATTATTTATATATAAAACCAACCTACATGTCAATCTATATACATATATAGATACATATGAGAACACCTTAACGATTAAATTAAATACAAAAAAGATTAAAAAAAATATATATTTTTATAGCCTCAAGGTACAATACACCAACTATAATATCTAGTTGATATAATCATCAATCGGCAAAATAGTAAGAAACACAGATTATAACATATTCTTCGGTTATTACACTTTAGGAATTTCTATAATCGAAAACTTATTTTTTTTTTCGACCAAACCAACGATACCGTTATTCACAAATTCTTCTGCAAGTATAAAGAAGTATTATAAGCGTTGTTTTAAGATTAACATATACGAAAGAATTTTGGGAAACTTATACAATATGTCTACAAGTATAATAATAGTAAGATACCAAAATTTTTTTTATTTTTATTTATTCCGCGATAAATATTTATTTTTTCCTCATAATTAATTATAAGATTATAATTATTTTAACTCGCTGGTGTATATATTTGTTTTGTTGTTAGTGTTGCGTTAAGATTCTCACGTTTTAATTTTCTTAATGAATTAAAAGTGAAATTTTTATACTTAAAAATTAATTTTTTGTTTAAAATTCGATACTAAAACGTACAATTAAAACCGAAAATAACCAAAAAAAATACAAAAATCGCTTTCTTATATACGATTAAGTAATTAATGAAAGTGTGTAATTACAGTAAGATATGTATATAAGTACATAAAACATATATACAAGAGATGATTTACACGTAAGGTGATTTAGTTTTTGATACGTGGACAAGAAATTGTCGTTTGAAATTAAATAAGTTGTTTTGGGTATCTATATAGTAATTTTTGACCATGACGATGGAATTAAGTGTTATTTATATTAGATTATACAAAAATAAAAAAAAATAATTTTAACCGTGAATTACTTTACAATTTTGTAGTATAGTGTCTTATTCTTTTTCTTACCTATGTATTACATATATACACTTGTTTTTTAATGTTTTATACATAATTTAATTACTACTATTATGAATGATTTTCTAGGTTAATATTTGTCATGATTGTGTTATTTATGTAAGTTAATAGTTAATTATAAGTGCACGACAATACCTAGTTTTAAAGTCGGAAGCGAGTCTATTAAAAAACTGTTCATACATTTGACTTAATTTTGGAAATACCTGGTGATGGCTTTTTTGTTTCATGATCTTAAGAACTCTCGATTCTTCGATTTTAGTTACCAATATATTTAGAATTAAAAATAGTGTAATCTCATCTTGTTGACCGTTTGGCCTGTAACCATTGTTGGCTCGTACCGTGTCAACAATCTGACTCCATTGGTTTCAAGTATAAAAAGCCAGCTTTTTATACTGTTGCAAGTAACTAGAAGATGTCAGATCGCTCTCTGCGCTGTGGTGTCATCGTCGCCGACAGCGATTTCATCACCTACCGAAAGGCGGCTCTCCCTTCGAAGATCGCTGTATTATTCGGTTCCGATCAGCACGCACAACATGACCGAGTCAGCGTACTCGCTGTCCTTTGATTTCAACTCTAATACTCTGTACAATTCCAGCTTATCCGTATTTGCAAGGTATACTTTGATTTTAGAAGTGAAATTTAGATAATCCACAGAAAAAACAGTTTTAAGGGTCTGAACATTGAATCACAATCGGAACCTGTACGTTTTCAGTTAATGAGATACCTGATTCAGAATCAAGGTTTTTATAGGAGGTTCACATTTTGGCAAGATACAACTCTTCAGCTGAAGCCTGAAAGGGCCAATGTGGAAAGGCCTACAGTGGAGCTTAGACTGGCTTTGAGGAAAAGGACAGAAGCTTTAGCACTGGAGAGGTGGTCTAACACCCTCATATGCGGGAGAGCGAAACAAATGTGGCCAAGGCTGGAATTGAATCGCTCCAGGACCTTAATCTCTCTGTAGAAGAGAGATCCAAGAACGATAGTAAGAATATTAACGAGACACTGCCTTTTCGGTGAACATGCGAGAAGGCTGGGTCTGGAAACAAATGATTTCTGAAGAAGCTGTATGGACGAGGAGGAGGAAGAGACGCTTGTTCACTTTCTGTGCTCTTGTCCTGCACTGACACTAAGAAGGCATTTACACTTATGGGTAGGTATGTAATGCATAACCTTTCAGATCTTGAAGATATTAAGGCGCGGGACATTTTTCGCTACATTAGTAGCTCAGGATGGTTCCAATAGAGTGTTAGGGGTATTAGGGGACTAAGATCCTGTTGTATCACAACAGACCGGCCACGGTCCAAGTGTGCGTTAGCAGCCACTCTAACCTAACCTAAACTAGGAGGTTCACACTTTTAAACTAAAATAGGACAAAGAAAAACATTTTGAATATCAATGAAATTAACTCTATTGGATAGATAAGTGTATGCTTTTGATGTTTGAATTTGATTTTGGCCACCTTAGCTGGCGCATACATAGTGATTTTGATGTCCAGTTTCCCCGCAGTTTTTGTAAAAATTGTATCTAGCTTAAAACACAAGAGTGTTCTAAGTGTTGAGTGTTCTAAGTGGTGATGGAGTTAGATCACACGATCTCGTTTTCCAACTACAGGAAATTAATCTTTCATAAAAGATTTCTTTGAGTAAATTAATTGTATCCCGCGCTGTTTGGCATGTGGCACCGCCCTGTTCGTACAACATCTCAGCAAGGAGGTAAAAAAATTGTTGGGGTAAGAAAAGTTAGAAATTATGTCTCTATACCGTTTACTGAAACTTTCCATTCATCATCGTTTTTGAAGACATATTGACCAATGATTCCACTGACCCTATAAAGCGCACCAAACAGTAATTTTCTCTGAAAGAAATGATGTTTCGGCAAAGGTTTATCTTCACTCCAAATCCGGCAATTCGTTATATTAACGTACCCCTACAACCAAAAGTATGTTTTATCACTCAAGAACATTTTGTTTAAAAAATCAATATCAATATTTATTTGTGTCCATTGGGTGAATTGGAACCGTGTACACTGGTTTGATTGCTTTAGTGCGCAAGTTTTGTTAGCACGAAAACAAAGATCCTTAGATAAAATATTCCATAAAGTGGATGCAGCACACATCTCCAATTGCTGAGAATGATGTCTAATTCATTAATGTTGGTCTTCTTCGGTACGCACTGTTCGAAGTCTTACTGGATGCTTAGTATCATTTAGTATACGTGGTGCGAAAACGATCCATAGTTAACCGAATAAGCCGCTCTGATGGACGATTATTACTAATAGGTCATAGTTTGATTTGTTTGTTAACTGGATTTGATCTTGAATTAACAGTTTTCTCGTTGAAGTCCATTCACTTATATCGGAAGTATCATGAGATTATGTTCTCTAGTTGTTTACTGATACTCTCTGAATTATTTGTAGAAGAAATGTGTTCTAACAATTCTCAATTTAATATCGAACAGTTCTCTCATAATGCAATTTCAATATTGGCTGTATGTAAAGATACATCTTATGCAGTTACATGCAGTAATGGCATTCCACTCACTCGTTAAAGCGTTTTTTAACGCTAATTTATTTGATTATGTTGCGCTTCAATACCCTAAAAGTTGCTTAGATGGGGTAAATATGCGCTGGCCAGTTCAGCAGTCTAAATCAACGCATATAGAGGTCGCGCTGGAATATGACGTCAACTATTTTGGTATTGCTAAAAAACGTATCAACGGCATCATCAAGACCGCTTCTACCACATTGATGTACTTTTTACTGTTCATGTATTTCACCGACCTCAGCGGCAGCCATGGAGCCCTAGATCATAATGCTACCGTCTCCGTGTTTAACGTTAGGTACCACACAATCTGGCTGGTATTACTGCCGATACGGTATCTCACAAACGTCACACCTGGTGTTCCAAGAGTTAAATAGCAAGTTGTTATTATGACAAATTTACGTCAAAGATGGATTCGTCGGACCATACACATTAGACCAATCTTTTTCAGTATGTTGTTGAGCCACTGCCATTGAGTGTATTTTTAAAAATTTTTAGGTATTCGACTGGGTATGTCATGCAATAAATCGTAGGGTGCCTTATACTTTTGGCCAAGGCTGTATGTTGCCTTTTTAATATCTTTGGATGCTGCAAGTTCTTTTATTCAAAAACATTTGAATAAATTTAATTAAAAATTCTATTGATAGATACTCCCGCAGGGGTGCAGAAAATATATCGGCAATATTTATCGATATAATGATTGAACACCTAAATATAGAAAACGATAAGTAGATTTCCAATATGATAATCAATTACAAGATTACGTCAATCAATAGCCGCCTAACATTACGTTCAAGAAAGAAATAAGATAAATACACATTTTTAACCGTTTTTTAAAACCCGTCAAAATCTATATGCATATACATACATGTTTAATAATAATTATTAGATTTATTTAACAATAAACAAAATAACGATTTATCAAATATTTAAGAAAAATCACGTTTACAGAAGAGCCAAGCAACGAAAATCATGTGTGATGTCGACAAATAAATACAAGAAGAAACAACATTTTTTTTATAGATTATTCCGCGTACATCCATACATATATATGTACAAGTGTGCGCAGTATATAAGACGTTGACGATTGATTTCCATTATAATATTAACTCTCAATCTTATGGTTCTTGTTTTGTCATTTACCGCTACAAATATTTTCTTTTCTTTTATAAATTTGATATATATAATTATGTATTGTGTGTACATGCATACCGATGCCACACTATAAGAGTCCATTATACAGTCTTTTAACAATTTGTGTACATATATAGTTGGGTAGTAAATTTATAGTTTTTTTAAAGTTTAGGTTCGAATTGATTGTAGCTTAAATGATTGTATTATTCTATTCCGATGTTTGGTAAATACTTCCACAAGCCATAAATCTTAATAGGTCGTGTCCGCAACATTAATATAACACCTTCATGTTTGGTTGATATTCGCGGGGACTTGTATATAAAGAGTGTTCCATTAAGAGCTTTCGGAAGTTATATGACATTTAATGTTTGAATAAAATTTCTTTTAAATGTTGTCCGCGACTGGCTCTTAGATTATCCATTCTATATGGATTCAATTTTCCACCACTCTTTCGAGTATTCAATAGTCTTACCAAAATTACTGTATAGTACAGCTTTTAAAAGCAAGAAATATTCAAAAGCTTTGCAATTCTGAAGCTTTCAATTCGATGGTTTGGCCTGTTGTGTGGCACGTTGCACCATCCTAGTCGGCTACACCAATACCTTGAATTTATTGCAATAAAAATTTATTGATCACTACTCTGTAGTTTGCACCAATGACGTTTACACGCTGTCCTTCCGCATTTTAATCGTACCAAACCGTGCATTTTAAGGATGTGTTGGAAGCTCTTAAAACTCTTATAGCTGTTCGTAACCTTAAATACGACAATTTTATTTGTTGAGATATCCATTTAGCCAAAAATGAGCTTCATTGCTTAACACAAATTTTCGATAAAAAAAACGGATCAATTTGGAACTGTTCCAACGTACATAAACCAAATCGAACACGCAATGGAAGGTAACCCGGGTTAAATTTTTGAACAAGCTGTATTTGGAATGCCTTTAAAATACACCACAGTGTGCCATATGACCCAGCTTCACGTACACTTTCAGCTACAGCAGCAATATTCACATTAGATCGACTTGTACGCACTATAGCCGGTTGATGAATTTCCAATAATGAAAAAATTGTTCGAAATTTATTGATTGTTTCTCGACTAGTGCGTTCAGTTAGAGGATTCTGGACACCTCTAAATGGTCGTGAGCACGGAAACAATTTTTCACTCAACACAAATTTATGAAATAAATATCCACATTTGTTAAATGTCAATGTATTCATGGTGAAATGTCAATGAATACTGAACACAAATGTCATTTAAACATACAGTTGTCACGCATGAATCCCAATAGAAAAAAGTCCCTCCTATTAGATCACTCTTTACATATTACAATACATACACTTAGTACGTTTATTGAATATTTAATTGACGCAAAGGAAATTGGTATCATGATTGCATTTCAGCATTATATAAAAATAGAATTCTATCTGTCGTTTCGACGAGACAGAAATGATGAACAATAATTATTCTGCATGTCTTTTACAATTGTAGTTTTTTGCAATGAAAACTATACGGTTTTTAAAATGACACATTTGAAATAATTGATTATCTCATGCATTGAAATTCTCATAATTTTCGTTTAACAGTGACGATGATGAATGTGCCAATTTTTTACTATTTGTACGATTATAATACATTATTGTCGTTTACATCGATATTCTTTGTATTTATGAGAAAAGATTATGATGAACGGTATATTTTAATTAAATTAATTATGAAGTATTCTAATACTTTCTCTTGTGCGTAATCTTTGAAGCGTAGACATGCTAATGGGAAATTTATACTATATATTGATATAACCAATTGTGGATAAATAATCTAACCTAGTTGATTAACTTTAAAGGTTAGTTGAAGATTACCCTAATATTTTAAATCAGATTTTATTGGAATTAATTGGAAATCTACATGAGGGGAGTATGTTATCGACTATGTATTCGAATGTTTTTCATCGTTGGTTATGTTATAACTATACAAGGCACTACTAATTTGCCGCGGTTCGGTTATTTACTACCTGCTGTAGGCCATTACAGCCAAATTGAGGACGTACTGCAAAAGGTCCAATTAACGTAGAACCAACTACACATGGCATACCACACCACAGATTGTAATCAGACGGTTTTGAATTGCGCCTCTATCCTCTCGCTCCAACTCTCGCAGCTTTAATCACAGCTCCATTTGGTCGGTTTGCATGATGTTTATTTATGATACGATTGTTATGTACTTGAAATTTATGTGTTATTTAAAAGTTTATGCGGAATACTGTGGTATATAGAGTTATTAATGTAAGTCTGTACATAAAGTACAATTGAATCCGCATCTAATGAATTTGTTATAGGCTTGGTGTAAACAGCTTAGTTTATTCCTTATAAGATGATAAAATTATTATTTTAAAAATCTTGTATGTAAAAGCTGATTATTAGCTCAGATATAACCAAAACTATTGAGTCCTAGCTATATCTGTCAATCTGTATCGTTCAACGCTAAACCGTGTAATAAACGTAACATTCTTTTTAAGTGGTTTGTCTATTATCACAACAGTATTGGCTGACTTTAAATGTGGTTTAAACCGTTTTCAACTGTAGTGTACATTGTTATGAAATATCTACACTTATCAATATCGCAGTGTCGTTCTTTCCCAGACATACACTCTCAGTCTCGAATTCCGGGAATCGGATCCAAAACAGTGCAATCTATAGAAAGAGTATGAAGTACAGAAGCACAAGAATTTTTCAATAGTTCTTGTCTGCCTCCTCCATAATGTTAGCAGTTTGCATATGTTCCTAATTCTCATTCGTAATATGTGATTATTCAGGGAACAATGTTCCGTGAGAACGCTTAGCAAGATTTTCAAAGTGCGTCTTTCGTAATCCAATAAGGACTGAGAACTTGGCTGATTTATTTATCCAATGGAGATTTTGGATAGACGAAAAGAGATGAGGTAGTCCCATTCCTTCTGGTGCAGATCATCAAAGTGATAGTCGTTATCTCTTTTAAGCGATAATGACGTCACTCTTAGAGCGGTCTCAGGTCCAATAAAAGTAGAAGCTGCACATAAGCGTTTATCAGCCAATACGTTTTCATTAATATCCCTGTGACTGCAGGGTATTCAGTGAAGTTTAACTTCATTCGGACTACCTAGTCGATTAAAGGCAATTATCGTCTCCAAAACAAGTTTCGATTACAGTAGTACAATCACCGATAGTCAGTCGGCTTTAGAACAATCTAACTGTCAGAAAGAATGTAGATACGACAGTATCTGCAATTCATCTCCTCCGTGTTATACGTACAATCAACTGGACCAGGATTTTGTATGTATAACGCAGTGCTAAACTATTTCACAGTTTCTTTTGAAGGTCCTACTTATCTTCAAAGTAATCAAGAAGATCGTACCTTCAGTACGGCCATATCGAGGACTTACTGTTATAGTCGCGGTTTGCGTGGCCACATGCACATTGCACTGCCTAACGTCAGCCTATAGTAGGAGCATAGAAGATAAATCAACCCACTTGTTCTACTGTTCGATAAAACGCTGCGCTTTTTTCTAATTTCCGATTATGTATGCTTACAATATTGATTAATACTACAAGTGCGATGAGTGTGATAATATAAAAATTAGAACATCAACAATATAAAAAAACTGTCTGCTTTTAATATAATGTTAGTAAATGTGGTTAAATGTCATATGATTACTATTCGAAGCATATTTGTATTTAAGTAATATTGATGGATGCTGATTTTTTTAAAAAAAATCAAAAGGTTGCCGACCAAATGTCGCAGTCGTTTATTTGCGACATTTGGGGTGGGAGATACCGGGTTCGAATTCTAATAGAGCAAGATGCAAAACGGTTTTTTACCATCTGATTACGATCAGTTGAATACATTTGACTCTCTGTTAGAAAATTCAAGGGCCGACTTATCTTCTATGTCAGTGCTATAAGCTGGCATGGAGCTATGCAATGTGCAGATGGTTCTAGCTAACTCGAACCTATAGCCCTACGTTTACGATTTCGCTATGTAATGGTGTAAAGTAAATAAGTGAACCGCGAAAGATTTGGGATAGCCTTGCGCTCCAAAAAATATTTGAAAGATAGGAACAGATAGATTCTTAAGATTTTTTATCTAAAGAGTTAATATTTGATATTAAAAAGTTTGATTGCTATTAATTATTGGTATGTTAAATCAAAACTTCGTCGGTTGTAGCTTAATGGTTAAGAGAGTTTCTCACCACGTCGCAGTCTCGAGTTCGATTCTCGCCGTTCACCAAAAATTAACATGCATCGGATGACATAAAATATTTTGCGTGTAAACAGTATTCGTTGGGCTGATCATCTTACAATATGCACCACAATACGTATAAATAGATTCGTAAGGCCTCAGTTGTTGGGGTTGTTTGGCTAGGGCCGTTTACGAAAAATAGAAAAAAAATTAAACCTTATGCTATGGAGGTTATTGTGTAACCTGATCTTACACATTCACTTCAATTGATTTGTTTCTTCAATCTTTCTTTGTTTGACTGTGATGTGTTTGACCATTAAAATATGACAAATATGGGATTCAGGTCCTGAAAGTTTGTCCTTCTATCCAATATTCGAATGTTTTTGAAGCTCAAACATTTTTTAGGCGAACAATCTTGGCGGTGTGGCAAGGAGCTTCATCTTTTTGCAAATTCATGGCATCTTCTAAATGAGGAGACCCAGAACATTTTCCAGTGATACACTCCCAAACCATGAGAAATGTAGGGCGTTTAACCTGCCGTACAATATAGTGTTCGTTAAAACACTCACAAGTGAAGTTTAACACAAATATTTCTCTCGGTAGTAATTTTAACTAACGAGAAGCAAACCTGAAATATGGTTGTTTAAAAAAATATGTAAAAATGAAACGATCTTTACTTAAATTAGATCTGCTACTGCATGGGGATGCAATATATTTAAAACCGCCCAGGTGGCGCAGTGGTTAAAACTGCAGTTTGAGCGGGAGGTAGCTGGTTGGAATCCCGACAGGGGCAGGATGCAAAAGGAATTTTTCACCATGAGATTACAATCTGTGGTGTGAATGAATACAACTATGACCCACTGTTGGAGTGCAGAACTCATGAGCCGACCTATCTTCCATGCCAGCACTATAGGCTGGTATGGAGCTATGCAATGTGCAGATGGTTAGGAAAATCGGGCCTATATTCGTACGTCCTCGAATTGGCTGTAATGGCGTAAAAGTAAGGACGTAAATAAGCAAACCGCGAATAAGTAGGGAGTGCCTACAGCCCCAAAACAGATAAGAGATAAATATATATATATATATATATATATATATATATATATATATATATATATATATATATATATATATATATATATATATATGTATATATATACATACATATATATATACATATATATATATATATATATATATATATATATATATATATATATATATATATAATATACATATATATATATATATATATATATATATATATATATATATATATATATATATATATATATACATATATATATTGGTGTTATGTTAAAAAACACTAGAATTTACTACCGATAATCCATATTGGCAATCCAATGTATATTTTGACCTAGAAAGACTTCTGTATTGATAATTTAAAAGCTTAATTCAAGACTAAATAGGAATCTAGAGCGATTGTTCCTGCATTTAAAAGGTCTTTGTTTGTTAAAAAAAACTCTATCTCTAAGTGACGTATAAATAAAGATTTGGTCAATTTCATTAAAGATGTATTGACTAATAAGTTCAGGTGTTCCCCTGACTAGGGGGCAAGATAAATATGATTTAAATGGTGGTGATCAGGTTAAAACTAATAAAGAATATACTTTACCTAACTTACTTGGACTTTGTATGAAATACAGAAATTTCTTATAAGTACATAATCTAATATCTCGAACTACCAGCTAAGTGACCATTTAACATACGTCAATAGTCTGGTACGTCTACCATGTATTGTCCCAGTTTAATTAATTTTGATAAATTTCAGCCTTATCAATGGCAATTAGTCATATTTATAAAAACTGTGTCAATTTAATGAAACGTCCATTGATAAGTCAATATGTGGTTGTAAACTCAAATTTGCAGTTTTACAATTTCATAATATTCTTTTAATATGTAAATAGCACAGGACAATAACAAACCACTGGACCCCAAAATTCATGCATGAATTTAGAAAGTGGTTTTAAATTGTTCTACCATGACAAGTACAAATGTGACATAACACTTGGTATTTCTAATTACACATCGTCAATCAGAAATATTGTATATTATAAATTCTTATCTAATTCGACGAAATAAAATCGTTTCTAATTATATAAATTTTTTTTATTTACTTTCAGATAAAGTTAAATATTTAATCATACACAAATTTTATCAGACGGTCAAAAACATTGACCGATTTGTATTGTGTGTGTGTTTATATAAGAGCACGAAACCACCGACAGCATATATAGTCACAAAATCAGATATATAAAGAAGACATTTTCCATTTAGATAAATCATATATAATCACACAATGTCACATCATAGTGACGACCAATTACTTCAAGCGGGTAGCGATTCGTTTTGGGAGCCAGGGAATTTTAAACGAACGACCAAACGGATAGAAGACGGTTTCAAGTATGTTGATGATGTTAAAAACGAGATTATGTTTTTATAAATATTTATTTTTGTATTGCAGATTATGTACAGAATTACAGACACTGATTCAGGAACGAGCAGAAATTGAGAAGGCGTACGCAAAAAGCCTTAAAACGTGGTCCAGAAAATGGAGCGATCTTATTGAGAAAGGTGAGACTATTTTATTTTATAATTTATAACTATATAAGAATTTATTAAATGAAGGAAACGTAACGAAAATATCAAGATCTGAAGAAGTGTATCACTTCTGTTGACAATCTAATCAACTTTTTGCATACGCAGATAATATCTGTGTGATTGGATTAAATGGCAACGGAGTGAAAGAGATACTTGATCTACTGGAACAGTGTTCAGCTTCCGTTGGTCTCAAAATCAACGAGGCCAAAACCAAAATCTGATCTCTGGTTTTGGAGACTAAGACGTAAATGATTTCAGTAGTCGTAACCACACGTTTCCAGAAGTGATGAGTATGAAGTATCTTGAATCTGCCATTACTCACGATAATCGCGTGGTAGAAGAATTCAAGCATCTTAATTGCTTGCAACAGTATAAAGAGCTGGCTCGTTAGGGTCAATCGTCTGTAAAAGCCGTTAAAAAATATGATAGTTGGGAGTTTCTAAATATTATAGAACGCCAATCTATATGTGTTTGAATTAATTCCTGGAAATACGATAATTAGTTTAATTTTATATTAAATTATACTATTTAACTTATGGGAAACCATAAAGTTTTTCAATCAACTAATTCATACGAATACGATTCAATTGCACACTGTTGATAACCGTCATTAATTAAAAATAGTATCATTTTTCATGACAACACACAATAGCAGATACATAAATAACTCACACTTTATAAATTCAACTCATGTTTTATAATTGTATGTGGCCACGAAAGGCAATCTATAAAGGTGTATACATACATATAAATATGATAAGTTAAAATTGATTTTTAACGCCATATATGCCATATCCCAATATGTATACGTTATTTAAGTGATATGTAGCCGGCGATAAGACGATATATAAAAAAATATATTTAGCTGATTAGCATTGACTCGTTAAATTTATTAACCCCAAAAAGCCAATATCTGTGTGTAAATAAATTATACACACCACAATAAAGATAAGAAATATATAATATGATTATTATTTAATCGAAAGATATATGTATACTCGGTAAGTACATTCATGTATGTCTTCTACTTTCGTATGTGAGAAGTTGAATCATTGAATTAATGAATTGTACAATTCTTTTATTTTATTTTCGTTCACAACACAAACATCTCAAATCCTATTATCATAATATGATTCTTCTATTAAGACACGTTTAATTTTTGTGATGTATGTACGATTTACGTAATCGGTATTTATATAATAGACATTTGTGTAGTATGTGTATTTGATTATTTTTCCACTTTTTGTATGATTCATTGACGAGAGATGAACGACAATGATAAGAAAATAATTACACTATATTTACAATTTGATTTTGTTTAGTGGTAGCAAGAGGAAATATATGTTTTGAATTGTGTACTGATAAGTTATTCTGACACGTTTTACTCAAATTGTGTATTGTATTCACCGGTCTTGAGACAAGATTTGTGTAGAATTTGTAAATGATAAAAAATAGGTGTGTGTGTATAAATTGACAAATTCTTTAAATATGTATTTTTCATGGCATATATTTGTTATTTGGATATGGGAGAATTGAGGCAGATTTGTTAATTATGATAAAACATTAATTACATTCAAACCCTAGTTGGAATTTGAACTCAATCTTTTGCTTTATAAAAACCCGTTCAATTGGAGTTCATTCAGAGCTCTTGATGCTAACTTCGTAGAACTGCCTTTTCGACCTTATTTGAATGGTATGGCGAAATGATGTTAAGCCTGAAGAAAAAAAAGAGACTGCGTTATGCCCAATATTCAAGAAGGGTAACTTGCGAAAATTATTCTGGTATAGCTCTCCTTTGCACAGCATACAAGTTACTTTCGTACATTATTTTGGGAAGAATTACTTCTCTGGCGTAGAAAAGTATCGGTGACTACTAGGAGGATTCCGTCCAAATCGGTCAATCACTTATCGAGTTTTTTTACTACGGAATATTTTTATTTAAAAGTATTATTTTTTAGTTTTCGCAGCTCCTCGTTGTCGTGCTGCTGCAGTCGCAGTATTTGATTGCTTTCAAATTTAAGTATTTCATCGGTGACGTATTCCATGTAAAGATCTCGATGGACGTTGTCATTTCTAATATATCATGGAGCATTTGAAATTCTACGTAGTTATATCTATGGCTTAGAGGCCGTAAACTGCCCTTACCGCGTCTCAAATGAGACCTTACGAACCAATTTTAACGATTGGTACACATTGTAGGTGGTCAGCCCAACGAATGTTTTTACACACAAACGCTTTTTATGACATCCGGTTGCATGTTAATTTTTGGTCAACGGCGGGAATCGAACTCGAGGCCGCGGCGTGATGAGAAACTCTCTTAACCATTAAGCTACAACCGGTGAATTCTACGTAGTACTTTGTTTTGAAATGTTTGTATGATCCTAACTGTTTTCTATGCACAGTCCGAAAGTTGAATGCCGTATGGCCAGATAGGTTTAAGGATTTGTATATACAACAGTAGTTTGTTATGCGTTGCCAGCTCGGAGTTTCTTTCAATAAGCCACTGCATTTTTCTGAATTTAAATTAAATTCTTGCCTTTTCGTTTTAATATGCGCTTTCCACCTGAGCTTAGTGTCTAGTGTCATGCTAAGGTATTCCTACTTTCTTGTTTGTGAAGTTGATGTGTGTTGATTTTGATACGTTTAGCGTTATTCTCCAAGTTTTTGTCCAAGTGTTCACTGTATTAATAGTATTTTCTTGTTTCCGTGTATCAGTGTTCATAACTGCAGTGTCATCAGAAAATGTCCCTTTTCTGTCTTTTACTATATTTGGTAAATCATTTGTATACATAAGGTATAACACAGGGCCAAGCACACTACCTTGTGGAACTCCTGACAATATTTTCTTAAGTTTTGCGTACTCATCTTGCTGTCTCACCTGAAAGTAACGGTCATTTATGTAAAACTTTAGCCATTCAGATATTGTTTTGGAAGGTCTCGTTGAAGCTAAAATACCAGACCATGATTCCAAACCAAATGCTTGGATTAACAATCGGACACCATCGGTTTCGATTACGGACCGCTAAACCAAAATCTTTTGCTTTATTTTTAAAATATTAATTGTTAATTTTAGCATAGAAGGAATTATTTATTGAAGTATAAATTTTAAGCTTTATAACAAATATTCTGTATTAATTGAGACCAGAAAAGAAAATTATCAACTGTGATTCCTTCTTCGTTTCCTTTGATTGCTTTATGCGATCTTTTTTGCAACGCAAAAAAGAAAAATCTTACGAAGGCGTACGCTGCATCGAACTCTATAACTTGTACCTGTTTTGCGTTTACTATACCATCTTAACGATTTCTCAAAATTCATTTTTAATCTCATTTGGAACATATTTTTCACCATGGCAAATTCTTAAATTTCGTTCGTACGGAAAGAATAGGTGAGAGTTCTGAGCCAATGTTACCAATATCCAAATATATTATTAGGATATTTTCTAGTAACACACCGGTTCTTTCATAAATGTACATTCTGTCTAACCAACTTACTTATCGTTTCTCTCACTGTAATACAGAATCTGTTTAGTTTACTAGGGAATCACACATCTCAGGCCAAAGACAGTGTATTGCGGATGAACTAATGCACCCAATATCACTCTAGTCAATACTTAATTTCCTATTTTGATTCAACACCTTTAGCACTGCCCACTGCACGCCATTTGAATGAGTGTTATTATGTTCGAAAGATCTTACAGTTAACAACCATATACTACAATTGCCATGCAACGTTTAACTGTCGATCTAATTTCCAAGTACATATCTGTATACAGTCATTTGCGGATTTCGGTTTATATTTATATTCCATTAATGGCTATCTCAATTATTGTTAGAATGCCAATGACCACAAAATCATTTGAACATTAAAAAATAACTGATTCTCCTACCTTTGATTCGTTTCACTTAACAAAAGCTTCTCAATCCTATACGCAACTTAGAATTTCCATCAAAGTATAGTAGTTTAATAATTCGTATGAATATATTCTAGAACTTTTGCTGCTCTAGATACTCAATATTCTTAATGTGGAGACCCTGTGTCGAAAGGTATGTACTGTCATACATCCGATATAACCTCTTTTATCTTGTATTGGAGTAACAGATTAAAGTTACAATTATAGTAAGTCAAATGTGTAAATTCCATTTGCGTTTGAGATTAGCCAACATGTCTACTATTTATATACATTCGTCCCCTTATCTTTGTTAACCGCAGGGAAATTATTATTGTACTATAATGTGGATAATATATTTAATGTTAGCACGTTAATAGACAACGAACTCTAGAACTAGCAGAAATCTACCCGATCACTTTTTATTAATTAATATAGGTTCTTTCTGTTTCAAATTCGTTCTGTTATGCATTGAAATCTGTACCTTAATGAAATGGTTGGTTGTACCTATAACAAGCAATCCAATGCTCGACACGTGACGTTATTATTATCTAATGCGAGGGTGGAGTGAGAAGTCTGGTAAAATTGGAACAGAGGGCGCCAAAATCCAAATCCCAGATGTCATGGTTCAATACCATCTGTAACTCGACAAAATTAAAATTTTCAAGCAGTTCAGTCATTAAAAACAGACAATAAAGATTCACAAATGGTTTACTAATTTTCTTTGTGGTCATATAAGCACAAGTAATGCCAAACGTTCAGGACGCCAAAATGAAGTTACCACACCCAATTTGGTTAGCATAATCATAATGATACGTAATTGTAAAACCGCAGGGTGAAAGTGCACTTGTGTGTAGTTGCCATGGGCAGAATCCATGAATTAAGCTTCGAATTGCTTTCAAATCCCAGTATTTTCCAGATTTATAAATGTCTCGCGGCGAAAAAAGATTTGGCTCTATGAGAATGAGAAGAGCATCGATGCAAAACCGCCTATTTTGAAAAGTTGAGGAAATCGTATTATTCAGAAGGGATAAAAAAATTGGAAAAACGTTGCATTAAATGTATCCTGTCAAAAGAACGACTATGTTGAAAAATCATGTTTTTAGCCGAAAATGCTAATAATTTTGTGCTAATGGTCATACCTATATCCTAAAATTAATAATATTGCTGAATTTTAATATTTTAAAAGTATATTTCTGTTGTTATATTTTGGTTCGGTCTATTATTAGTCCTATTGTTTGATAGCTGAATGGTTTGGTTGCTGTTATCATCAGATTCATTATCAATAAAACTATGTAATTCAAATAGTGGTGAAGTTGGGTTGATTGGATACACTTAACTGTGTATCAGCAAATAAAATAGCGCCAGTAATACCATTTACTCAAATGTTTACATTTAAGAAAAGAAATAAATGGAATCAATGGCTCGTATGTAAGTTTCTTCAAGTGCCGAGAATGTATATATTCTTGATGATCCACCACCGATATCTGCGATGTTTTGTTCCTTCCAGCCATCTGAAGTGCGTCTGTAAAAATGCCTCGTACTAAGCTTGCTGGATCAAAGCTAGTGCGGCTCGTTACAGTTGCTCGATATATATTTTGTGAAAATTTCTTTGCAACAATTTCCTGGATTTCGTTCGACGTCATAGCCGAATGCATCCTGCTATGTATCTTGAGTGCATGTATACGGCTTTCTTTGTGCGAATGACTCCTTTACCTCTACCTTTGTACTGATGTCTGTTGTATAAAGAAATCCTGTTTCTACACTACTACTGGGCTCTGAGCCGTCTTTTGTTTCTTCTCTCTTCCACTGATCCCGCTACTCTTATCATCACCTGCTAACCATTATAGTTGGTTTGATATGATTTTTGCAGTCGGATTATATTTAATCAGCGTATTTAAACTAAAAGCTCCGTTTGTTCCATCTCCTCTGCTTAAAAGCAAGGTATGGTGTATCGACGATATTCTTGTCCTATTTAATCACTTGAATATCTCAAATTTTCCCTCACCTAATTCCACTGTATATATTTCTGAAATTTGTCCGGATGTACTAACCTGCTTTTCTACCTGCGTCACAATACCTATAATGCTGTCTTAGAAGCTTCACTCTCACTTTTTTGTTTTGTTTGTGTGGTTCTATTTTCTTTTCAAAAAAAATACGGTCACTTTTGACAAATCTCTGCATTATCATAGGAAGGCTATGTTGCAAACCCGAAAGTCACCTAATTTGGAGTGCTCATACTAGAGACTAAGCATCTCCTTAACCACGCAGACATCTTCGTATACAGTGCCACCTTAGCTTGAGTGATTAGTTATATTTACTATTAGTTCACCCCCAGCCGTATCCCAGATTCCGTTTGTTATAACAGAGTTCACCAATAGAGTTTTCTTTATACGGGTTCGTTAAGAAAACTAATAATGAACATAAATTCGATCATGATCGATCAAATAACGTAATCGAATTGCCAAATAAGGGATATTCTCAGTCGGTTTATTTTATACGTGATTGCTTTGTTATTCGTTTTTATTTTGTACGTTATCGAATTTCAAAATACCGATTGTTCGATAATGTCGTTCGATTATTCGATATCGAGCATCCAAATTGAGTATTGGTTTCATTTTAACCAGATTTCTCACTTCGCCCTCGTATACTTAATAATCAACATAATATCATATATAATTTAAATATATTCATCGAGATGTTCACTTGGATCCGTCTCATAAAAAATACAGATTGGCCACACAGAGACTATTTAAAATTATATGTAAATGGTAACTCGTAATATACAGATGGATAACTTTTTGAAATATTTAAATAACTTTGTAGAAATTGTCGCGTTATGACCTTTTTAAAACTGATCCCAAAGAGTGTGAGGGCTACTAAGTTAACATTGTTTAGACTACCTCTCTTCCAAAAAAAAAAAATTATCCGTGATTAATACAATCAATAAGTTAAAATAAAACTCTATTCGGACGCTAAAAGGTTGTACTCGACGACGATGGTTTCAATACCGCAATTTCGATTTCTTGCTACAATATTTACTTTAACGTATTGCAAATTTAACGTTTAATCAATTATTTTATTTAGGTAATATGTCGACTTTCCAAAATTTATTGGTATGTTGTTCAATTGAGTGTTTACCTATATCAATACTGTGTACATCAAGAGGTTTGTATTATGTATCTGTAGGTTGTTGAGCCAAACCCTACTCATATTAGTTTTTCGTAATCTTATTTAGTCTATTATACACTTTATTACACAAACACATTATGTATTATGTAAATAGTAATTAATTCGCTCACTTGTTATTGTTTATTGAGTAACATATATTTTCTACATACATATGTAATTTACTTATAGGTGATTTCCACTCATTCGTTGGTTGCTAACTATTTAGTATGTGTAAATAATTTTAATTAAATTTAACCGTGAATCTTCTCACTAGTAATGGAGAGGTGTCAATATTATATTGTTAACGCTAAAATTGCGATTTGCTACTGCCCACGTTTGGTATAAAAATGTATACAATCTCTACTTTGATTTTTTAGATATTGTATGTAATCGCACTTTTTGTGCCACTGTATATGAATACATAATTTGCATGATACTAGCACATAATTGAAATTCATTTGCATCGCTTCTATGTTGATATTGAAGGAAAGTCAAGGAAATTTTATTTTAATTATTCAAAATTATTGCTGTTATTGAAATCGTATGAGAAAATAAAATTGCGAGGGTTAGATTAGTATCGCGGATATCTCATTAAAATGTGTTGTATACACTTGTATACAAGAAAGTTGTTATACAGTAGGTATATAGGAGAGGATGTACATCCCATTATCTTGCGATTTATAATCAAACATGGTGGCATACTAGTATATAAACATCGAATCGAATTTATACAACAAAATTAATTTTTTTTGTATATGTATGTATTATTGTGTATATAAATTAAATTGCTTCATTCATTATTTATTTATCAGTAAACACAAATAACAATCCAAAACGTTTATTTATATTGTGATTCAATAGACGATTTCGTTAATTTCTATAGATAGATCAAAATGTATTTCTATTTTAATCTTCTATTATTTCAAGGTCCCGAATATGGTACAATGGAAGCAGCATGGAAGGGTATACTAACAGAAGCTGATCGATTATCCGATCTACATTTAAAAATCAAAGAAAATCTTTGCATGGATGTGATGCAACAAATTAAAACATGGCAAAAAGATAACTATCACAAAACAATGATGCAAATCAAAGAACGCAAAGAAATGGAGGAAATGTTTAAGAAGGCACAAAAACCGTGGGCCAAATATTTAGCAAAAGTAGAAAAAACAAAAGCCGACTATCATACGGCATGTAAATCAGAAAAATCAGCAGCAAATCAAGAACGAAATGCTAGTGCGGATAGTTCGCTTTCGCCAGATCAAGTTAAAAAAATGCAGGAGCGTGTGCAACGATCAAAGGATGAGGTGCAAAAAGGGCGAGAAAAATATGAACAGGCATTGCAAGAAATTAATAAGTACAATCCAATTTATATTGAAGAAATGACGGGCGTATTTAATAAGTGTCAAACAATGGAAGAACTCCGGTTACAGTATTTCAAGAGCATTTTGTTTTCGATACACAAGTGTTTGAATGTATCGCAGGATCCAAGGTAAGATTACTATAGTATAATTTATATAGAACATCAACACTGTTTTATAAGCCTAGGGTAGAAATTAGTCTCAAAATTTGACTATCCTTGTCTTTATTGAATTTATTAATATCATTCATAATATAGAGGAGAATTCGCAATGAATTTAAATTCCCTTATAGTACATAGGCATTCAACTCGATTGGTTGTATGCAATTCTAAAATAAAATAAACTCAGATATCTTAAATAATAATTGATTTAAAATAATTATTTGTTGCCCTCTTTCTTGAAGTTTTCATAACTTTTTTGTTTGCTTTCATCAGCAACTTCGTTGTACAATTTGAGACCTGTGAATGAAATCTGTACAATCCTAACATACTATCTTACGATTATATCTATAGAAATGGCAATCAAATATTTTTGAAATTTCAATCTAACCTAGAATTGTAAAAAACACAGAAATCAGTAAAAAAAACACCCTTCCCTACATAAGAAGTAGGTACTTTTAGTTGGAGTAAAATACGACGATCACCGCACCAATCCAATAATTGACAAAATATTTGAGCGTATCTTCATCAATAGTGTGAATTAACTAATTCTATTAGCTGTAGATAGTTAAACTTGGTAGGGTAGGATGAGCTTAATAGACATAGACGGAGCAGAAAATTAAATATTTTGTTACGCTTTGGTTGGATCTCCAATATAAATAGTATTTAACCAAGAATATTTAATTGAGGTACACCACACTATCTTGTAATTAGTATTGATAAAAACTATTCATCTCTAAACCCAAAACCAGTAAATTTTATTTAGTAGTAAATAGTTATCGATTATATTAAACTTAAGTCTACTGACATTATTATGTTTTTTGTCATTCATATATACACCTTTTCAGAATATATTTAGGCCACTTCAAACTGCTTGAATGTCCACTTAGTAGGCAATTTTTTTTTTTAATTCTATATTCTTTGGGTTATTGTGACTTAGGTGTAGTCCAATGTTGACGAAGAACCACGATTGACACAATAAATTATTACTGATGAATAGGCTTTCACTGCCATGGCTGTATCGCGAAAATGCCACGGCTCTATCGCCCAAATAATCGTTTGGGGTACACGAAGAAATGTGTTCGATGGGTTCCATGAAATTTAAATGAGGCTCAAAAGAGGCTCGTTTTTATTTTGCTAAATTTTTGCTATATAAATTCGAAAATTGGCAGTCTAGCTTACTTTAGTAAAGTTGAAACCGAACAGCAGCCTACCATTTGGAGTCCAACAGGAGCAAACCGACCCGTAAAAGCAGCATGTCAGTTTACTTCACCCAATCAAAAATTGTAGCTGTTATTCCTCTGGAAAAAAGTCAGACGATAACTGCAAAATAGTATACCGAAAACTGCTTACCAAAAGTTTTCAAAAATTAGTTGGAAAACCGGAAGAAAGATAATTTTCTACTTCTTACATCATGAAAACGCCTAAATACGCTCTCTGCTGAAATAACAAGTAACTTTATTGCGATCTCTGACATGGAAGAAATACGACCAGCACCATATTCCCGGATCTTGCCACTGACGTGATCGCCCTTATAGTATCTGAGGGCATGGACAGTTGTGATCCGGCCTTCCTCCGCCATAATTGATAGTGCTCAGAAAGGCCAAGTAGGTTGTATCTGCCTTGTAGGCGAGCAGCTGTTTGCGCTGCACACCTTCTGATTCTAAGGACAGCGGCAGCAGACCCACAGCCATCTTAGCTGCAGTAGCTGTGGTGTGCATAGCTTCTTCAATATCCAGACTTTTAAGACGATTTAATGGTCTCTCTCCAACCCGACTTATTGTTCTAGGCCACCAAATAAATACGGCAAACGAGATTATGGGTCTAATCAACGAAACGTATTGTCAGTACACGTGTCTGGGTCACCATGATTTTTTTTTGCTAAGTAATCTTTCGATTTAACAAGATCCCCAGATACTTGACTTCCGAAGAGAGTGGGATCGTATCAACCTCAATTCTTGGCAAGACTAATGTTTCCCAAAGTCCTAGTATTGTCTGATAGACCCTGATCTATACATCTGGCTACAACTATGTTAATTGCTATTAGATATGATAACATAGTACATCAGCATAACTCTGGCAGCAAAATCCGTTGTCGTTTAGTTGGACTAGGAGTGAGTTAACCCCAAGACACCACAAGAGCGAAGACAGAACTCTACCGTGAAAACATCCTTTTCCAGTGATCACCGTCGTTGTATCACTACCTAAGTCTGCAGGTTTCTCCTTGACCAAATGATGAAACTACACTACCGATCAAGTGTGGTCGCCATACCATGTCTTTCAGCTGCAGAGATCATTGCTCTGAAGGAAGCATTATCAAACGCGCTTTCAAAGTCCAGAAATGCCTACAAGGTAAATTCCTTGTTGTCCAGTGATTTTTCAATCCATCACAACTTCATGGTATGCTGTTTCAACAGATCTACCTTTCTGGTATACGTGTTGTTTGGAATGTATGTGATTTTCTAATAGTGCATTATCACTAAAGTACCTATCAACTAATCGCTCTAAACATTTAAGCAGAAAAGAGGACAGGCTGATAGGTTGAAAACTTTTTACCTGGTCGTATTTAGGCTTTCCATCTTTTGGGATGAACGCTACTCTGACTTTTCTCCATGATCTGTGAATGTATCCCAGGGCCAAATAATCAATTAATTTTAGGGCTGATCTAAGAATCAGTTTTGTTCTACTAATGATTGACAGAAATATTCTTCTGTCGATGAATATGAAATTGACAGAACTAACAAATTAATCAAGCCATTTAAACAGAACTACAAGATATCCTTAAAAGCAGAATATTTGTCCATATTGTGTTTAACAAGTTCGGTTTCTTATTTATTTACAGCTTACCGCAAATTTACGAAGAATTCTATCATACAATAAATAATTCCGATTCTCAGAAAGACTTAAAATGGTGGTCCAATAACCATGGTGTAAATATGGCAATGAATTGGCCGTCATTTGTTGTAAGTATCAATTACAATAGTTATCTCACGTGGTAATGCGTGATCGAAAATCCAAATAATTACTTTAATCAAATAAATTATTTGTACTTGTTGTGTTTGCAAAATCTATTAGTATCTATTATTTTTTTTATGATTTATTTTAATTTAATTAATTAATCAATTTTTTGCTGTTTTTTTTTATTTTTTGTTTGTTTTTATTATATACAAAATAATTAAACCTATATAATAAATATAATAAAACAAAATAACGACATAAAATAGGAATATACCGAAGAGTTCCGTGACATTGCAAGAGGAATTAAATCAAAGGAAGCCCTACCAACAGCACCAATAACATTAATACATCAACGACCTGTTTCGGATGATTTACCTGTATGCATGCATTTTATATATATATAAACTTTATTTAATTTAATTATTTATTATGTTTTGAATGAATTGTGTTGTTTCATAAATTCATAAATTTGTCTTGCTTTTAGTTTGATTTAAGAAAAAACGCCAATTGTCTTAAGAAAGTGTTAAATATATCATCCGCATCATTATATTTGTTTGTTAATTTTTACATAATTTATACTCTATATATTGTCAGTTCGTTGTCCTTTTAACAAACAACACAAAATTCAATCAAAAGTAGCTTTGGTATAACTTTTCTAAACAAATAATATTTTATAGGAATATCCTCCACCAGCGACTAAACAAACAGCTCCACCACCCCAAAATAATAATAGAACATCGACCAATTTAAGTGTTAAAAGCACATCAAATAATAAATCATCGTCAAATAATGATTCACCAAAGTCTGAAATAATGCCAAAATCACCAAATGATTCACCAAGCAAGGGAACAATAACGTAAGTTATATTAGTACACTTCGATTTTTTTGTTATATTTAAATTATTTTTCTGTTTTTGTTAGAAATGGAAGTAGTAAACCGGAATCGAATCCATTCGAGGAAGAAGAATGGGATGAAACTGATGTTGAAAATGTTTTGGTTGATAATGGAGAACCCGGCGTGCCAGTAAAAGCTTTATACGATTATGATGGAGCAGAAAGTGATGAGCTTACATTTAAACAAGGTTAGTTAAATCAACGGTTTTATTTTCATACTGTGAATACTTTTTTTTGTATTGAAGAGCACTTTTCTCGCGGATTAATACGCTGCTACGCCTTATCATTGCTTTAAAGTTTGATAAATATATTTTTACAAGATTTTTACACTATTTTTATCTTTAAAAAGTTTCAATAAATCCTCTCGATGAAGATGTAATTTTGAGGTAATTTCTAGCATGATACATAGTGCTATAAACAAGTTATATTTGAATTGCACACGAGTTCCTTACTAATTTGTAAATCCTGTCTTTAATATGATTATTGGATTACAAAATTTAGCTTGCTTATCTCTTTGCTGGCTAGCTTTGCTTTTATGACTAAATCTAGTGGTTAAAATGTATTTGAAAACGTGTTAGACAAGGATTGTAAGAATATTTGGTTATATGTTGAACCCCAATCGTTTCTACAATATACTCATTTTATTTAATTTACACGGACATCTGCCTTCGAAAGGTTTTCCAATAAGATGTTTCATTTATTTCATTGTTAAGAGGGAGGTATTGCCATTAACATTTGAAAAAAATATCAGCCAAGTGCCCGCCACAGCTACCTTTGCAACACTATATCCTTTTCATGAATTTTCCATGACCACATCAATGGTCTTCCAAGTCCGGCCACTTAAAATTAATCATAGCTCGGTAGCGCAATCCATTCACCGTAACATCTGCACCAACCTCATTTTCGAAAAAGTAAGGTCCAACCACACCGCTAGCCCACAAACCGCACCAAACAGTGATACGTGAGGATAGTGAGGCGTTTACAATAAACATTTTTGGATTTTCCGAGCCCCAAATGCCACAATTCTGCTTGTTACCGTAGCCTCCGAGGTGTAAATGACCCTCACTGAAGCTGTTTTTTTCGATGACAATCCGTACCGTTTTGATGCATTTGGATCAGCGAAGATACGACGTTTATAATGATCGATCGGATTGAGTCGACCTAAGTCTTTATGCAAAATACGGTGCAATGTCGTTTGTAGAATGTCTATTTCCAAAGATCGACGAGGAATCGAATCTGCGTTTTCTTCAACACTACGGGCTACAGCAGCAATATTCTCAGTTGTTCTTGAGCGACGCACAAGGTTTCGATTGTTTACATCTCTAACCAGTCGCAACAGCCCAAATGTTTCCACCAGTTTCACTATTACCGGACGCGAAGATGCTTGACGACGATCATTATAGTGAATTTTAAAAATGCGTTGTTGAAGCGTGTATCGCACCATTTATAGTAATAGTGTAGTTTTTAAAATGAAACCTCTTATTGGAAAACCCTTTATAAAAATTATAATAATACGTTCCATAAAGCATTACATAAATTCGTGTGATTATCATCTTTAAGAGTAGAGCAGTTTCTTCTGCTCTATCGTAATCAGGATATTAAAAATGCAATGAACGAGAACGCTTTGAAAATGTCTTGAACTTCTATTGGTCAGATTCTTTCTCCATCAAAAATTCATTAGGAAGATTACATCTTGAGTATCTACTTAATCCATTCCCGCTGCATGTGCAATATCAACGATTTTGTTTAATTTATTTATTTTATTCCATTAAATAGATTTAATTAGAGTTGGAAAGACTTGATGAAATTTATGTTTTGATTAATTTGCTATACTGATAAAACTATGATTTATAACTTGATATATTATCAGCGATAAGAAAGTCTTTAAATTGCAGTGTTTTGCTCATCAATCAATTTGGTCACAACTTGTGTCATCCTCATTAGATACCTGGGAATCAATTTTTGACGATAGAGTTGGGCATTGATGGTCTGGTCACTTGCCAACAGCTCATAGTAGATCAACTTCTAGTTGGTCCTACCAAATGCATGACCGTGAATACTCTGCTTTGGTGTCGATTAGGATTATCGTTATGCATCCATTTTTCATCGCCAGTTACAATACGATGCAATAACGATTTTTTTGTGGCGCTCGAGCAGCTTTTCGGACATGCATAATCGTTTTTCCTCGTCTCTTGGCTTCAACTCGTATGGCACCCAATTTCCCATCTTTGGGTGAATCACAAGACTTTCAAAAGTCTGGAAAATGCAACTTGATCAATTCCTTTTTTTGTGGCGCTCGAGCAGATTTTCGGACATGCAAAATCGTTTTTCCTCGTCTCTTGGCTTCAACTCGTATGGCACCCATTTTCACATCTTTAGGTGAATCACAAAACTCAAAAGTCTGGAAAATGCTACTTGATCAACTCCTAATGATTCTTGATCGAGTAATGCCTCCAATTCTTCATCATCAAACTTTTTCGGCTGACCAAGACGCTTTTTGTCCTTGATGTCAAAATCACCACTTTGGAAGCGACTTAACCCCTCAAAGCACTGTGTTTTTGCAAGAGCATGCTCACCATACAAATCCACGAGTAATCCTTGAATTTGCAGTTTTGTTTGGGAAAAAGTGACTCAACAAAACTTCCCGCAAATGCGTTTTTTTCGCAAATTTTCTGATTTTCACAGGTATTTCATAGGGTTTTCAAAAGCCATATATGTCCATGATGTACTATAACGCATAAACAAGTAATGACATCTAGTATCAAATTCCGGTTTCTAATGCATACATTGAATATGATTAGGTGTATGCATTAAATTTGTATCTACTTGGTTTTCATAAAAAGTTCTAGATTGGGTGATTAAAATAAATATCGGCATGTTACTTTCACATTGGTGGACAAAATTTTATGCATTTTATAACGAATTTCTTTGTTTATGGTGGTCTTCTCTAGCAAAAAAATTATAATACCCCGATAAGAAAGCCAGATGTAATTTTATTTCCGATATTAAATATTTGCATAAATTCAATACGCTCGTCCCAACACTAAACCCCCTTAACCTACAATCACTAGAAAGTGGCTAAAGCATAGCTGAAATATTTTAACAAACGGGCTTAAATAACCCAAAAATCTCCAATTTATATCGGTCTCCTAATTTTTTCGGACTTTCTAGCGACTATACAATCTTAACTACCTAAAATGGAATATGATGTCTCTCTCAAGAAATGTGTCTCAATTCAATATAATACAAATGATCATCATCAATACAATGTAGCAAGTATGTAAGTCAATAATTGTTTTCAATAAATTTTTTTTTTATTTTTATCATTTTAATTAGGCGAAGTTTTTGAAAAGCTGGAAGACGAGGACGAACAGGGTTGGTGTAAGGGTAGAAAAAATGGCAAAGTAGGTCTATATCCAGCTAATTATGTTGAGCTTGCTACAACATAAATTAAATAATAATAAATTATATTTTAATTAATTAAAATTAATAACTTAAAAAATAAAAATAACAGAAAATATATAGTTTTGTGTATAGTAGACATTAAAAATAAAAATATTATTAATTATTGTTTTGAAAAATGAATAAACTTTTTATTGAATCGTATTGAGAATAAAAAACTGTTATAATTTTATTTTCAACTGTTATAAATATTTATCTACATGATTGAGATCCCTGTAAGTTGTGAGGGATACAGCTCAATAATTATACAAAAGCTCACGTGTTATTGTAAAACGTATATTTTAATAATTATTTAAAGCAATAATTTTTGAAAATATTAATTAGAATGAAAAAAATAAAAAAAATGTTAGGAAAATGGTTGGTTTCGTTAAGTATACAAAAAAAAAAATTTAATGGTGTAATAGAACATAGAATAATTAAATTTGGTTTCATCATCAACATGATAACTAATAATTAATTAATTTATTTAAATATATATATAAATATATATTTTGAGAACAAACACACGTGTATTATTTATTAATTAGTATTGTAGTGGAAATGAATGAATAGTGTATTTTTATCATTAACTATTATATGATTATAATTAAGACATTTTGGGACTTGATTATTACATTTTGTTATTCTGTTATTTAAACTACTAAAACTATTTAAAAATGAATAATTTCATATATTAAACTTATGAATAATTAATAATTAATTAATAAATAAAAAATATTATATATAAAAAAAACCCAAAGTGATCTTAAAGAAGTAAACTACAGTTATTTAACAAAACAAATATATTGTTTCTGTTTTACGTTTCAAAAAATGAACTAAAAAATTAAAATTGCACTGAATAATTAAATAATTTATCTAAAATACTACAAAATAAAATATATATGTAAATAAAATTAATATTAAAAAAAAAAAAATAACAGAAATAAAAATTATAATCAAATTCTTCCATTTAGTAATTTGTGACGAAAGAGAGACCTATTTGAAAAGATTTTTTTGAGATATAATAAAACAAAAAATAAATTACATAATTATTATTAATTATTATTATTATTACTATAAAAATATTATAACAAAAATATATAAAAAAAAATATATTTTCTTTTGATTATTCTTTTAATGCTTTGTTAAAATAAATCAAAGAGTCGTATCGATGCCAGGTTATTCGTTTAGTTTGGGTAAGGTTATAATTTTATTTATTTATTTAATTAAATTTATTTTTATATTTATTTTGGGTGAGCTTCCACATACAATGCAACCAATTAGTCCTCGTACACTGAAAATACACCAAGAAATTGGTCAACGTCCAGAATTTTGATATTACTGACTGTAAATTACTGTGGTTTGTTTTTTTAAATAATTAAACTTATTGTTTAAAAGTATGGAAGAAAAAATTAAACCATCCGTACACTGACTTGCTTCAGTCGACTTTGCACCAATTCAACCAATTTTTTGGTTGTTTGTAGCTGCATTTGGTTCCATTTATCCATCAAAACTTCAGCGAAATCTTTCTTATTTTAAGCAATATGATTTTTAATATTCTTTTTGAGTTCAACCCAGAGATGTTGAATCCGATTTATATCTGGACTCTGTGATGGTGTATGTAATTACTTTGGCCAATTTTATAGTAGCCATTTCTTGACCATATTTGTTGTATGTTTTCGAACGATCGTTATCTTGCTGGAAGATAAACAATCGACTTATACCAAATTTTTCCAAACTAGAGTGTAAGTTTTATTTGACGATGTCTAAATATAAATATTTGTCCATAATAGTCTATAATGCAAACTTGAGCAACTCCAGATGCACTCATACAGCCTCATAACATTACGCCACCTCCTCCATATTTTACAGTTCCACATACATTTTTAGTTTTAAAATGTTGATTTGGATTTGGCCACACTATAACTCGTCCATCTGATCTATGTACAAGCAAGTTTTTAAAAAACCCAACCCTAAGTTTTGCAATCAGGAATAATAAAATTATGGACGTTAATTTGACCGATTACTTGGTATATTTTCAGTGTACGAAGACTTATTTGTTGCACTGTAGGTAGAAATGACAATTATTTCTGAGCATACACTTTTTTAACGAGGTACAGTCGAATATATCGTAAAATTAGAACGATGTTATCTATCGAAAGTTAGCCTCATCTTCATGAGGACATACAGACTTGAGTCGATACCTTTATTTTATACACGTTATGCAGATATCACATTAGAAAATACAAAAATACACCACGAATTCTATAGGTATAATGCGAACTATTCGTGTTGCGTTGTATACATTTCTAAGGTACTTTGCTTTATACTATTTCTATATGAATAGAAAAGCATGGTTTGTATAAAAGCTCTTGTACCGATTTTGGTTATGTTGGAACGTTGATTTTTGAATACCAAGAATAAGATTGTGGCGTTCAGAGTTACTCAAATAATCCAGTAAAGTAAAAACTTCAAGTCCGGAAGCAAATGCTTTCAATGACGTCATCGTTAGATCGAAACCTGGCTAATTACAAGCAACAAATTGAATTTACACTTCTCCAAATACTATTCAAAATCATAAAGCTTCTCGCTTTACATTGGTGACTCTTACGGTACTTTTTAGAGAGCATTACACGTCAATAGCACACATTATAGCATTGACCAAATCAGTTTCACGTAAACTCGGGTTCCTCAATAGATGCAGATGGTTTTTTAGATCGCATCAGGTTCTCCAGATATATAAAACCTTTATTAGACCGTGTATACAATATTACTGTCAGGTTTGCGGTGGAGCATATGGCACTGCTCTCCACTTGCTGGATAGAGCTCAGCGGCATGCCACCCGAATAATTCGAAACTCCAGACTTACGAAAGATCTAGACAGCCTACAACACCGCAGAGATGTTGCAGAACTCTGCGTGTTCTATAGATTAATAAATGGTAAATGTTCTGCAGAATTAAAGGAGAAAATCACCATATGTTATGCCAGGACGGATAACACGAGGAACAGTTAATGCGCATAGGTTTACGGTGAAGCTGCCGAAACCTCGAACTGAAGATGCAAAGCGCAAATTTATTTATCGAACATTTAAGAATTTGGAGTATAAAATGCACAAGTTTAAGTCAGCTATCAACCTTTACTTGAAGGATTGCGCATTGGGTGCAGGAGCTCCGACAGTTACAAGGAGCTAGGGTAGTCTAAACGTCCGCCCTGCACCCAATTAAAACTAAACGTAAAAAAAAAATATCGTCTGACACAACCTACCAAAAAACTTTTATCGTACTTCCTGCGTAACCTGCCACGGCAAAATTATAACTTACCACAATGGAACTGTCTGCCTTCTCTCTTTGATGGTTGTCTGTTTCGCGTTTTCAACGCTCAAATATTTCAAGGTAGTTGGTTTCATGCTGCAACAAAGCCAAATCACTTAGGTGGTCGAATATTTTTTTTTCTTTATCTCCATTCTTTGGAGCATAGGGCGTCTAATAGACTGGACCATCGAACTCTATTTGGGGCTATTACGCATTGCGAAATAGATAATTATAATTTAAAAAACGGAGGGTAACTCAAATAATTCGCAAATACATTATCTTGTAATTCGCTAGCACTGGCGCGTCACGACTGAACCTACATATACAAACGCAAAGTACAATACGAACATCAAGTCCGATAGCATATTCCTGCTGAGATGGAATTGATCTTTTCTATCACATAGTCATTCAATGACGTTATCATCAGATCGAAACCGACCTAACGAATTACAACTTTTAAGCAACGACTCGAAGTTTTACAACTCACTTCTCAAATAGACAAGATCTTTTTCGTGTTACTTTAACATTTTTTATGCCTAGATAATTAAGTGACAATAACTAGACAAACCTCCAGTGCTCACAAGAAGGCGAATATTGTTAAAACATTTTAACCACTTTTCACAAGACATGATTGTTTTTGAAAGCCTGATATTTTTACTTTAAAATAATACTATTTTCAATTTTCAAAATTGATGATTGAGGAAAAATGGAGGTCAGTCATGTTAGGTGGTACCGGATTTCTGGATCGAGCCCTCTGTTTAAGTTCGTCTCATAAATGTACAGTTGTATTCAAGTCTGAATTGAGGCTGGTCACTTCATCATCTCGACGACCGTGGTTTTAGTCGATTTGGTTCCTCGAGAGAGTAATCATACTTTATCCTAACTTATATCTAATATTAACAATAGCAAAATAGTTTAGACAATTTTAACAATAAGATACAGTTGTGTGCATCCTGAATTCGTCGCGTATTCAATAACAGCTAACGAAATTATTGAATAAAAGAATTTCAGGAAATATGGTATGGTATAAACGACTTTTTGGCTCGTAGATCATACGACTTGACATTTAATATTTTTAGGGTACTGGAGAAAACACAGATTTATGTTGTAAATGTTGTGTTGCGTTGTGTTATTCGTTATAAACAGCCATGTGAAAGGTAGTTCCGTTTTCGATCTCAACTGTTTCTGAAGTTGTACTTACCTTTCTTATATTAGGCAAAAACATATTCAACCAGGGTCCAGTTTGCGTACAAGCGGTTATATAAGTCATTCTCAAATCTTTTACAGTTTCGACTCTGCAATAGGTAACATTTTCGCACACTTTAGAATAGAATCAACATTTTCATTAACACTGTTACATAATTCAAAGTATACACCAACAAAGACATACATAAGTCGGCCAATCATTTATTTTTGTTGTTAAATTGTTTAATATATGACTACTATTGGGAACCTAGTAAAAATTATAGTGTTCAAGCCTTATTCAAGATTAGTGCACCTTCAGATGTTGTACCTCACTTACAGCTGAACTTAAGATGGTTCGGGCATTGTAGCTCGATGCTATAACAAACATAGACTGACAAAACGATAATACGTCCGCCATGAATATGGATATCATTGGAAACGTTTTGCTATTTTGTATCGAATTTATCGGGTGAACCATAATGATGGCACTTCTACTTTAATCGAATGAGAGTTTTAATTGATTTGAATATTTGATAATATCGTTACAATTTGAAGTATTTTTTTAATTCGGCAGGGAAGACTCTTTGATTTTGAAAACTTTAGTAAGTTTATTAAAGTAGTGTGCCAAATGTAGACATGTTTGTGTATATAAAAATTTGAAATTATTATTATGAATAACTAGGTTGTTGGCGCGCAGTAAAAGTAGAATATTTAAATGGTTTGTTATATTGTTAAAACCACAAATAATTTGCTGCTCACTTATTGAATAGACAAACACACAACGAGTATTGTTATAAATTAAAAGTTTCTTAAATTATGTGTTAGGTTGTAAGTAAACAATACACGCAAAGCATTAAAAGATAATAACTTGCAAGATAATAAATACAATTATTCACAAAAGCTCCAAAAATATGATTTACAAACAACAAGCCTCCACACAAAAAAAAACAGACCAATTTTTCATTTTTTTAAAACTACATACAAATTAAATTATTTACCAGATTTTTAATTTTTTAAATAATATTTTACAAAACAAAAAATAAATAATTAACTAGAAAATATTTTTCGAGAACATTTTCCTTTATAAAATATACAAAATTTATAAAAAAAAAAAATTACAAAACCTAAAAAAAAATTAAAAATTATTTTACACATAAAACTACAAAATTATTTTTATTATTTGTCTAATATAATTATAACACATCGATATGTTGAATAATATGAAAAACTGATATAATTAAATAAAAATGTCGAATTTCTTGTAACTAAGTTGAAACAAATATGTATATTAATGAAATATAAAATCAAAAATGAAACAAAATAATTTGAATTTAAATAAAAATTATAAATAAAAGTCGAATATGTTATTTAATCATTTTTAGTCGTCATACGTCATATAAGAGAACTGATGTTCCAAATCTAACCATCATCATACAATCTAAGAAATATATTTTCTCGTCTCGTTAAAACGTCGATACAAGAACACGTGTTACGAGGTTTCTAATGTTCCCCTGCACAAAGGGCAGTCGGACGAATTTTCGAATGAACCTGAATAGGAATATGCTCTAAGGCATCCATGGCCAGTTAGAAACTGGGTTAAATAGTAATTCACTCCACCATGTTGTCTGTTTAGCCATCAGGCGATAAGTATATGAGCGTTGGTCGAGTCATCTCATCGTTTCTATTATGGTCTCGCTACGTGCTATATATATATATATATATATATATATATATATATATATATATATATATATATATATATATATATATATATATACAGGGTGTCCCCGATTGGGATGCTGATCCGTTACGGGCAGATTCCTTGGTTCATTTCATGAAAAAAATCGTATGGCAGGGGGGGGGGTCAATTTTTATATTCTTTGAGATACAGCGCGTTTAAAAAATTTGGTTCGGAAAAAAAGTACAAGCGGATATTAAGCTGTAACTTACAAAATTTTTATCGGACAGCAACTAACAAAGTCTCATTTGACGGACAACTAAATAGGCGACGGCAAGAGACGGTATAACAAACTTGTGAAAGTTTGTTATACCGTCTCTTGTAAATTGAGATTCATCCGTCCAAAGAATACGTTTCACAAACCTATCATCGTCAAAATTCTTTTCAATTAACCAATTACAAAATTCCAATCTTTTACTAAAGTCTATCGGTAAAAGTTCTTGAACGGGTGTTGAATGATACGGATGAAGTTTCTCCTTCTGCAATACGTCATGAATTCTGTGGCGAGAGACGTTCAATTGTAAGGAGAGCCTCCGTATACTGACAGTTGGATTTGCTGTTGCATTTCTTGTGATTTCTTCATCGACATCCAAATGATTGGATGAGACTGCATGGGGCTCGGCCCGCATATTTGATGTTGATATTATGTTTGGCAGTCTTCTATGAGTATTTATAAATACTCTCGCGTCCGGAACGCGACGCGTTGGGAATCTTCGCTGATATTCATTGCGAGCTCTTGCTGCATTACCATCGCAGAATCCATAAATAAAATGGATCTCCGTGTACTCCTCGCCCGAGAACTGTGCCATTGTGATATTTAATTTATTATGATTTATTTGTTTTTTATTAAATCAATTTTATTTTCTCATTTGAATCAACGACACAACACTAGATTGTTTCTCACAACTAATAAAATATTTAATTTTTGTTTTTCAACATTTAAACAAATGAGTTGCTTATCGTCGCCTCTTATTTTACTAACGAAAAAAAATTGTTACAATTTTTACACTACCATTATCTTTTAACAGAAAATATTTGTGGGTAGTGTTTTCATTCTTCGTCTCATAAGTAAAAAACTATAACACATGGGTACAAATAATGTATTGGGGGATTGTAGAGGAGATCATAGCGGATTAAAATTAAGTAAAAAAAAAAATTTATTAGGGCATTTTTTGGAGAAAAACTCAAATTTATGAAAAAAAATATCATTTTTTTTTTATTTTTTTAACTTTAAAACGCCATAGCTCTTAAATGTCAAATTCTGTAAATTCGCTAGAACTGTTGCAACATAGCCTCACAGTATATATAGAAACGAAATGCAACTTATATCAAGTCCGGTCGCATATGCCTGATAAGATGGATTTCATCTTTTCGATCACACAACGAGTCAATGACGTCATCAGATCGAAACCGGCCTAGCGAAACGAATATTACAGACCACATACACAAGATGCCATACATTTCAAGACAAACGTCTTCACCGGCTGGTTGATTCAGCGCCCTAGCTTGTCAATCAATGCCACTCTGTGGAGTTCAAAGTTTAACTCCCGCCATTCATCATTAGCTGTCACGATTACAGCTCCCTGCATCATATCACACTTCAACAAACACATGCATTCGATTGTGCAATACGTTTGAAATAAAAAACATCACGTTTTCATTGGAAATACTTGAAATTAGTCATCAAACCAATTTATTAATGTAAATGGCAGGTGAATAAAAAAATTTTAGATTAAAATAAGTGTTCAAAATGATGGCCTGCGACTTCAATGCACTTATTAATACGCATTTCAAATGATTGTACACAACAGAGAAGTGTGTTTGGTTGATTTTAAGCAGACGCATTTCTGATTCGCTCAATCATGTTCTAACTAACGTGTTGTTGGTTCTTGTTTGTAAACGTTGTCTTTGAGATAGCCCCACAAACAGTAATCTGGCGCAGTAAGATCTGGCGGGTTAATTTATCGGTCCAGCTCTACCGATCTAGTGACCATTGAAATCACGATCAAGAATTTTACGTGCCACCACCGAATTGTGTGCAGGACAACCATCATGTTAAAACCACATGTTCCGTCTCACTTCTAAGGGACCTACGAGTTTGTTGCCAATTATTCCACACCACACGTCGACAGTCCAAGGACGCTGATGTCCAACTTGATGAAGTCAGTGCGGATTTGTAACACTCAAATAATGAATGTTATGTCGATTAACCGCTCCATGGTTTGTAAAAGACGATTCGTCAGAGAATATTACGCGACGAAAAAATTGGGGTTTTGTTGTATTTGTTCACGTGCACATTGATAAAAAGTTACCCGATTTTGGAAATCAGCGCCATGAAGATCTTGGTATAAAGACACATGATATGGATGATACATGTGCCGTTTTAAAATTCTCCAAACACTGGTGAGGGACAATCCGGAATCGTGAACTATTTCTCGTGTAATAACATGAGGATTATGAGCCACTGCTGCCAATACAACAATTTCATTATTGTCTCCAGTGACTGTTGCTCTACGGGTCCTCTTTTTCGGTTGAACATCTCCATCAGTAATAAATTGTTTGATAGTACGGCCAAATGATGCACGTGAACGAATCCTATCCGGAAAACGTTGAGCGTAAATAGCAACAGCATTTTCAAGATTTCTGCCAGCTTCTCCATAAACAAGAATCATTTCAATTTTCTCTGCCACAGTTAAACGCTCCATTCTAAAGTATTTTATCGTTTATTTTGCAATTACGAAAAACATGAAGATAAGAAATAACAGAAACGTTAAATGTGATTTACAAAACTGAATAAATTGTTTTGATGACGAATTTTAATTCAAACGTATTGCAGAATCGAATGCGTGTGTTCTAAGAAGAAGAAATTGAAAAAATTGAATTCTGTCGATTACAACGCCATCTATCATGAACTGAACAAAATATTTCATTCAAATCATACGTACTTTTTGTCGTAGAATCCGTATCTGCAATAAAAAATATGGCTTCCTATCTTAGTTTAAAAGTTACCCCGCCTTCCTACAAAGCACTAATTGCACTAATGTATTTCTCCCGCGGTATGATTAAATTTTGATTATGGACATTTTTTCCGTAGAGTGGCTATTTTTCGAGATATTTGATCGTCTTAGTTTAAAAGAAACATCCGGTATATATATATATATATATATATATATATATATATATATATATATATATATATATATATATATATATATACATTCCTGACCTAGTATATCTTTGTGATACTTTATGTTATCGCAAGAACACAGCGTCATCCGCTATTGTTCGAAATGCGCATACTACTCTTAATGCACTTTGAACTGATTCATATTTTTTCCTATACTTCTACTGCATACACCCCAATTGGTGCACTTTACATCACAAAATGTAAATACGAGTTCCTCACCCGCGTGCTCTTTCGCTGGAAGTATACTTTTTTGGGTTGTGTTTTTTATATGACAGTATAGCATCAATCATTACTTCTAGGTACCTAATAGCAGGTTGGCTTACTATGTTTTAGTCGCCAATCTCGAACGTCTCCATAGTTTTTCTGCTAATGATATGTACTCCTTCTATCTTATGTTTTGGTCACTACAGTTCAGTAGAATTAAACGATTGTTGTATGTGTCGTATCGTTCTGGTAATTTTTGAAATTTCCACGATCTCCTCTCCACTTGAGCTTCACATGGTAAGAGGACTCGAAGCACAAGAAGATACATACATCACATGCCAAACGTTGGACCTAGAACGGACTCTTGTGGAATTCCACCAGGTTATACATGTTTTCGTCCCATCACCGTGTTTATATCTCGCAACTACTTTCAAAAGGTAGTTTGGTACCTTTATACGGGGAAGTACGTTAAATGTACAATTTCAATAGCCGTATTGAAGACATTCATCGTCAAAAGCGCGTTTTTAAATCCATGTTGGTGTTCTACAAGGTCATCTACCCTTGCAAGAGCCTCCTGTAGACGGCCACATATAAATAACTAGTTCCATGATTGTATCTAACAAATATATTGAACGGTAAAATGATCGTTCCCAGTATCATCTTTTGTTCAATTTGTTAGGGTAAGTCAAGCACCCAGTATACACCTCGGAATCAAATACATGGATTTAACTGCGGATTAAATAGTAATCCATCTCACCATATTGTCTATTTAGCCATGTCTAGATCAATGGGATCAGGCGATAAGTATATCGCCCTTGGTCGAGTCATCCCATCGTTTCTGACATGATGTCATGGTCTCGCTCCATGCAATCGTGCGAATCTCTTCTCTGGCCTCGTGACTATGTGTTAGATAAGAGGACGTTTCTTAGCTAATATATCAATGGGATGTATTTCCATTCGATACTGTTCGGAATGAGCATACTACCTTAATGCACTTAATCTTTGAATCGATTCCAATTTTTTCTCATATGTCTTCTGTTGCACTGCATTGATAAAATATGGTGCGCTATACATAAGAGTGGATGTAACTTCGAGCTCCTCACTCTGGAGGTAATGATTTTATCTTATAAGACAGTGTTTCATCAATCATCAAGTTACCTAATACCCGGTTTGGTTACGTTTTGGGCATCAACCTCTAAAGTTATGCTCTCCATACTAGTGATTAGGACTCCTTCTATCTTATGTTTTGCTAACTCCTAGCTTTAGGACATCGCACGGCCCCTTGTGGAACGCACCAGTTATCACACATGTCTTCGTCCTATCACCGCTTTTATAATTTAGAGCTCTCGCATATTCAGTTCAGTAGCTACATTCAGGTTAGTTCGTTAAATATAAAATTCCAATTAGCCGTTTCAAAACGGCATTCTTCACGCCTAATGTTACTACTGCACAGTATTTCTTGCTGCCACGCAACCATTTCAACCAGATATTGCCTCTTGAGTCGTATTTCGTATCTAACACACCATCGATAGCAAGAACTTCAGGATTTTTCCTGCTGTATCTAACAAACAAATAGAACTGTTCTCACTGTGGCTCGCCTCCTTTCTGCAACAGAACCATTTTTTATTCCATTTGTTAGGCAAAGAGCCTTCTTTCAAGCACCCAGTAAACACCTCGGAAACAAATACATTTAACTGCCGACTTAAGCGCTATATTTGAGACCTTATCTGAACCTAGAACTTTGTTGGTCTTCAGTCTGAAATATGCCGTTAGGACCTCTTCTTTAGCGATCGGAGGAGCATCATTCTTCGCGTTTCACGCAAAAATTTTCAAAAAATATTTAGACTGTTGCGGGAATAGATGGTTCACTATATTACACAACATCATCGGTCAATTCGGAGCAGTGGTATGATTACTTCTAAATTTCTTCATCTCTGATTTGTATGCTCTACCACAAGGATCGCGATCGACTTCTTCACACAATTCGAGAGAACACTTTCGCTAACTAAGTTTGATGGCACCCTTCCGACGGGGTCTCGAAAGGGATTTTCTTCAGGATTTGAAAGTTATATTCTAAAATATCGTCGTTTGAACAACAGACAGGCCTCTTTCGATTGTTTACTATACTTTTAGCGGTGATTACATTTAAAGCTCTTGTAATATAGCTAATGATTTAAGTGGCTTTATTTTTAGAAATACATTTGGCCTCATTTTTGCATATTGAGCGATGTATCTTTCTTTGGCAGAGTTTTGATTTGCCACATCTTCGGCAGAGTTTTGATCTGCTAGGTCTGTTTATAAAGTTAAGAGCGCCATGACCAATTCCATGACACCTGAAACACCTAATCCTTCCCGGATTTGGCAAGAAACTCATCCGATTTTTATTCTTCCTCACTTCGATCAATTTTCAGCCACTCTGTTTGGCACACTTATAACGTTCTTCGGTAAGCTGTGCATTGTTCAATCACCTTGTTTGCTTGTGATTTAACAATGCACACCTTTTCAAATCTTAAAATTGTACTTCCGGTGAAATTTTCACTTCTTGGGAAGTGGGGCATAGTAGACATGTATTGGGGGAAGATTTGCGGATTCGAGTTAGATAGGCTTGGGTATTCTAAGTCTAATTTATTGGGCCTGTTGGTCCTTCAGTATATGTTTGTTAGGAATGGTTTTCGTTTTTTGAATTCGGATGTTATTGTTCCTTTCACCACTCAGGTGGTTCAGGGTTTGCTTTGATGGGCGTGATATTTACCATGTTCATCTTACTTATGTGTTTAACCATGGTATACTGTATAACTGTGTTATGTTTGATCTATCTCGAGGTAAGAATAATGCTGGTGAGGAATTGATGACAAATGACTGCAGAATGAAGATTAAAACTAGGATTTTTCGTTTAGGAGATTGGTAATGGGTTGACTTGTGATTATCAAGTAGTCTAAATATAATTTCATTTGGCTTAAATTTAGTATTGAGTTGAAGACTGTTAAGTCGATTAAATTTTATTAAAGGCCAAGTGTTAATATTCCTAGTGACTGCCGCCCTTGTGGCAGGTTTGGAACGTTTATTCAGCGCGAATATAGCAAAACCAAAAGAAGTCATCTTTTTTACTCTTGGATTGGACATATTTAAATTATACATTTGTGTAACATAGTTTTAGCTTTTTTATAGACACGATGACGATTGACAGTATACCACATCTGTCATATATCTGAGATATCTTCCGTATCAGCTGGCAGGAAGCACATTGATAGTTCTACGTAAATCGGACCTATGACCATACATCCTCGATTTGGCTGTAATGGTATAAAGTACGTAGGACGTAAATAAGCAAATTGCGGAAGAGTTGGGAATACCGTGCACTCCTAAAAATTGCTAAGATATGAAACAGAGAAAAATAAGGATACTTTGACAAATTTTGAGATCTTTATGACGCTTAACAGTTTTCACCAGAAGTGAAAATTTTCGATTTACAAGAAAAATATCTAGGTAAGTTCAATCCTTATTGTTTAGACGTCTTTAAGAAATAGGTAATTCGTTTAGATGACATAAATAAAAAAGCAAAATATCCTATTTACATTTATTTCAACGCTCAACGGTAATAAAACAGTACGTGGCCCTATTCAAACAGTGGTAGATACGATTCGGTCAAATGAAGATACAAAACTTTTTCAGTACACTCGTCCAGTGCATATCGTTTCTTGTGAAATTTAAAATATTCTTCAGTACCGATTTTATGCTGCTCCAAATAACATGCCGGAATATTTGTATACATTTTAGCAAGCTGCGATATGGACGGAAAAAAATTACCATACTCGGCCCACCACATAATCGGACACTGTTCCAGTGATGTAGCAGTTTCATTCATAAATTTATCTAATTCGTGATCAAATTTATTGATTCTAGTAGATTTTGGATTTTTCAATATGAAAAAATACTCGAGCCCGGGCGATGATCCCGACGACGAATTTGGTTTAGTCTCAAATTTAATCATTGATTTCCTATCGTCGCACGATACATTTTCCTCCAACTTGACACGCAAAAATTCACGTGCGTATTCGACTTCGGCCGAGGTTAATAGATGTGTAAATCTCGGATCCAAAAACGAGAGTACCGATAATATTGGTGAATCGGTGAGGCGTGAATTCAGTTCCGAATTTACAATTTCTTTAATTTCAAGTACTATCTCGTGATCATTCTGATAATCTTGTTTAAAATGATTGTCGAGCATTTGGGTGATAAGCGGTTTTATAAGCGAAGCATTCGGAACTATATTTTCGTTTTGTAATAAATCGAGCGTCACCTTAAGGGGTCGCAAACAATTGATCACCATACCGACCAAATTTGGCAACTCATCGCAACTGTTCGAATTGCGGGCCATATAAGTCTCTAGCATCGTCCAACGACTGTACCAATTATTATAATTTCCACTATTTGTGTCGGATATCTGACGGAAAATCGTATTGAGTGACGAATTTTTACGATAGAAAATTTTTTTAATCAAATTCTTGATGATATCCAAAAAATTTGGTACGATTATGATCTTATTGTTATTCAGATTGTTCTCGAGCAAAAAATCGATCAAACTCGAATGATTACAGTAGTTGATTATAATCGCAATGCACTTGTTGAGATTTAGATTCGTAAACACCTCACTGTAATTTATTTCGGCATTACGGATTTGGACAATATCGTATATGTAGCACTTTTGTTCGATTTTCGATACGTCCAATTCAATCATGGGATCGTACTTTTGGACTTTCTTCTCGATGTTGATAAAATTAACGATCATCACTAAGTATTCGTCTTGCGTGTACGTTTTGAACTTATTCAAAATGATTGAGAATTGTTTACCTTTTGTTAAGTCCAAGATGTAGTTCTGGACAATAGTTTTACGTTTCTCGTACAAATAATTTAAATGTGACTCAATTTCGAACATTTTTGGAATGGGTTGTGGAAGAAAACTTAAAATTAGATTTTGAAATCCGGTTCCGTTTAAGGTTGAAATTGGCAGTAGATCGGTTATTACCATGTCGGTCATTAAATCAAGCGCATACAAACTATTTTCCTCTTCCATTAGGTGGCCAGAACTTGTAATGTTTAGCATTTCCGTTTGAATTTCTTTGTATTCATTCACTTCGTCTGCCAGATTATTCGAACTACACGAGTTATCGTCATCGATTATAAATAAATCGGTTCGATTTGGTTCGGGAATTTCACCTGGTTCAAATTCAAGATCATCAATCAGTAGTTCACTTTTTGGTTCATGTCCAATCGTCGATGAAGTCGGTGACATGCTGAGGTACTCCGACTCTATTTGTAAGTTCACTGGATCTTTGCTACGATTTTGAGTTTGATGTTTTGGTCGAACTATTAAGTCGGACTTTTTTACGGTATCTCGGTGCTTCGATATGAGATGAGATTTTAAATTGGTTGTATTCTTATTATAGGCCAACATACTATTGCACAGAGCACATATAACTTTTTTTTTTGTTAAATAGGTGCGACCATCTTCGGAAGGGAATCCAAAATATTTCCAATACAAGCTGCGCATTCCATTCGGGATTAAAAGCGATTTGAACTTCACTTTTTCTTCCCGTTTTATTACTATCGGCACGCTGTTCTGGATCGGCGATTCCATCCGCTCAATTTCCATTTTGTCATCGATGTAGATTTCATCTGGAAAGATTGAGATTACTTTAAACAAATGGTTTACGGATTGAATGAGAAAGCAGAGGTAATAAACAACTATTATTTAGCCATTTATTAGAGTCAGTAGTCTGTGTACACCAACAGTGGACTTCCAAATCGGTTAAATTCAAGTGCATTTTCATAAAACAGAGAACAATTCAAATTAAGCACAAATGGAACTTTGCTGGTTCAAAACTAATACATTATATATGGAGTTGCCCTGATTTTGTAAAACAATGAACCTAGAATTTTTGAAAAACATTAACTCGTCCAAGTTTTCATTCAAAACAATCAACATAGAAACGTCAAAAGTCCACACAATCGATTATCTCGCCATGTCTCGAAAAATCTTTAAAATCGAAAAGTTTTTGAATTTTAATTATTAACCGACTCTTACCATTCGATGATGACGATGTTAAATCACTTAGCATGATAATTTGTTTATAATTTAATTGGTTTTAGTAAAAATTTTATATTTCATTTTATCTCTTGAATAATTGTAATTATTGTCAGCGTTGCTGAATAACATTGCAGTGTCGATAATGCAGAATTGACATGTTGGAAAAAATTTGTGGTTTATTTTTAGCTTTTCAAAACGGCCGAAAGAGGTAAAAATGAAAATGGTAAATTGCTAGTCGGCATTAAATCGTGCCTTGAATTTTTGAAGTTATTAAAAATAATTATGCAATTTTATATAATGAGAGTAATATTATAAATATGAATATTTATTTCAAAAATACAAAAAACTTCTCCTTCGAGCCGGATTTGAACCAGCGACCTATGGATTACTACATCTTATTGCTTTCTACAGTCCACCGCTCTACCAACTGAGCTATCGAAGGCTTGAAAGACGAGTGCGTTAATTAGTTACTTATACAAAATGTGTATTATGTTTGTATCAGCGAAAGGCCCATGGTTGCGATGCAGTAATTATGGTATAAGCATTATTTGATTGACTAATTCCACACGTATTACAATTTAATAAGATTGGGTTTTTCGGCTAAGCTTTAGTATTTGTCAACACTTGACTACAGCGCCTTTTTTTTGTAGTAGAAATTTATAAAACTAAAAAAAATAAGTGATTTTGCAGCTACATCTATTAGTATTTTTGTAACTAACATATGTAATGCATTACGAAAATAATACATTTTTGGTAAATAAATACATCCATTTTGTATTACTACGACACAATCATGTACATATTTTGTTATTTTTTAAATTTTTGATTTTAAAATGAATTTTTTAAACATCGAATATAGATTCATAATATTGTAGATATATTCTATATGATTATATAGAATATATTTATTATGAATCTATATTTATTAATAGATTCTATATAATCAGCTCCTACGTGCGGCACGCAGTGCGACATGTTTGCCTATCCCGGCTCCTACACCCCTTGGAATTTTAATCTAAAGCCCCTCGGAATTTTAATCTAAAGCCCGTGAGAGTTATCGAAGCCGTTAGCCCCTACAATTCATTTTTAGGATAACAAAAATCATTAGAATTTCTCAAATTTTCAATACTCGATTGGGGGGTGGTCGACTATACGAAAGTGGGTCCAATGCTAAGCGGCTTTGGGGAAGTTCCCAATTTTAGTATGAGGATAAAGAGAAACATTAGTATTTCTCAAAATTTCAATACTCGATTGGGTGGGTGGTCGGCTATACGAAAGTGGGTCCAATGCTAAGCGGCTTTGGGGAAGTTCCCAATTTTAGTATGAGGATAACGAGAATTATTATAATAGAATTTCTCAAAATTTCAATATTCGATTGGGTGGGTGGTCCGCTATACAAAAGTGGGTCCAATGCTAAGCGGCTTTGGGGAAGTTCCCAATTTTAGTATGAGGATAACGAGAATTATTAGAATTTCTCAAAATTTCAATATTCGATTGGGTGGGTGGTCCGCTATACAAAAGTGGGTCCAATGCTAAGCGGCTTTGGGGAAGTTCCCAATTTTAGTATGAGGATAACGAAAAACATTATTATTTCTAAAAATGTTAACGATTAATTGGGTGGTCCGCTATACAAAAGTGGGTCCAATGCTAAGCGGCTTTGGGGAAGTTGCCAATTTTAGTATGAAGATAACGAGAAACATTAGAATTTCTAAAAATTACAATACTCGATTGGGTGGGTGCGGTCGGCTATACGAAAGTGGGTCCAATGCTAAGCGGCTTTGGGGAAGTTGCCAATTTTAGTATGAAGATTACGGTTAATATTACGTATAAAGTTAGTTGTATTTATTGAAAAAAGCGGGGGTTTGGGGGCGGTAGCCTCCATCCTCTAAGGTATTCGTCGAATCAAATCTTACATTACATTATTGCAAACATTAAAATCTTAATTGAAAATTCACAAAAATTTAACAGCCGTTTAAAATTTAAATTATCTCTATATTAAAACATCTAGTCACTCGGAGGGCTAACTACACGGGCACGCGGGAGGGAGTGCAGCGACCTCCCGCGTGCCCGTGTAGTTATCGAAGACGCCAGCATCTACAATTCATTTTTAGGATAACGAGAAACGTTTGTATTTCTCTAAGGTATTCGTCGAATCAAATCTTACATTAATTTATAGCAAACATTAAAATCTTATTTGAAAATTCACAAAAGATAACAGCAGCCAATATAAATGATCTTTATATTAAATTAATTAATAATATATTTCATATCAAACTGAAAAAATATTTTAATTATATAATATAGATGTCTCTTATAAGTGCGGACACAAATTTATTTAACATTTAATTAAGCAAATACTAAAACCCAAATAATGCATTAACTGTCATATAACACAAAGCACTATAATATTAAGAGAAATCATATGGTGTGTTTCTCGAATGCCATTTTTTTACTAGTGACACTCTTCATAAATTATTTTTTTGAACCTACTTTAACGTCTCACATTAACCTCTCACTACCACATTCGTAAAATCTATACGCAACAGTAAAAATAAAATTATACAACATATTTTTGAGTGTAGTGGAAAGTAGAAGCACAAATTACTATTATATATGATAATTTGTTGTAGAAGGAAAACAAAATCGGGATAAAATAATATAGCTAGCTGCGTGTTTTACGTTACATTTCAGCGTTACAGCTTGGTTAAAAAATTGTGGCATATCACCATTGAATAAAAAGCGAATATTTTTGTCTTTTAAACATTTTGAGTCAAGTTGCATTCTAAAGCGCAAGCTTAAATTAACGGCTGTCCCAACATTATGCCTGCCTCGTTTGCCTGTCGATGATGAGGACATCACTTTGAAAATCCCTTCATCATCAGCGACTGCGATTAATTTAAATATTAACCCAACCTTAATCGGATCGATTTTAAGTTCGGATGCTAAATCACAAACTCAACAAATATAATATGAAGTTTTACCCTTGCTAGAACCAAGTTCAGATATGAATGTCGCTTTGCAAACCGCAAATGTTAGTTTACAAACCACATGCACCTTCAGTCAAACTGATGATTTAACTGTGGAGGGTAAATTAAATACTCTTACTCAACAATTAAACATACCTTCTGAAGTTGTGTCGTTACAAGAACTGCATTTTAATTCGTCAAATTTTAAAAGTTACCGTTTTTGAGTTAGAGTTAACCGCCCAGGTGGCGCAGTGGTTAAAGCTGCGGCAGTTGGAGCGGGAGGTACCGGGTTCGAATCCGATTCGAGGCAGGATGCAAAATGGGTTTTTCATCTTCGATCGTTTGGGCGGTGCGATCGGTGGTGAAAAATAAACATAATCTGGATCCTCTGTCGTGTTTAGAATCCTTGGGCCGACCCATCTTCCATGTCAGTACTATAGGACTGACATGGAGCTATGCAATGCGCAGATGGCTCTACGGAAAGACTCGGACCTATAGCCGTATAGAGTGGTATCACAACGGATCAAATTGGTCTAAGTGTGCGATAGCAGCCACAACAACTTACCTTTTTTTTTGAGTTAGAGTTTTTGAGTTACCGTCGAAAGCTTCGCTTATACGGTGGCAACCAATAAAAAATTTCTTCCCGGGAACGGAGAATGTACAAATGCTAAACAAGTTAAAGGAGAAAATTGAATCGTTAGATACAATCAACAGACAATGCAGTTTAATTTTTGACGAAATCAAGATTCGCAAAGATTTAAAGTATAATTCAATTCGTGATTGTGTCGATGGTTTTGTTGATCTGGGTGATGATTATAGAACGGCAGAAATTGGTAATTACGTGTGTGTTTTCATGGTGCGTGGCATTATTGGTAACTGGAAAAACATTTTAAGTTACTACGTCTCAGAGAATGCAATTTCATCCAGTTCTTTAACTACGTTAATAAAGACAAACGTAACATTGTGCAGTTCTTTAAACTTGGCAGTCAAAGCAGTAATATGTGACCAAGGGTCCAATAATCGCAAAGCTTTGGATAATATGGGAACAAATACCAATAACCCGCTTGTAAATCACGATGGCACTGCTGAAATCGTAAGTATTTTTGACCCTCCACACTTATTTAAATCCTTCCAACTGCATGCTAACGTCTGACATTCAAACACCTGATGGTATAGCAAGCTGGGAAGTTATTCGGGAACTTTATAAATTAGAGCAATCATCTCCAACTCGAATGTGTCCAAAATTGACCGACAAACACATTAATCCAGGTCACTTTGATAAAATGAAAGTCAAACTAGCAACTCAAGTATTTAGCCGAAGCGTTGTGGCTGGAATAAAAACAGCATGTGATTTAAGTAAATTCTCCGATTCCGTCAAAGATAAGGTACCTGCGACCTTAATTTTTTTTGATAACCTTGACAAATTATTTGATTGTTTAAACTCAAAAAGTTTGTATGATCCTAATAAATTTAAGTGCGCTTTAAAAAACGATGACTGTGTCAATTTAAAATTCCTTAACGAAATGTTAATTTATATGGCAACAATTAAATTAGTTAATTTAAAGAAAGTTTACTCATTTGACGGAATGATTCAAACTATTCGCGGAATTATTTTATTACTTAAATCCTTAACACACGAGAATCCTGACATAAAATATCTACTTACCTCAAGATTAAATCAGGATGCTTTGGAAAATACTTTTTCTTTAATTAGATCTGCCAATGGTAACAATTTCAACCCATCTGTTCAAGAGTTTAGCTACACAGTCTCAAAATTGTTATCAATTAAATATCTAACACCATTCACGACCTTAGGAAATTGCGAAGAAGATATTGATACTAACCTTATCGAAGTTATTCGAGAAGATAAAACCAATGATGATTGCTTACAAGAAAATATTGGAATTGGGACCAATTCTAGCTTAACTTGCTCAAATAATTGCCAAGGCGAGGAAAACGATTTGGACAATTATTTAGTTGTAATTGAAATCGACGAAGAATTTATTGAAACCGGATCATTACTTGACGAACCTGATTCTACATCAGATACATCTATTAGGTATTTTACAGGCTATTTGGTTCACAAAATTTTAAAAAAATTTAATTGTGCGGCTTGTGCAATAACACTTTTAAAGGAAAATGACTACGTAGAGTGTTCTTCTGAACTTTTAATAAAACATAGAAATTATATGTCTGATTGCTTTGGAAAACTGCAGGCACCTTCTCAATCATTTTATGAGCTATGTCATAAGCAAATATTAATTTTTGACTCATTTTTTAAATCGCAGGCCCATATTGTGGGCTTAAAATGTAAAATAGTTACTTCTTTATTAACCGAACAGATTGATAAACAATTTTATGATGATAATCATCCATGTTATAACCATCGCGTGGAGTTACTGAATCTGATGGTTTTAATACTTATCAGAAAACACTGTAAATGGCATATGGAACGAGCTAAAATAAATAAAATAAAACCAAGATTTGGACCAATTAAACGACAGTGGAGAGCAATTTTAAATTAAATTATTTTGTAAAGCTGTTAAAAATAATAATCAATAAACTTATGTATTAAAGGAAATTTTTAAATTTATTTTATTTTTATTTTCCACCTACTGGCCTATTTCCTTCTCTACTGGCACCTACACATTGTATGCGTATATTCCCAGGATTTTTTTTAGCGATTTCAATATACATATTGACTACCAATTATGTACAAGTACGGATGTATGTGTAGAATTTAGTATTTTTTATTTGAACACAATCTGATAATGGTCAAGAACGATAAATGCAAGAAAATTGCATGGAATATAATGAACCATGCAGTTATTTTACAATGATTTTGTTTTTTCTACTACACTCTCCAATCCATATGACTATGTATGTAAGTTTATTCAATTTTGCGTTTATACGATTCGTACAACAAAACTCGTGAAAATAGTAAAACAATTTATTCTTAATTAAATATTTTGTCGCCAATTTTTGATGGCGCTTCTTGTTCAGTATAACTTCTCTTATTATTATAGTGCTTTGTGCATATAATAATGTATATTTACTCAATACTTGAACCAAAAGCTTAGTTTATATTTTTGCCGCTATTAAAATTGGCGCTACCATCGTTTTTTTTTTTAGCAAAGACAAAGTGTTGACAAATACTAAAGCTGTTCCCTTGAAACGTATGGTTACTTACCATTACTAAAACCATTTATAATTGATCTCTAACCCCAGAGATTATGATATTTGAGAGTAAATTCTTTGAATTTTATACTAACTGAATGTTCAAGCATTTCTTTTACTCCATAATCGAATCATACAGGCATCGTCTGGATATGCAGAACCGTTGCCCAGATTAATAACATGACTCGGTCACGTTTTGCATGCTGATCCGGAGAGAAAGGTACAGCGTTCTCTTAAACGAGAGTCACCTTTCTGTTTGCGAAGAGGTTTCTGTCAATGACCATGTATCTACAGCGTACAGAACAAATCTGGCGCCTTTGGGCATTAAAAGTACTCGTTTGGGAATATTTTACAGATGTAAGAGATTGCAAAGTTTACATCACAACAAAATCGTGATCCCAAGTGGTGAATACGGAAATACTCGTCAGTCTTCACTCTTCATCGATAGATAATGAAGGATAAAGAGGAAATAATATACTCCTTGTATAAACCAAACGCAATGGTGAAAGATTGGCTGCAAGGATTCTGGAGAGAGCCACATATTTCCAGTAAAACGATTTTAAAATTTCAAAATTTAGTAGCTCCTACCTCTGTTAAACAGGATCCAGCATACTCCAAAAATTAATACTGCCATATCTCAAGTGAGTGTTTTTGAATTCTATATCGATTGTTTGCAATTTTTGTCAACGATACTGCAGTCATGCTACTAGGCGACACTATAAAAAAAAACAACTAATAAAATTCCAAAGAATTAATGAAACACAATTTAAGTTACAGAAAGATGTACGTTTCGGCTAATGAAATCTGGCATTGGGTTTGCACTAAATCGTGCAACATCGATACGATCCATGATACGCACGTAGTAGCGATTACCACAGGAACATTAGAGTGAGAAGTTTTAAGATCGTAAAACGATTACAGTTATAGAGTATTTGTGGGATATTCAAAACATCTCGTGGGATACTCTACCAATTTTCTTAACGGTTTTTACAGGCCATTGTTGGCCTGTACTGTGTCAATAAGCTAACTCCATTCGTTTCGATTACAAGCCACCGCTTCCGTTTTGTTGCATTTCAAGCGATCACCCTTCTTGAATATTAGTCATAAAGCGGTCACTTTCCATTCTTCAGGCAAATATTCATTTCGCCATACTAAATGATTAAGGTTAAAAAAACAGTTCGACAAAGTTAGTTCTCCGAATACCAAGAGCTCTGAATTAATGCAGTCAACGCCAGGTGAACGATTTTTTTAAATCTCTGCATGGCCATGGTGAATTTCTCATAGGATGCATCCTCAATTAAACTCCGCAGTCTGTATTTGAGGGAGGGTATTCAAATACAATAGTAATACATGTGGAACATTAGGGCAGACAAATGTTTATGTTATGTATCGAGTACCGCATAACGAGTAGCTTTGCAATGACCAGATCATTGTCTCTGCCTACGAATTTTGTTGATGACTGATATACCATCTCATGTTTTGGACAATTCGACCCCATGTGTCCATGTTTCCAAATGGATGTTTTTATGAGGAAAGACTTAACACTTTGAGATCATGGGCGGTCGTGAATTACATTATTATTTCTCCATTTTTGGTTGCAGTTTCGGGCCGAGAGTGCGGACCTATATTATTACATAGGTGGGTGTGATTTCTGCCAGCTCTAGCATTTAATTCGCACAATCACCAATCTGATTTCGTGCTCAGGTGTAGTGCCAATTAGATTATGTATCTAAATAATTGTAAAATGAGTCTTTTTCCTGTGGTTGACTGATAATTGACAACAAGCATAGCGTACACATTGTCGACTGCTTGGAAGTTTGAGAGACTGCTTGGTAGAAAGAAAGGTCGAAATACTTCATTAATGATTCGTCTATCGATTATGGAATTTAAAGGAAAACCCTTCAGTGGTAGAACTATAGTTACCTCGTATAGGTTTAGACTTCTCAATATCAAAATTATTCGCCAATTTATCTGCAATGAACGAATTTTGGAAACCTTACATCGAAGTTAATAATGCTAGGAGTTTTTTTTAAAAAAATTGATGTTAACTCTCTCTCTCGAAAAGCTCGAGAGAACTATGTTGATTTAGTAAATATTGATTCAAAGGTTTTTCAAAAATTGGCTTCAATCATAGGAGTGGTTTAAAAATAAAACTTAAACAAAGAATTCTTACTTTTGCTGCTTTTTAATTCTAATTCTTACTGCTTCAGCAACCTTCTAAATTTTGAGGGCGCTATGGATTTGAGAAAAAGTTTTTAAATAGTATTAAATCAGATAATATACCTCTGCTGAAATTGGATAAAAATCTATTTGGTTTTGTCGATTTGTAAGTTGTCAATAATAAGTAAAAATTAGAATCAGTAAATGTCGCGGAACAGTAGGATAAAAAATCGCCAAAAAGGTGCGAACAGTTGATTGAACCTAAACAGTAACTGGGCATCGTATGCTACAAAATATTGCATTGGGAAGTACGAAAACTGCTAACACCAGATGTTGGAATGATGTGGGGCATGATGTAAAATGGAATTTCATCATCTGATTACGATCTATGAAGAATACATGGGCCAACTCAGTTTCTTGTTCCATGTCAATACTATACGCTGGTATATGCAATTTGTGGGCCGAAAAGTTGATTAGAAAGATAGAGATAGATAGATATATTTTCGATTTTTGTAAGCTTTACATATGTTTCCAGGAATTATGGAACCGCAATTATGAAATTAAATCCTATCTTATAATTTATCTATCTGCTAAGGTGTTTCATGTCCAACAGTATATAGAACGATGTGATAACTGAATAAAGGATTTTAACTTTATGATAAAACTGGATTCTTGTTCTAATCGCCTGTCTATAAGTAGACCATAAACGATACCATGTACACACAATGATAACATCTATATTCTAGAATATTTTTTGTGTGTATATTATGGTCCAATATATGTAAATGAGGGTATATTCTATTTACTATGCCAGAAGCATCACTGTTACTAAATTTTAAATATTCATACGCCATATGGCATTTATTCTATGTTTTTATTATATTAACTCTGAATCGGTTCATATATATACTGAAAATGGCACTGTATAACGAGATCATCTTGCCATTATATTGTTTAATTGTCGTTAATCGTCTAACATAACCTCTATTTAATTGTGTTTAAAGCTTTTGAAAGCTTTTATCTACAGTGTCTAATTTCAATTAAATTTAATTGTTTAATTTAAATTTTCTAATTCAATAATTTTAATGCCATCTCTCACTCTGTCTCGGTTCTGGCATTCACCAAATTATATAATTATGCACTAATAATTTAATTTAGATATTTGCAAACATAATAATCGTACATAATTAAAAAATTAATTTTATTTTTGCATTTAAATACTTTAAATTCAATCATTTATTTAAAATAAATTTACAATTATGCTTGGATGTGTAAAAAAGGATTATGTATTATATGATTATCTGATTTTTGGGTGGAAAAAATTAATTAAAAGGATATTACATAAATGTACATATATTCATATGTGTGATGTATGTATGTACGTACTAAGAAGGGTTTGAAGGGTGGATAATATATACAAACCCCTTACATAGAATTTATCTAGAATATTTTTCAGATAATATTTTAATTATGTGGTAATGATTTATGCTCGATTCCTTTTTTTTATGTTTTATTGTGTTATGTTAAGGTTTCCTTTGATAATCTCTTGTGGTTTATTAATTTATTGTTTAATTTTTGTACTTTAATCGATATTAATTATATGATTCGTTTGGTTAGTTAGTTGGATTATTATATTAGCAGCATCACGTACATCGTATATGGTTTGATTTGTTTTTTTTTTGTTGTTTGTGATTTAACTGAAATCGAGCATATGACTGACGATATATAGTTTTCGTAATGCTTCCCATATGCTGTTGCTATACCAAGCATCCCAAATATTTTTTTGTGTGCGCGATATTAAATTCAAATCATATCGCACGTAACATCAAATGCTTCGGGGCACTATCTATATACCATATATGGAGGCTATAGATAGATGTAAGACGAGAGAAAGGCAAAGGGAAAACAGTTTTTATTTTTCATTTTATCTCTTAATGTGTCGGAAAAGAGGATTTTTTTTATTATTGTTTATCTTTTCGTATATAGTTGAGATTGGTAACAAAAAAAGTTCGGATGCTGTTTTCTTGCTCCAAATCTGATAAATATTTTTTGATAGCATATGTATTCGTATATACCAGTTAAATCAGAATCAATACGCTACATATATAGTAAACGAGTATCTAGACAGATTTTTCAATTAGTGATTACATATTTGGTTGTTTGTGCTCGTACCCGATACAATAATTAGTTTTCTGATATATTATTCCTTGACTAGTCTCTTGTTAGAATGTCAGAAGCCATTTGTCATACTCATCCGTCTAGGTCCAACATCTACGTAAACAGATTTGTATAGTAGATATAGGAAGAGGACAGAGCCGGCGCTTTATAAAAATATAAAAATTCAGTTTCCTCATTACCCTGGAGGTAGTATTTATAATTCGTTTTTTAACGTTTCATTTAGCTTAATTCGACGAGCTTTTATTTTAGCAAAATCATCTATTAAGTCATTATAGTCCAAATTTTGAAGTAATTCGCTTTCGATTGATATCATAGTCAATTCTACTAATCTGTCTTGTGCCATTGAGGTTCGAAGATAATTTTAAATTTAAAAAAGCTTCGTTCGCGTCAAGCTACAGTTAAAGGTAAAGTTAAATAAATTTTCAGAGCTATCACGATAATTTATTGAAGATGTAATGTAATTTAATGTTTTCATTGGTGGCTAGGTTAGGTTAAGTGGCTGCTAGAGCACACTTAGACCGGTGACGGTCCGTTGTGATACCACAGGATCTTACTTCCCTATAAATCTTATCAGAATCAATTTGGGCTACTTTTGTAGCGTGGTAAGTCTCGCACCTGACAGTTTTCGACATCAAAGAGGTATTCTATTAAGAATTTACCCAAATATTCGTGTCTTTTGTGTGCCAAAGCCGGGCATCAGCATAGGAAGTGGACTATCGTCTCTTACTTCCTCGTCGTCCATTCAGTTTCTACAAAAGTCATTTGTTTCTAGACCAAGCCTCTTTGCATGTTCTCCAAGTAGGTGAGTATCCTCTCGATCACCTTTTTCCAACTACAGTGTTATTTAATGGGAATTGTATAGCAGCACTACTAATCTGTACAGTGCGGTTGGATGATAGTTTGGTTAATACATGGTCCTGCCGTCAAATGAGAGCTGGAGTTATAATTTTTGTCACTAATTGTAATCAGAAGATGAATATTCCTTCATTTTCCAACCTCATGCTCCAAAGGCTCCTAAAGCTGATTAGCTTTAGCCACTGGACCATTTGGTTGGTAAAGGGAGCAGTTACAGCCGCCTAAACTTTAGGTATTCATTACTCACTGGTTTGATAGTTTTCAGAATCGATTGACCCAACCAATGTAACGCCTTTTCTCAAACAAAGGCTGCTTAGTCCTAAATTTTGTTGTTCTTCGAATAAATGCCAAGATATCTGTAGTGCGAACCCTCAAAGTAAGTCTATCTTACTTCACAATGATCTGAATGGTTTTTTTCTCTAGAAAGGGTTCTATAATACTTTTGGGATATTGCAGTTTACATCCTTTCCGTATAGTGCTGCTCTCATAAAAGATTTGTTTAATATTTATATTAATAACGAGCTGTGGCATTAAAGACACTTATATCAGGAATCTGAGATTATGCTCAGGTGAAGAACGTATCAAATTACAAAATATTAATAAGTTGAAATAAATGTTTGTCGTTGGCTAATATCAGCATGTTCACATACAATTTGCCAGGTCAACTTGGAAGTCTGTTACTCAATGAGAAACCCAGTTCCAAAATTAACAAGCCATCTTAACTGTATATCAACCAAACAGGTTGGTACATGCTGTGTAGTCAGTAGCACAAATTAACTTTATCAAGTCTATCTGTAAGGAATATGGTTCCCAACTGGGATGGTCGCACGTCGAACATATTTACTGTATAATTCACCACCAGTAGTACGTTTAAAATTACGCTCAATATTGCGAGTAATCTATGAGTATTCCAATGAAGAGTCATTCCCAAATTTTTCGTAAAGTGTTAGGACCTCGCCAAAGTAGCAGAAGAATGTGATACTTACAGCTATCTGGTAGATATGTCAGCGGTATGCTTTAGTGATAAAGACTACACTTCGTTCTATTAACAAGGAGTATGTATTTCCTTGAACCATGTAGCAGGTTAAGACAACACCTGGAAATTATCTGCAACCGGGAAAAAACAATCTTGGAGCTGCCGTAAATTTCCCTTTAAATTAATTTCTCTATAGTGACAACGTTTGGTCTATAAATGGTCTTGGAGTCATTACGTGGTTATAATAGTTGACATTAGTTGTAAAAATCGTAACTTTTCCATCCTTCTGCTCCAAAACCTACTAAAGCTACATCGCTTCATCCACATTTTATACAGAAGCCTAAATTGAGTAGTTACAGAAGCCTAAATTGATAAGCTATCCAGTACTAACTCTAGTTCTATCTTCGCTGTAGTATAGTTAAAGTGAACTGTTTATTTTCTCGTCAGTCATACTCGATTGTTGGGAATGGTTGCTTCAATATTGGCTTTCTAATACTCAAGTGTTTGTGGATCGTCCGTATAACACTTGTCTTTCACGACATCCCATAAATAAAAATCAAAAGGTATCAAATCACCGCTTCTTGTCGGTCAATTTACGTCACTATTTCGACTGAGAATACGGCCATCGAATTTTTGACGCAGTTTCTCTATTGTAACGCCCATTGTATGGCAGGACGCACCATGTTGCTGGAACCGAAGGTCGCCCAAACCAATATCTTCAAGATATGGCCATAAAAAAGATGTTAACATGTCGGTAATTAGTTGGTGGTAGTTATGATTCCGTTGACTGAAACGGTCGCGCTGGCCTCATATTCGAAGAAATACGGCCAAATATTGCAACCGCACCAAACAGTAACACGCAATGGATGCATTGGCTTTTCCACATATCCTACATATTGTTTGATTAGTAAATTTCACTTTGTTGAAGCGTTAAGCGACTCATTTCATCAAATATAAATAATATTCTGAGTTTCTGTGAAAGAAAGAATGACATTGATGTTGCCAGATCCAAAATACCCGATATGTCAAATCTGATCTCGTTATTGGGACAACCTATAGTATTTTCAAAGTTGTTGATCTTCAAATATAAAACGTAATATGGTCTGTCGAACTCTGTCGACAATATGAAGATTAGGAGAACTGACGATATTCAGTAGTTTCTTCTTCCGCTCTTTTGCACTTTTCGCTACATTGTCTCCAATTTTTATTCATAACATATTACTACTCAAAGAACAAGTCTTGTGAGGATACTCAACAAAAACCCTCAACATATGATCTGAAAATTGCATAATTCAGTAGAGTAGATCTCCTAGAGTCTTAGGTATACTACCGATGCTGTAGCTTACACCCTTTCCATAGGGTGATGCTTTCAAAATTGAGGGTTAAAAATAATTTCATCACAGGATTAACTATTTATTCCTTTTGGTGATAATTTCACGAAATAATTTCCGGAAGTATTGTGCTCACCTTTCACTATATTAAGCAGTTCCCAACAATACTAGATTAAATCGTTTAAGCCGAGCAGCTGCGAGCACTGCAGACGTTTTGTTCCTAATATTAATCAACACTAGACCATCAGGCACTCCAAGTGGTTCCACTTTACCTAGAAAAACTAGTATTTAAAAGTGATTGATAGGGTTTTCTCTGATAACTGCACACTCTTCGGTTTTTCAAGCCACATGACTTATAAAGAGAAGAGGATGGCACAATCTTATCATTTGGGGAGTCTTAAGCATCCTTTAGTGTTGCGTCTAGTGGAAAGATCCAGTTCAGTTTTTCTATATGATTAACTATTATAGTCCTTAATTGTGGAACGAGGGTATAAATATTGTTAATCTTCATTTTCCATGGAGTATCGAATAGTATACATTCGTTTATCTACCAACCACAAGCTACTACAACGGCATGTCATGTTGTCCACTTTACTATATAGGCCTACGTGCTGTCTCTTGTAGCTTAGATCATGGCACTAAACGAGACATTATCAAACACACTTTCTCGAATTTAAATTTCTAAATTTTAATGCACAATCATCATCTACCAATCTATAATCTCGAGTATACACACAAATAAACCCAGAGTACGATAACGTTTTTATTAAATGTGATATTATTTAGTCTTTCGGCCGAATTATATTTAAGCGTTGATCAAAATACACAAAATAAAAAAAACAACAATTAAATGGATATTCGCCCATCGTTCGTGTTTATGAATAATGAAAAACAAATCCTGTTTAGGTAAAATAACAAACAAAATTCGCAGCAGCGGAAAAACACTGAGATGATATCATCCCTATAAAGTGAAAATGGAGGAATGAAAATGTGTCCGACCGAAATCGTTGAAATTAATTAAAAATAAAATTTGTGCCCGGCTAAAATATTTATCTTATATAAATTTATATTCGAAAAGGATTCATTATGCAAATGTTTAAATTAGTTTCGAAAAGTAGCTCTGCGTCGTTGTTGCCGTGCACATCCGTGACACTATCAGAACACCAGAATAAATTACACAACATGGATAATGCCAAGGGTAAATATAAAATCAGGGTCAATTAGAATACAAACCTTTTTGGACTCTCTTGATCTATATGGTATGTTCAATCTCTCTCTGTCTCTGTGTGTGTGTGTGTATGTATTTATACAGAACTGAAATTTAAGAAGATTTTGTCCTTTGGTCAATTTTCCTTTTTTTTTTTTTAATTTTTGGTATTGCTAGGATATAACGTAAAATAATATCGCTTTAATAAATAATAATGGAACAAAAAGGATGTTTGGGTTGAAAATTTCCATCCTGGAGTGTATATACAAAATAAGAACTTAATCCATTGTAATTACAATTTAATCTCGTCCCTCGATCCCCGCAGATTTGTCAACGTGTATGAGAGATAAAAGTGTATGTACTATAACATAAACTGGACATTTTTGCCTTGGTATAATTTATATGCTGTGGGATTGCGAGAAAACATATCATTTTTGGAAAGCTCGTTTGCTTAGGGTATATTCCTATATGCCAATGATATTTTTGACGGCTCTTACAGGCCATTGCTGGCCTGTACCGTGTCAACAATCTTACTCTTACTGACGGACAGACCCTTTCAAGATTGCGGCATCATTCCTCAGGAATTTCTGATTGAAACGAACTCCGTATGTGCCATCAACGTCCCGTTTAGGGCCACATATCACACGCATGATTCTTCTCCCAAATGTTAGAAGCCATCTTTCGTACTCATCTGTCAAGATCCAACTCTCACATTCATACATGTCAACGGGTCTGATTTTGATTTCAGAAGTGGACGTACCTTGATATTCTCTCTCACACTCATATTTGAATGTCATCACGTGTGGCTATCACTACTGAAATCATTTGCGTCTTGGTCTCGAAAACCAGAGATCAGATATTTGGTTTTAAGCTAAACACTGTTTCAGTGGATCAAGTATCTCTTTCACGAAAGTAGTATCCCAACATGAGATTTTGACGGAATCCTCCGTGGTATAGTCAACGATAATTCACTCCGCCAGAGTAGTAATTCTTTCCAAAATAATGTATGACAGTAACTTATATGCTGTTAAACGAGCTATACCAGAAATCGACATGGTTACTGATTGGCTTCTGCCTGTTTTAAATTTCCACAGATCATATGAGGTGGTTTATCCATCCAGGGATATGTGGTTCTCACCAGATTTGCTCAAGCAGTTATCCGAATCGCTTGTATTCTTCTCAGATGGATCTCTCTCTCTCTGAACAGGGTGCTGGCTTTGGTTACTACTGTCCATCGCATGTTTTGAGAATATCTGGCAGTTTGGGGTCTTACTGTACTATTCATCAGGCGGAATTAATTGCGGCGTGGTTTCAGCTTTTAATCTCGCTGCTGACGACAAAGTGATCATATTTTGTACGAATAGTAAAACTGTCCTCAACTCATTAAACAATTCTCTAACCAGTTCTAAACTGGTAGGTGATTGTAAAAAATTACTGAACCAACTTGGTTGTATTAATAAGGTAACGGTAATGTGGGTTCCTGCTCATTGTGACATTAATGGCAACGAAGTTGGAGATAGGTTGGCTAAAACTGGTTCTCGCTTATTTTTCGTAGGCCCTGAACCAGCAGCTACTATACTTCTTCACATAGTGAAACAAACAATTAAAACCGTTGCCCTATCGAATTTAAAGCTGAAGTGGTCAACCATTCTTGCCGCAAGGCGAAATACTTTGTAAGGGGGCTAAATCCGAAGCTGACCAAATACATTATTTCATTGGACGATGGGACAATGTGAGAATATTGGTTTCTTTACTTACTGGCCATGGCCGTTTCAAAAGTCATCTTCAATGCATGGGACTTGCCAGTTATGCCGTATGCGATGAATGTCTAGAGGATGTTGATGACAGTTTACACTTCATCAGCAGCTGCCCGGCGTTTGAACGCATTAGATCCCTTGTGTTCAACTTCAGGATTATTCCTGTAAATCAATTGTCGTCTCTGCCCTGGTTCAAACTGTTCCAGTTTGCTAAGGCTTCAGAGCGCGCATGTGCGATTTGATGAATCCTAGGTTTGCACCTTGGGCCCTTTGTGGCATTGAGTTCGGAAACTCTAACGGTTCCAGCCAATGTTAATAATAATAACAATAACTTGTATGCTGTATAAAGAAGCGCTACACCGCGATAGTCCTCGCATTTCAAGGGATCTTGAATATTGGGCATAATGCGGCCACTTTTCGTTCTTCAGGCATAACTTGATTTCACCATACCAATCGAACAAAGTCGAAATGGCACTTCCACAAAGTAAGCCCTCCGAATATTAAGAGCTCTGAATTAATGCAATCAACTTCTGTTGAACAGTTTTCCTTTAACGGCCATGGTGAATTCCTCATGATGGAACGTTAAATAGGCCGTAAAATGGTCACGCCATGTATCGAGTACCGCATCGACGTTGACAAAGAGTTTTACATACTGGACCCGAATGGTAGTTGTTTTTTTTTTTACGTTTTGTTTTAGTTGGGTGCAGGGCGGACCTTAGACTGACCTAGCTCCTTGTAACTGTCAGAGCTCCTGCACCCAACGCGCGATCCTTCAAGTAAAGGTTGATAGCTGCCTTAAACTTGTGCGTTTTATACTTCAACGGAAATTGAAAAGTTGACCAAAATCATAAGGTAAGGTGCAATTGGTGATTCCTTTAAAGAAATGACGCGAATGACACTCATTCAAGAATTGTTGTACTCTTAAGACCTTAGCCTTTCAACAGTCGCGCTTCTTCTGCCTGTAAATGCGTTTCGCTGTCCTCCTATCAAATACTGCTTTATTTCTTCTTTCACTTGTAAACCGAATCTGAACTTCTTTGTGGGCTATATTTCGTGTTGCTCAACAGCAATATGACACTCCTCATCAAACCAATCATTTTCGGACTTAGTTTTCACTATACGAAGAGGCTGCTGACCGGCATTGACTACTGAGGCTTTTAATACTTTCCAGACAGTGTTCACATCATCAGATTGGTAGTAAGGTCGCAAAATGCTATTACTGGCAAGATCTTAATATTTTCGTAGCGTTTCTTCATTTATCATACTCACAGGACAGTCGTGTTCTTTATTTCCTTGCCCTTCTTGACTTGTACGAAAATGTCCATCGTTAATTTGCAGTTACCAGATAATGGTCACTGCCTGCATTTTGTTGACGACCGTTTCCATATGGATGTTTTATGAGGAAAGAATGTACTTGCCACTCGATCATGAGCGATCGCGAAGTATATCATTCTTTTCCCATCTTCGGTCGCAGTTTCGTGTCGGGAGTACGAACATATATTATTTCATAAGCCGGTCCGATTTCTGCCAGCTATAACATTAATAAGTTACCAATCACAAACCTAACATCGTGCTCAGGTAAAGGGCCCATCAGATTATCTTGTGGTTGGCTTACACATTCGATTATCGACTGCCTGAAAGTCCAGTACAGCCTTGTTTACCTGTACCCCAATGTACCTGTACCCCTTCTTGACTTGTACGAAAATGTCCATCGTTAATTTGCAGTTACCAGATAATGGTCACTGCCTGCATTTTGTTGACGACCGTTTCCATATGGATGTTTTATGAGGAAAGAATGTACTTGCCACTCGATCATGAGCGATCGCGAAGTATATCATTCTTTTCCCATCTTCGGTCGCAGTTTCGTGTCGGGAGTACGAACATATATTATTTCATAAGCCGGTCCGATTTCTGCCAGCTATAACATTAATAAGTTACCAATCACAAACCTAACATCGTGCTCAGGTAAAGGGCCGATCAGATTATCTTGTGGTTGGCTTACACATTCGATTATCGACTGCCTGAAAGTCCAGTACAGCCTTGTTTACCTGTACCCCAATGAGAAATCCGTCTCCAAAATTCGGGTCATCTCCACTGTATAGCATTGTATATACATGGACTCCACTTTTAGGCCATCGAGTGCATTGGAGCGCTACGAGTTCCAGCGCCAGATTTTATAAGTGACTACACGTTTTATACGTGCCGATCCTCAATCTCGGATTCGGGTATTTAAGCGGAGGTCATTGTTGTTTTGGCGATTTCCAATATTTTTTTTGGCTTGTTGACATTTTTAACATTTGTTGTATTTTACGGACGCAGGGCGTCAGCCCAGCGATCCAACCAGATTTAGTCGCCTTCTACGACAAGTTTTGGATACTGAGGTGGTATTATTTGGGTCTTAGGTTTCGTTCGAATTATTTACGAAACATGACTGACCCCACCCACAGCGTCCAATGAAATGTAGAAAAGTTTATTGTATCGAGATACTGAACTCGTCCACCTGTATTAGCCTCTTGGATCCGCATATACCAAAAAAAGGTGATACTATATAGAAAAACTTCATCTGTTGAATCTGCATAAATTTTTGTCTTCATACCTCGTATGTACCATAACTAAATACACATATATAATCATATCTCTAATCTAGTCTTCTTCCTTTATTTCAGGATATCATTATGTAATAATATATAAAAAAACTATCTCCGATCAACCTTTTAAAATTTGCAGCATGTACGAGAAAATTTTTGTAATTTTTCCTCCTAGCACGCAAGATGGCATAAAGTACCATTAACTAAATTTACATCTATGTATCTCGTCTCCTTAAACATATTAAATTTTATGTTTATCACATTTGGGAAATCAGAAAAATATAAATATACCCATCTATATGCTGTATATGCTATAAGTACATATCATATCTACTGTGCTATGCATATACTCGAATGTATGCTGTGCTGTGTATGTTGAACGAAATTCATTAAATTAACGATACATATATAGAAGGAAATTGAAATTAGCTGTATCTATAATATGTCTTCTAATATTGCATCTCAATTTACATATAATTTATGACCTTACAATTATATCGATTTACGATGAAACTAGAACCGAAAGCCCTTCGGACCTACGATAATCTGATTCGAGTTTATACATAATACATCGCCTGGCTCAATATTTTTTTTCTCTATGTACATATGTAGTCTTGTGTATATGTGTATATACTCGTACAGTCTTCTATATGTCTCCTATGCAATCATAATAAAATATAAACAAAAAAACCAAAGAGGAAAAACACAATCCCAAAAGCTTAAACAATTTATATAATTTAACTTTTTTAGAGCTTTTTTGTTTTAACTTTATTATTTTATCATATATGTAAGATTAACCGACTCAAGACAAATATCGAGATGGAACAAAAAAATATTATCTTAGGTTGGTTCCTAATATCCTGTTTCTAAACGAATACAGATGTGCGAGCTTTTTTTTTATTCAATGTATGTTGGAAACATACTAACGTAATGGGAGATTGTGGATATTATTATGGTGTACGAGGGAACCTAGACGACAAGCCTTGGGCTTCTGACACTTTTAGGTGCCACTAGCAGAAAATGCTGGATCAGCCTGTGCATTGTTGTTACCTGTCCAAAATCTAAACCAACCTATAAAATAGTACCTCTGATATTAATACTAGAGGAATTTACCTCTTGGAATAATTATGTGTGTCTGACCTATAGCCATCTTTATTGTGGGCAATAGACCTACCTTTTTGACATTTAGGGAAAGTCTCATCCTGGACAGTCTTAGATGACGTTACTCTGGCCATATATCTGGCCAACGCTACATATGAAATTAATGAATTTAGGAAGCCAAGAAACACTGATTGTGAACTTTTAAGACTCCATTCTAACCAGTCACTTATATCTGCGGTAATGAATATAAAAAAGTGTGGAGGAATGAAAATGACAGCTGACAAGCTCATTTAGATCTTATAACAAAATAATTATATAGAATTTGTTTTATTTTAGAGCGTGTATGGAACCCATAGTGAGAGGGAAATTATTGGATGGTTTTGTAAAGTATGGGAACTCCAAATTGAAAATACATATATTTTGTAACCTTATGGAATTCCAAGTTCTACTTCTGAATTTAAACTTCAAAATGACAGAGTAACATTCTTTGGTATTGTGGCAATAAACGCTTTCTTCTCGAATTTGTATGCTTCAACTACAGATGGTGCAGCTAGAATGTTTCAGTTTAGAAGAATATCACCCAGCTTACTATGCTCATGCCATATAATTATCAGTTATCGAACTCTTATAACGGGTGAGCATTTATCGGTTTAATTTTGAACCACCGGTTTTTTCGAATCTGGTAATACTTATGTCGTTATATTCTGTCACAAAATTCAGTATATTATTATACTGAACAAAATGAATCGGTTTACGCCAAAAACAAGTCCAAAATTTGGTCGCAGAGAAGGATCAACAGTGCCCAGTATACGCAAGTTTATTGTTAAAATTCGTGAAACTAGTTAAATTGTTCATACGCCAAGACGTGAGGGTGCTCGTAAACCCGAAAATATCGAAGATATCGAATGAGGACGGCGCAATCATCAGGTCAATGCAGACACCTATCGTACCATGATAACTGTTTTTTTTCTTCATGGCAGTTTGGTTTCAACAGGATGCGATGTTTGGTTTCAACAGGATGGTGCAACTTGCCACACATCTCATACCATAATCGATTTATTGCGTCAAACATTTGATGGCCGTTTGATTAGCCGAAATGGTGATGTCAATCGGCCGGCAAGAGGCTGCGATTTAACACCATTGGACTATTTTCTGTGAGGCGCCGTTAAAGACAATGGTTATGCCGACCAACCAGAGACAATTGAGGATTTGAAGGCCAATATTCGTGATGTCATCGCCGAGATACGACCCCATACATTCAAAAAAGTGCTCGAAAATTGGTCCGATCGAATAGGGTAGTGTGAGGTCAGCCGCGGATATGAATGAAATAATATTCCATCTCTAATCGGAACTATTGTACGTTCTGATTGTTTTATTGCATTTAAATTTAAGCTTTTAAATGGCCTACCCTTTATAAGAAATGCTCAATCGAAATGCAAAAAAATATATTTCGGAAAGCTCTGATTTAGGCGACAATGTAGAATGATGAAAGTTTTACCGTATCTCTTGAAAACCCAGATATACATTTAACTAATAATCGACATTATAGGCTTGACACTGATTCAAATTGCATACGCTGTACTGTGTCAAATTGAATCTTATCCGAGTTAGCTATAAACGGTGGAATACACTCGAGAGTATATGTTGGATCGATACCTTAGGCTGCAAAATCCCATTTAAAAGCAATTAGAGAGTAAAAGTTATTTGAAATGTGGGACGAACGAATAATAAATAATGTATAGACGAGCTTCAAAATATTTTGAAGCCAGAGAATGTAGCTTCAGAAGTATTAGGAAAGGAGAATATGGATACACTAAAGGCCGCAGGTGTTTTAGCATTTTGGTTTAAAAATCTGAAAACTCAAACAATAGCAATGAGTTCTGAAATATAAACTTATTAAAACCAGTACTGGTAAATAATAGAAACAAAGATGTTGCGTCGTTAAAACTTTTCTACAAGATCCAGGTTTGAGTTCAAAAGAAATTATGGACATGTTGGAAAAAACCTTCTGCATAAACTGTATCTAATTGATCCGGAATGTGCAAGTGATGTGCTTGAGGTTAGTGAATGCTATACAGGTACCCAAAAACCTTCCGTATACACAAAGAACCCCATAGAAGATTATAGACATATTCAAATTCTATAATATATATTGTTACTACAATCATTCTATAATGTTGATCGTTAAAATACGCAATATATACAAGATTGTACACTCTCCGTGGCCATTTCATTCAACAACTCAAAACACAAAATTTCTTGATAATAAACTTCAAGTGATAGGGTCAATATACCAACTTAACTGTCGTCGATAACTAATCGACATCTCACAGTAGTACTCTTTTGTGTTGCTTTCCAGTTTAAATTATATATTAGTCATGTTAACAGTGAAACCTTTTAGACAGCGAAACCTCTTGAAAAACCTGTGGAACAATAAGATCATAGCTTGAGTCTTCTTATCGGCCCAATAACAAATTTAAGAACTAGTACGGCTGCAAAAATATATTAAAAGTGAAAATAAGTGGAACCTAAACGGGGATAAGGGCAAAGTTCACAAAAAGCCCCAACAATTTATCTAAGTTCAAATCGACTAGTTAAAATCAAAAAGGCCTAAAAATTGGAAAACTACGACTTTCAATATCTATCGACAGAATATTTATAGAGCTTTTACTTCGATTCTATAGCTTGCTATAGTAAATTGTTTGCTTGCATTGCTTGAGTTACCTCAATTGCTTACTTTTATTGCAGATATTTCAGCATATACTGCTGCGTTTCTTGAAAACTTCGCTTCACCAGAAATCGATATAGTTATTTACTGTGGTTGTCCTTTTTGAGATTTATAATCTTCGCAGAATTATCTCAAAGAATGGTATTAATTTGCTTATCCATTTATAAATAGCGGGCTGTCGTAAAAGATTTTAGGAAAAGTAATAAAAAATTAAAATTTATTATCAAAAATTATTTTATTGCTTTTCAAAATATTCGCCTTTAATATCTATACACGTTTGAGTATACGCTCTTAATATCTATAAAGACACTTTTGCCAGTCCCTAAGACGAAAGCTCCAAAACATGGATTTCAATCGCTTCTTAAGGCGATAAAAATCGTTGTCTACGAATTTTATCTTCGATTGTTGGGAACATGAAGAAGTCACTCGGTGCCAAGTCGTGGATGTAAGGCGGATGACCCATCAGTTCTATCGGTTCAATGTTCAAATACTCGCGTTATCGTGCTGCAAAATGATTTGCCGTTGTTTTCTCTCAATTTGATGAAAAACTCAGGCAAAAAAACAGTCGCATACGTGACTATGTGTTTATACGACTGTTGCTTAAGTGACTATGTGTTTATATTTTTAAGAACAACACTTGCTACATGGCCAGTGATGTCGTTACTATTTGCCCCTTAACGCTCCGAACTTGCACGTTGGAACTAGTCAATTGCCCTTTTACTTATACTCTCATATCCATGACATGCCAACTGTCACGATCTTGTACACATTTTCAACATCAATGTTTTCTGGTACAATAGCTGTTTTTGGACGACCTTCAAACACTCGTATTACTATTTTCTAATTACTTTTACGGCAGCCCTCGAAAATAAAAATTAAACCATGATCGGGTTGGTTATTTTTGGAAAGACGATGATTCAAATACTCTTTCTGTACTTCATAGAGTTTCCAATAAAACAGAACAAATTGAAGTTTGGAGACATCCTCAAACTTGAATGATTGATAGAATTAATTGAATGTCCCAACGTTCTTTTCGTCAATTATTTATTGAATTTACATCGACGTCGAATAGTTGGATCAGTACTGACAGAAAACTATGTTGGAATTCATCTGTTCTAAATGGTTTTTGATGTTGTGGCCATGCCCAAAATGATGCGTATGTAAAGAACGCTGACCATTTCAATTACTCCTGGTCAACAAATGGTATTCTTATAAAGGTTACAACTATCTATATGCTAGCAGTTTTTATAACCATTTTCCATTTGTAGAGGCACTGTTGATGGGGTATCCACAGATGGAATGTGTATGACAACAACGAAGATTTGAACCAGAATTTTAATCGTTCTTAGCAACATTTCAGAGAGCAAATATTCGTTGCACTAGGTGCTCTGGTTACTAAATTTTCATATAAATTTGGCAGTAAAGATTATTACGGGAGTCGTTCACCTCCTCTCGGGTTGTGAAATGAAATTCTAGTTAGGTTTGTATTGCTTTACTTTTTACCGAATGCAGTAAATATAACTACCAACTCACATAAACAGGCCTTTTGATAAGCTCATTGGGATTAATGAAGGAATGGAGAGGTTGTGGAGATTCATTCAAAGAATAAACAATATATGGGTTCATTCTGGTGCTATCAAGATTTCATCCGGTCATTCAGATTACATCCGGTTTTTTTTTAACGGTCTTTACAGGCCATAATTGGCCCGTACCGTGTCAACTATCTGGCTCCATCGGTTTCGATCACGAGTCAACTCTTCATATTGTTGCAAGCAACCAGAAGATGCCAGATCGCTTTCTACGCCGTGGAGCCATCGTCGCCGACAGCGACCTCTTCGCCTACCGAAAGGCGGTTCTTCCCTTAAAGATCGCTGTATCATTAGTTTTGGATCAGCACGCAGAACGTGACCGAGCCAGCGTATTCGCTGTCCTTTGATTTCATGCACGATATCAGGAATTTGCATTAAATTCCTGATCTCGTGATTGAATAGAACTCGGTATGTGCCATCAACGTCGCGTTTTGGGCCATATATCACACGCATGATTCTTCTCTCGAATGTTAGAAGCCATCTTTCGTACTCATCCGTCAAGGTCCAATTCTCACATCCATACATGACAACGGGTCTCATCAACACTCTGTACAGTTTCAGCTTATCCGCCACTTTCCATTCGTCAGGCATAACTTCATTTCGCCATACCAATCGAACAAGGTCGAAAAGACAGTTCCACAAAGATAGCCCTCCGAATATCAAGAGCTCTGAATTAATGCAATCAACCCCTGGTGAACGATTTTTGTTTATTTTCTGCATGGCCATTGTGAATTCCTCATAGGATGGATCCTCAATGAACATCTCTGCGGTCTGTATTTGAGGGTATTCAAATACAGCTTGTGATAAATGTGGAACATTAAGTAGATCAGAAAAATGTTCACGCCATGTATCGAGTACCGCATCGACGTTAACACAGAGGTTTCCATCCTGGTCCCGAATGGCAGTTGACCGAGATCTTAAGGTATGGTGCAATTCGGTGATTCCTTTATAAAGAAACCACTTGAATTGTGCTCATTGCTGAGTTGTTGTACTCTTAAGACCTTGGCCTTCCACCATTCGCGCTTCTTCTGTCTACAAATGCGTTTAGCTGTCCTCCTAGCAAGAACTGCCTTGTTTTTCCTTGCGATTGTAAACCGAGTCTGCGCTTCATTGTGGGCTATATTGCGTTGCTCAACAGCAAGACGACACTCCTCATCAAACCAATCATTTTTGGGCTTAGTTTTCACTACACCGAGAATGTGCTGGGCAGCATCGACAACCGAAGTTTTCAATACTTTTTCATTTATCAGACCTTCACAGGAGAATCGCGTTTTATATTCTCCTGTCCTCCCTGACTTGTACGAAAATTTCCATCGTAGCTTTGCAGTGACTATAGATAATGGTCACTGCCTACAAATTTTGTTGACGACCGATACGATCTCACGTCTTGGACAACCCGAGCCCGCCCTTTTGAAATCAACACATGGTCAATTTGGCTTCGGGATGTTTTACGTGGATGTGTCCATGTTTCTAAGTGGATGTTTTTATGAGGAAATAATGTACTTGCCACTTTGAGATCATGAGCGATCGCAAAGTACATCATTCTTTCCCCATTATCGGTCGTAGTTTCGTGTCGAGAGTACGGACCTATGTTATTACATAAGTCGGTCTGATTTCTGCCAGCTCTAGCATTAAAGTCACCAATCACCAATCTGACATCGTGCTCAGGTATAGAGCCCATCAGATTATCCAAATTATTGTAAAATAAGTCTTTATCTTGGGGTTGGCTTACCTCAGTGGGTGCATGTAAACAAACAATTGACAGGTTGGCTAATCGCATGTGCAAGCGAAGCTTACACATTCGATTATCGACTGCCTGGAAATCCAAGACAGCCTTTTTTACCTGCGGCCCAATGAGAAATCCAACTCCAAGATTTCCGAGGTCATCTCCACTGTGTAGCAACGTATAGCCTTCGGACACATGGTCTCCACTTTTAGGCCATCGAGTTTCTTGGAGCGCTTCGAGTTCCAGCCGATACTGCTTCATACATGTGATAAGGCCGGTCAACGCGCCAGGTTTTCTTAATGACTGCACGTTCCACGTGCCGATCCTCATTCTCGTATCCGGGTATTTAAGCGGGGGGTCATTCTTGTTTTGGCGGTATCCGATTTTGTTTTTATTGTTGACATTTTTAACATTTTCACTTTTTTTACGGATGCCGGTCGTCAGCCCAGCGATCCAACCAGATTTAGTCGCCTCCTACGACAAGCTCTGGACACTGTGGTGGTATTCTATGGATCTCATGTTTCGTTCGAAATATTTACGAAACATGTTTGCCCCCAACCACAGGGCCCAACCTCATTAATTCCTCTTAAACGATCGTTTATTTGAAACACTCTATAATATAGTCCAATATAAGATATGAGGTTAGATAAATACTGTCGGGTGTAACCGAGTTAAATCAAATTATATGCCAACAACTACATAATTTGATTAATTTCGAATATATTTTCGAAACACAACCGTATATGGTCGTCTAAATATATATAGTTTAAGTATCCCTTCAAAAGTTTTCCAATCACATAAGTAATGGTGCAACAATGAAGTATATACAATTTGGCAAACATATCCGAACTATTTCAAAAACCAATTTTCCAAAAAACCGTAAATCTAATCTATCTAACATCTTGAATATATACGTACACAAACCAAAGTGAAACTTATAAGTTATAACTAAGTTAGATTTTGAGATATTGCATACACACAGCACAATATAATTTATCGCCATCAATTATAGAACATTTTCCGACTCACAAACAAAAGTATAATAAATCGATTTTCCAATTTTCCCGAAATTACATGTATTTAAAATAAATGAAAAATAATTTTTCATTATTACCATCATTAATATGCTTAAGATGATATTTTTTTTGTTGTTGTTCTTCTTATTTATTTCGACATATAATAGAAGAAAATTTAATGAACAATAACAATAGGAAAATTTAAGGATATTTTTTTTATTTTATTTAATAATAAAATAAAATATGTTTTATTTTTCGTTATAACAAAATCTTAATAAAATTTGTAATAAGATATTGTTTTTTTTGTTCTGCAAAAATTTTTTCATTTTGGAAAAGTTGCTGTGCGATCTGTGTATTACATTTTGAATACGTAACAATGTTTTGCATAATTGACTTTGAAGTTTTCTTAATTTAGAGCTTTTCAGCTTGTTGTTCGAATAAATTATTATTTTTGCTATATTTTAATATTCATTTATGATAATTATTGCAGATTTCGATTCGGAAAATCATCGTCCCGTCCTCTGAACGAGGAGTTTATATTGTAATATTGACATAAAGCTTATTTATTCAAATAAAATGTATATTTAAGGCACTAAAGAAAATTGGCAAGTGGCAAGTTTTCTATATAGTTTACATGTATACATGGTGTCCCTATTAGATATTGATTTTTTCTTCTTACCCATGATATTATTTCGTAACAACCTTAACAACACCATTTATCTGATGTAACCGAAGCGATATCAGTTATCTGAACCGATCAAGTATTTGCGATCTATCAGGCAATAATCTCCTAACTTCTTATTCATACGAAATCCTATATGAAACGAGCGGTTGAAATGCTACTTTACTTGGCCAATTTAGTATATGACACAGTTGGGTGAGTTTACACGGCTTTTCACATCTGAAAAAATTTATGTTTTGTTGTAGTAACTGACGCGCCATCTTTTATCAAATCTAATTGTAACTAAAGCACCATCTGTTGTAATATCTTCTTAATAGAATTTGTGATATAATGTACAAGTTTTTATTCGACTGTATATTCGCACGACTGAATCATTTAATGTTATGGTGTGGTTTATCTAGCTGTTGTTGTCTGCAAGGATTTAATACAAGTAGTTAATTGTTAACCAAACCGAATGCCGAAAACCGTCTATAAATTGTTTCAAGATGTGTTGTATTCGGCCTCCCTGACTCCTTTTATTATTAAAAAAAAATTCGGAACAACGCAAATGGTGTTAAAATGGATGCTTTTAGAATATCAAATGGAACCACTAGAACCTGTTGATATGTTCGCACTAAATGTAACCAAATAAATATTGAGTAACCAGAAATTTGGAATGGTTACGTAATTTAATGCCAGCAATCCGCTTACTCCCCGTTCTTTGTTATTTTCTCGTTATTAGTTCAACGGAGTATAGACTACACACACGATTATACTTGCGGACTACATATTCTTTAAAACATATTCTCCTGGTCAGTGGATAGTGTATTAAGAACAAAAGCACAAGAAGTGTTCAACAGTTTCTTCTTCTCCTCACCACACTGTTCGCAGTTTGCGATGTTTCAAACTTATGGTTATTCAAGATAATGACGTCACTTCTAAAACGGGGTCAGTCCTACAAAAGTAGAGGCCGCACCCCAACTCGCCAATTTATAAGCCAATATATACCTATGTGACTGGGTATCCAGTGAAGTCTAACTTTATTCAAACTACCTAGTTGATTAAAGGCATTTATCTTCTCCAAAACAAGTTTCGATGAATCGTCTTTAGAGCAGCCTGGCTGTCAGAAATGATGCAGATACGACTATCTCTGCAAATCATCTCCTTTACAACGAGTGATTGTTTCAAAATTGCAACAATTTCCACCTGAAAGGCAGAAGCGTTCCTACCAAGGGGGATAGATAATTCGACCTCATGATGGGTTGTATGTATAACCCAGCACAAGCTAGATTACAGCATAATGATCTGTCAGTAAAGATCATCATATAGTCACCGGAAGCGTAGGATGGGCTATATTATACTCCCATGTGTGAATTCCGGTAATAGCTATACCCAAAATAATTTCCCGAAGACGTGATTCGTGTCCACAGTGTTTCCGAGTGCATGTGGGCAATTGTGTGCCGACCAAACTCCCTCCATATTTGACAGTGTCCAAAAGGACTACGGCAAATGAGCTTATGGGTCTGATCACCAAAACGTACACGCGCCTGGGTTTCAGCTCCCATGATTTACCAAATGATTGCTTGCATTTGTAGTAAATGTTGCATGCTTTCTAGCATTTCCTTTCTTTATGTTATTGCCAAGTAATTTTCCGATCTAACCAGATCCTCAGATACTTGACTTCAGAAGAGAGCGGGTTCGTATTAGCATGTTTTTGGAAGACTCAAGTATTTCAAAATCCGGCGTCTAGTGATAAAAAACATCTCAGTTTTCCAAGGGTTAACTGATAGACCTTGGTCACACCAGGCTACACCTATGTTAATCGTAATTTCCATGTGGTCACATATTACATCCAGAAACAGTGAAGTGTGAACATTTTAAAGTCAAGGATAAACGAGGTTTTCCTTTCAGGAAAGACCACACCAACCCTATCTTTTCTGGAGTTTTGTCAGTCCTCTCTAAAGGGTATGTCAGTCAGAAATTTCAATATAACAGTGGGTGATAGAAATAATTTCCCAAAATTTTGTAGGCGTGATTCTTAATCACTGATCCTACATCATACACTTTAGGTTCACCATTATAGTGTTGTGATCTATATAGCTATTTATTTATAAGGATACGCCACTATAGATTAACTTCTAATCCAAATTTAAATAGCGCCTTTGTGAATCTATAGTCTATCTATACTTCAACGCATTTATGAAAAATTTACCAGAAATATATAGTTTTTTGTGAATAAACTCCTGGCTACCCTAATTGAGATATTGTTACGACTCTCACGATTCGTTTAAAACGGTCAGAGTTAAGTCAAACAGTCACTTATCTTAATTTTACACAAGAAATTGTTGGGGCTATGACACTAATCTTATGCACGCAATTTATTATTAAATTCACTAATTCATTTTGAATCCCAGACTAGTCACTTGCCACCTTGCTACTACTCGTGGGCACTTTGACACTAATCTTTACTATAACATTTACAGCGAAGTAGCGCTGCTTATGTACAAATCAGTGGGATTATGTTTCCATTCTTCTCGCAACGGTCAATTCAGTAGTATATACATTTCGGTGTAGTATATTTCGAGATGTTTCCAGGTGTCACTGTTAGTAGTGCCTCCTATTACTACTCGATTTCTGTACTCGTTGTATTCTACTGATGTCTACTCGCGCGTTGTTTATTTCTCTTTTCTCATTTGATTAACACTTCTCAAGCTGAAATCGAATATCAATAACGCTTGAAGCGTTTTAGATATAACACCTCTCACTCTCCGCATTAAACTAAATCAACAAAGTTATTATAGACAATGGTCTTCACTTGGAGTGGAACCAGCTTCTATTTTGACTACTACTACGTACTGCTACGTTTACTGCGTCGATTTAGGCATATACGTTCCAATATTATCATCTGGATAAAGTTGGCCATAAACTAATAAGCCATAAAGTAATAAGGTGGTTTGAATTTCTTCTCTACTTCTATATTGCACTGATGTAGCACGTAGTCATGATGTTGAAGGTAACTACTCCTAGGAGTGCTTCTTTTAACAAAGATTTGATTTTTGACTGTCAGGTACTATCCAGTATTTGAAGCGTAGTAGATTGTAGTTTCTCAAATGATAAATGGCTTTGCCATCTATTTAGCATAAATATGTTACTAAATATGTTACTAATTGTGTACTGATACTACTCCAAAAGTTTTTATTTGTGGTTTGAAATATTTGTCTTTAACATGTGTTCTTTGACTGTTCACGTTTTAACGAGGTTACGAAAAATATTGATATATACCTGACCATCATCTAACACCAGACAAAGTTATTGATGTTATTCTGGCAGATCGAAATCCGTGAGCGGCATTGTATCACGGTTTGGTGAGGAGTTGACGTTTTTCGAAAGAATCAAAAAACGCGATGAGTAATACTCGAAACAAACTTGGTGGTTAAATTTAAAGGGCCGACGTTGAATGTGAACCACACCTAAACATCAAGTTTGTTTCTGCATTAAATTTGACATTTCGATTTAAACCATGGAATGATACACAATCGAGCAACGCGTTATAGCTATTCAGGCATATTATGAAAATGGGCGTTCAATTCAAAATGCATATCGTGCACTTCGTGATTTTTCGGTCAATTTAATTGTTCACATGTGCGTACAATCGGAAAAATCGTGCAAAAATTTGACCAAACCGGGTCTGTAGGAGATTTTAAAACACCAGTGAATGCTCGTACTGTAGAAAATATTGCTGCTGTTCGCGATAGTTAGGCTGAAGAGCCGTCCACCTCAACTCGTCGTCGTGCCCAACAACTACACCTCTCACGCTCGCCGTGGATGAATATTATGCATAAAGACTTGCATTTACACGCTTATAAGGTGCAATTGACTCAATAACTAAAGCCTCTTTACCATCCCGAACGTCCTCAATGGTCAGAATGGTGGCAAGAAATGGCAACAGTAGATGATCAATTTTCGAAGAAAATCATCTCCAGTGATGAGGCGCATTTTCACCTCAGTGGATTCGTCAATAAGCAGAATTGCCGCATTTGGGCGAATCATAATCCAAGAGTGATTGTCGAAAAACCAATGTACCCACAAAGAGTGACTGTTTGATGTGGTTTATAGGCTGGCGGCATCATAGGGCCGTATTTTTTCCAAAATGAGGCTGATGTTCGCTATACTGATATGATAACGAACCTTTTATGGCCCGAATTGGAAGTTATGGATGTGAACGAATGTGGTTTCAACAGGACGGTGCCACTTGCCACAGAACTCTTTTGCGCGACAAATTATCTCACGTGGTTGCAATGTCAATTGGTCGCCAAGATCATGTGATTTGACATCTAACGGATCATGCGATTTGACATCTTCTTTCTTTGTGGTTATTTAAAAGAAAAGGTGTACGTTGATAAGCCAGCAACAATTCAAGAGCTAAAGGATAATATAATTCGGCACATTAACGGCATAGAACCTCAATTATGCCTAAGCGGCAACGAAAATTTGGAACATCGGGCGGAGGTGTGACGACGAGGTCGCGGCGGCCATTTGGCCGATATTTTGTTCCATACATAATTGAACCATACCATTTTATCATAATAAAAAGAATTGACAATAATTTCCTAAATAATTTGAGTTTTATTCAAAATCAACATCGGCCCTTAAAAATTAACCACCCATTGGTAGTAGTTTTTTTTTTTTTTTTTTTTTTTTTTTTTTTTTTTTTTTTTTTTTTTTTTTTTTTTTTTTTTTTTTTTTTTTTTTTTTTTACTACTTGGTAGTAGTAATAGTCCAAAAAGGAAGCAGCTTATAGTTGAGTCTGCTTGGTGAAGTATTACCTAGTGGTAGTCACATGAGGCCGAATGTCACAAAAAGACGGGGGTTAGGATTTAGTCCAGAAAATGGGGGTTAGGATCCACATGTGATGTCTATCGAAGATACCTCACTCGCCCAAAAAAAACATCGAGCCCGCAGTAAACATATATTGTTCTAGAAATCAGTGTTGGTGTGATTACAGTGTTACCATAAAACACTCTTATGCATGATTAGCCGTATAAAATCATCCTATACAGCTATATATATATACTTGTGTAAAATCATCTTAATGATCGATTTTCCTACAAACTCTGCTTGTTTTGACAATCATTTCACTTCATTTGATGTATGCTTGTGTGTACCTTTATCTCGAAACGTTTTTCATTTTTATTCAAACATGTACGGATTTTACATAAATATAAAACTTTATTTACCATTTTATACATAATCGACATTTTATTTACTGTATGTGAAATCTATAATAATATTGATAAGATCCCAAAAACTGTTTACTTAAGAAATAATTTTTATGACTCAATTAATTTCCAATATCAATTTGTTATATCTTCTGTGTACATACGAGTACAGATCTATAAATGAACAAAAATTTTAAAATATTCGATTCCCAAATTTGTCCTCTGCTCCGCACGAATGCCTGCCTGCCTTTGAATATTTATGTACATATATCGGTTTTATCTTTTATGGGCACAAAAGATGTTATCATTTTGTTTTTGTAACATTTTAACATTCCCAATTTCAACACACATAAATATTATTAATATGCAATATGGGTACAAGTACTCGTAGCACGACAAATGTTTTATGTATCATGGACTTCTTAATCTTCTTAATTGTATCATTCTGATAGACTAGAAAAGATACATCAGATATGGTGTGAAATAATATTTTGCCTGACTATATGAGACACTAAATGATTTACACCCTATACTCGTAAATGGTTAGCTTTCATCCCAACAAAGTATAATTGCAACACTAACACTGTCACGATAGATTAAATTCAATTGTCATCATAGAACAGTATACAATATATCTTCTATCTCAGAAATCAATCCAACCCAGACTTTGGAGCGTTGATCACAAGGCTCATAAAAACAATTGCCGTCTACCGTCAGACCCAATATGAGGATACCATTGATTAGTTTCAACTAGGGTTTGGCTGTCCTATATTTTTAGAAAAAAACGATATAATAATATTTCTCCAATTATAAGTGAGAGACGAATTCCGCCTCTTTCAGGAAATTTGAAGGGTTTAAATAAGTTAACTACCCATTAACTTTTGGGCTTAAATAACTATATGTATTGTATTATCAAGTTTAAACTTTCCCTCATTAAATGGGTCTGGAAAATGTCAATCAAGAATTACTCTAAAAGTAAGCTTCCAGTTCTCAGTAAAGCTATCGGTATTCAATTAGTATAATCCTTTGAGATTCTGGTTGCTGAGGACAGTTCCTTGATTCTCTCACAAAAGTTCTCTATGCAGCTCTCTTTAATCATCTTAGTGCGAGGTTGTAATTCGAAAAGACTCGCTTAAATTCACTCTATTCAACAATGCGTTTGGTCCTATTTAAAAAGTTTCGTCGTTTTCCTCCTAACGGTTTCCAATGCCTCATTCAACCAAAAAACTTTTAATATACTCTTTTTAATAGATAGAAAATCGTTTTTAAAAAGCTGAATGGAAACAAGCTCCAAGCCATCGGTTGACTTAATGATCAATCTTATAAGGGCATTTAAGATGGGAGTAAAGCCTTATAGAGCTCTTTATTTTTGTAGCTGGTTTTTATGACCTCTTGATCGTTTCTGATATGCATGTGAACAGACAGCGAAGCCTCGTCAGATACATTCAAGATACTAATCATCGTGTTCATTGAAGGACAAAATAATATTTGGTCCAGGACCTCGTTTTAAATGGCATCAACAAAGGTTGGTTTATTTTCCTTGTTCGTCACTTGAATATAAATGATATTATTCTGGGATTTAAATTCCAGGAGTTTTGGAGCTTAAACTCCAGGACGTAGTTGTTCTACATGCCAGAATATAACAGTCACTCTTCGAAGTTTTCTTTCGAGAGTGCGTCTATGGCTAATAAAATCGATTAGAATATACACTCCTGGACAAAATTAACGCATATTTTTTTTTGTAATAAAAAAAAATCCCGCTGGAAAATTTCAGTGGAACTGGTATCAAATGATCCCAAATTTATAATTTTCTCAAAAGAGGCACAAATGTGGCGCTATGGAATTATAGCGGCCATTTTTCATTGCAAAATCTGTTAAAATGTGTCGAACTATTTTTTTTTTAAATTTTTAAAAGCGGTTTATAAACATTAAAACTAGCTTTATTACAATTTAATTTGATTAATTTAATAATTAATATTCCCCCCCCCCCCGTGCCCTTACTACAGCTTCCATCCTTCTGGGCATACTAAGTAGAATGCTTTGTATCATTTCTTGCAGAATGAGATTCCACTCTTCTTGCGCTACAACTCTCAGCTCTGCTGTCGAATCTGGTGCAGGATATCAAGCTCTAATACGGCGTTTTAGAATGTCCCACACGTGTTCAATCGGATTAAGATCAGGACTCATTGGTGGCCACTTAAGTGCACGAATGCCAATATCTTGGAGATATTGTCGTACCGTTGCAGCAACGTGGACTGGAGCGTTATCATGCATTAACACAAAACTGTCATAACCTATGCAGCCCACATTTGGCAAAACGTGATCGCCAAGAATGTTCCGAGCATACCAGTCTGCATTCATCCTCAAACCAATTTCCATCAGCTCCGAACGGCCCTTCCAACTGATTCTACCCCAAAACATTATTGAACCTCCACCAAAGCTTACAGTTTCCACCAACTCTTCTGTATACAAGATTACGTCTATCTGGTTTCCATAATTGGATTCTGGTCTCATCTTAAAAGAGAACAGTGGCCCATTGATCAGTTCCCCAATTTGCATGAGTATGAGCAAATTCTAAACGGCTGGATTTGTGGCGAGGACGAAGCCGTGGAACTTTTACCGGCCGTTTTGGAGTAAGGTTCACTTCTTTTAATCTTCGTCTAACTGTTCTGACACTAATATTCACTTGACGCGCACTAAGTAACTCATTTTTGAGTTGAGTAGAAGTTCGCTTTCAATCTCGTAACGAATTCATTTTTAAAAATCGATCGTCATGCTCGGTTGTGCACCTTTTACGTCCTTGTCCGGGTTTTCTTTTATACTCTAAGGTCTCACGATACCGCTTTAGTATTCGTGAGACCGAAGACTGATTAATTCCTAATTTTCGTGCGATTTGTACTTGTGTATAATCTTCCTGATACAATGTGACCACTTTAACCGTCTTCAGCTTTTGAACGGGTGCCATATTACAATGGATTTTATATTAGGTGTTTGCTTTAGAACACATTTACAAGAACTAGTGGTACTGCATTTAAAAATAATTGATATGCAATGGAACAAAAGCCGATCGTTGCGTTGGATTTCAAACACAATGCACTTTTGATTAAGCATTTTTGAAAAATTTAATTGATTGGCTTGCAGTGAACTTTATTCAAGGTGGTTTCTGATAAAAATATAAATGTGCCATCATTTGACACTACTAATATTAAAATTGACCAGCGGGATTTATTTTTGTTACAAAAAAAATATGCGTTAAATTTTTCCGCGAGTGCATTTAGACGGATTCACAACTAAACTCTTTTGAGAATGCAACGTATCAACAATACAAAGTACCTGATAAGTTAGTTTTGACCTAACACTCAAGTTTATCTGAGACTGTTAAAAAAGATTATTGGTATAGTTCTGGACAATAGAAACTGCCCCACTTAAAAAGGAGTTCATTAATGACCAAGAACAAAAGCAGAAGTGACAGCACACCTCCATAAGGGCAGCTTATGGGGAGTTTAAAGTCGCGATGCCCTGTAATAGGTTGTTTTTTGGTGTCATATATAAGGTGTGTGCGGATACAGTGTGTGAATGGTCCAAGTTTGCTCTACAGCAACCGCATAAATGAAGCTAGGAAAATTTGTAAGGATTAGGGGCATGGAGAAGTATGTACATTTCTTTTACTGTTAAATAACTGTTCCATACACAATGTAATAGTCAAATATTTGCTCCCCGCTAAGTGTACGTCCTTAATACAATGGGTCAGGGTGTTATTCGAAGTTGTAAGTGTCATTTTCGTAAGGAAAATAATAAACTTGCAGACAGAATATTTTTCATCAAACAATTAAATTTTAAAGGTGCAATATGGTGCCTACCCGCTCTTGAAGTGGCCTAAGAGAAGCTTATTTAAGATCGTCTAGGAACTATATTTTGTTTGAATATAACTATGTAACATCGGAAAATTTAAATCGTAAAGCAGAGAGCATTAAAGGCACACTAGTGGATGAATATAATCGGGGCATAATGAGTTGGATGAATTGGTCTACCCAGTTAACATTTGTCTACACCTGCTTGATGATTCAAATTTTCCGATGTTACATAATTATTTTCAAACATATAACAGTTCCTAGACGATCCTAAATCAGCTTCTCTAAGGCCACTCCAAGCCCCGGGAAGGCACCATATTGCACTATATTCAGATATTGGAGCACCCACATTCGAAATGTTAACTGAATAGTGGAAATATGTTAATGCCTAATGAAAAGATAGAGGAACTCAGCAGTGATGACGATGTGAGTGAAGCACGTCTCCCAAATATAAAGATGTTCGATGCTGTAATTGTTTGTAAAACCTTTTTAAATTACTAAGAGACTCATAACATCGACGAAATACACAAGGAGATAATAATGTATCTCCTCGTTTAGCTTATCCGATCACTGTAGTGAGTTTCAAGCTGATCACAATAAAAGAAGGAATAAGGCTAGAATAAGGATCAGGTTATCTGAAAGTAATATATAAGAATATTTAATTTTTTACCCGTCACTCAGGCTTGGGTTATAGTGACATCCCTTCCCAAACGTACACTCTCAGTTTCGAAAACTGTTTGTTCTTCTAATGAAGTGCAAGATATCCGGTATCCTCAAGGTGTCGTCAATTGATCCTCAAAAGCGTGATCCAAAACAGTGCATGCAGGATATGGAAAGAGTATGAAGGACAGGAGCCCAAGAAGTGCTTAACAGATTCTTTTTCGCCATCCCGACACTGGTCAAAGTTTACGTTGTTCTTTCCATTCGGAACATAGTTATTCAGTCTATAATAATTACAGAAGGCCTGGGATTTTTGTTATTTCTTGATCCAAAGAAGATTTTGGATAGGCGACTAGAGTTGAGGTTGTCCTATTTCTTCTGGTGCCGATCACTATACTGGAAGCTATACCCAAGTTTTCTCTCATATCCATGTGATTGGGAATGTGATTAAGTCTAACTTCATTCAGTCTGCCTAGTCGATTTACGACAATTATCGTCTCCAAAACAAGTTTTGATAAAACAGTATAAGAGTTAATCGCTTTTAGAGCAGCCTGGCTGTCAGAAAGGATATTGTAACAACGAACTCTACAATTTAACTTTTTTTTGCAAAGTGTGCTGCTCTCAAAATTGCAGCAATTTCCACCAGAAACACAGTGGTGTACTTACCAAGGGGGTTGATAATTTGAGCTCAGGATTTTGTATTTATTACAGTATACTGATCCGCCAGTAAGGACCATTATATGGTCTCCGGAGGATGTGATCACATATAGTTTGCATGTGATCACAAAGTACACCCATAGTACCTATCAGTATTATGGCGATGCCATCGACATAACCCTGTCAGTATAATCCGTTGTCATTTATTTGAAGAAGGAGTAAGTTGAACCCAAGACTTCGCAAGAGCGGAGACACAACTCAACCCTGAGTACATTCTTTACGAGCGGTCACCATAGTCACATCACTACCTAAATTTGCAGCACCACCGAACAAGTGTTTTTCAAATCCCATGTTTTTCAGCTGCAGAGATCATTGCACTGAAGAAAGCGTTGTGAAACCCACGTATGATGTAAATAAATGCTCCCAAACCACATTCCTTGTTGGCCAGAAAATTTTCAATCCATCCAATGACTTCATGGAGTGCACGCTGTTTCAATAGATTCAATAGATTTACCTTTCTGGTATGCGTGTTGTTTGGAATGTATATCATTTATAATGATATTTTCTTTAGTTAGGGCTTTTTTCATATCCTGAATTATTGAGGGCAGATCAATTCCACATTTATCTTATGGGTCCCGTCCTTTCAGCCAGTTCTAGCATTGAAGCTACTAATTGCTAGCCTGAGGTTGGAATACATCCTAACGTTTCAAAATTATGTGAAAATGCGCCTTTGTCTCAGCGAGCTTTTCCTACTTTTTGCTAGTATTAGAACAAACAAATTTTTATGTAGCATTTAAAAACATAAATTAAAGGGTTCAAAAATCTACTGTACTGTACATTTGTAATACAGTGGCAAATAAACTGTATAAATTTTCATTTAACAAAATATGTAACAAAACGAATGAAAATTTGTGTGCTTAAATGTTTTTAATGGAAATGAATTAAATTGGAAATTGATTTTCAGTTTACACAGCTTTCTATGTATATGTATTGTATAGCAATGGTGAATTGTTGCCGGATTTTCTGAGCAATAAAAAATTGTAATAAAAATTTGGAAAGTTGGAAAGTTTAAAAAACAAATAGAAAATTTATATAAAATTATAAAATTTTGTTTTTATTTTAATTGGATTTTTTTTTATTTAGTCCTGTGCCAATACAATCCGACTTTATTCAATTCAAATATTTGCGAACAATCTCAATATATAAATTAAATGTACTTTTCGTTTTATTGAATTATTGGCGCGTCAGCGTATCGAAACACTTGTGCCAAATATAAATCCAATCGGTGGATTATAAAAAGGATTTGCCAAAAAGAGGTTTCATTTTGAATAGCCTGCTATTTGGGGAGCTGTCAGTTTTGAAGCTGTCATATTTTGTCATTTGACAAGTAATAACTAGGACATTACTATGCCATGAGGGAGTCATCGACGAGGCTGCAGGACCCAGGCACTCGCTCAACAGTCGGATATAGAGGTAAACCGGCAAAAAGAGTTTATTCCTAGAGGAAACATGGGATTTCAACCAAATTAGAGCTTGGATAGGAAAAATCCTAGAGGACAAAGTGGTTTGGACCCCCTAAGGTGTGTGACGAGTCACAGTGACATCTGTGATAATTAAAAAGAAGTTTAAAATTATCGCAGAATTTTAAGGGTTACCCTGTAACTAAATGTTTACTGACATGAACAAAATAAAAATAAAAACAAACTTAATAGGCGGTGCGAACAAAATACGACGAATAAAAAATAAAAGAAACTTCGCGAAATGTAGACATATAAACGGTAATGGAAAGTTCTACAATGATTTATGTCGCTTATGTACTCGAAGGTGTATAAGATATTTGAGTTACGGCATAGTTCAGTTTTTTATTTTAAAAAATTGTTATTGGCAAGTGATACTAAGTGAAATGAACGACATATTTCAACAAGGCATTAAAAACTAAAACACTTTTTGGTCATAGTGAAACTCCTTCTCGACCGGCAATAGTGAAACTGGTGGAACAATTCGAGCTGTTGGGGCAAATTAGTGATGTGAAGAATTGAAACCGTGTGCTTCAGTCAAGAACAACTGAGAATATTGCTGTTGTAGCCCGTAGTGTTAAAGAAAACCAAGATTGGTCGATTCCTCGTCGATCGTTGGAGTTGGACATTCCACACACGACATTACACCGTATTTTGCATAAAAATTTAGGTCTTAAGGCTTTTAAAGTTTAGTTAACACAAGAACTCAAGCCGGTCGATCGACATAATTGTCGTACCTTCGTTGATTGGGTACTTCAAATGCAGCAAAACGAGCCGGATTTTAATAAGCAGAATGGTCGAATTTGGCGCTTAGAAAATCCAAGAATGATTCTTGAAAACCCTCTCCATCGTCACCGTGCCACTGTTCGTGCTGATTTTGGGCTGGCGGTCTGATTGGACCTTAGTTTTTCAAAAATTTGCTGGCTTAGATTCCGAGCTTTGAATAAGATCTTAATGTGGACGACGTTTGTTTTTGAGCAAACAGTGCTACGTGCCAGTGCCACACAAGCATCGAAACAATCGCAATTCTGTAAGAAAGTTTCCTGACCGTGTTATATCTCGAAGAGGTGATCATAATCACCGATATCTTGTTTAGTTTTTTTCTTAGAGACTATGTGAAAGATGAGGTTTCTGTCAATGCTTCAAAATCGATTCAAGACCTTAAAGATGTAATTCGTGAGGTAATCGAGAACATACAGCCACAAACGTGCGAATTGGTTATGGGAAACTTCTTGAAAAGGGGATGGTGCTGTCAGCGTACGTGGTGGCCGTTTGGCTGAGGTCTTTACAATGAAACAAACATTAGTGAGCAACCAAATACTCGCCTCAGATCAAGACGAATATATTACTAATGAAAACGAGCTTAAAAGAGAAACCAATTGGATACATACAGAAATCCAAGAGAGCAAATAAGAAACCAAGAAAAGAAAAGCTGAATCGTCACCAGAAATTGAGCCAATCCAAACCCCCATCAAAAGTGCCAATGCAATTACTGCGTGACCCAGAAAAACAGAAACAGGTTCAATATTCTAGGAATAACAAATCACGGCAGTATTCAGAACCTAATAAAAGAATTAGTACGAAATGACTACAAAGTTATATCACTCAATAATAACATCTGGAAAATAAACACAACGGAGGCCGACGACTACAAAGCTCTAGCCAACAAATTAAATTCTGATGGTCACCAGTGGTATACCTACCAAGATAAAAACGATCGATCAATTAACGAAATGACAAGTGGTCTCCATCCAACTTGTTCAAAAGATGAAATTATTGAGGACCTACAAAACAAAGGTCTGAAAATAATCAATGCAGTCAATGCTATCAGAAAAGAGAGACGAGAAATGCTGAAATCGTGAGAAGAGGTCTCCCCTAGAACAAATAGAGAATATTTATAATCTTGAACCTCAGAATTAAAATAGAAACACCGAGAAAGGTCACTCGACTTATACCTCAATGTAAAAACTGCCAAGATTATAATCATACACAAAAGTACTCTCACCGTGAAGCAAGGTGCGTTAAATGTGCAGGAAAAGATGCAGGAAACGACTGTACAGTTTCCCGAAATACAGCACCGAAGTGTATCAATTGTAAAACTACAAAAAATGAGAAATAAATCACGCAAACCAGATACAATAAGAAATATACAACCTATAAAAAAAACTACGGAACCAAAGCCGACAGCTCGTTGCATGCAAAGAGAGCGAGTAATCGGAAACGTTACTTATGCACAGATAGTCCCGCAGACAGAGCAGAAACAGTCTAAAGTGGAGCTCGTTCTACAGGATATACCGAAAAACATAGAGAACATCAACGAAAGGCTCTTATATCAGAAACCCACTTCACCAAAATATCATTCTGTAAAATAAAAGGATATAACTGCTACCATGCATTAGATCCAGAGAACAAAGCTAGAGGTGGATCAGCTATCCTCATAAAAGATCATATAAAACATAACGTAGAAATAAAAGTCGAAAAGTTTTCCATGCAAGTCACAACAATACCAAAAACCTGTAGTATCTCAGCAATATGTTGCCCCCCAAGATACAATCTCATAACGCAAAAAATACATATTGGGGATCACGGTTAACGACTGTCAAATGAGAAGAACTGTTGGCAGCAGGCAAACAACTAAAATGCGAGTTTCACTCAGGCAGTGCATCAACCTATTGGCCTACAGATATCAGCAAGACTTCAGATCTTATAGACTTCTTTGTAACAAAAGGAATTTCAGATAATTAGGTCCATATAGAGAACAGTGAAAATCTTTCATCAGATCATTCACCAGTTATTATGATAGTTAGCTAAACAATGATTATGAAAGAGAGCAATGCAAAATTAACAAACTCCAAAACCTATTGGGATTTATTCCAAACACAGTTAACAGAAAGAATAAGTCTGCAGAACCCACTACAGGGACCAGTCCAAATAGAAAACGAACTAGATTAACTCATCCATGATATCCAAAGTGCTGCGTGGGAAAGTATGTACTTCAAATTAAAGTCAGGAAATGACGCGCAAAAGTAGCTATCCAGAGAATGGAGAGGACTTCTTAAAAATAAAAGAAAATCCAGAAAGAATTGGCAAAAATATCAAAATCCGGAAAATAAAAAATTTGTGTAACAAGTTAAAATAGCTATTAAAAGACATTAAAAATCAGTCAGTTAATAAATACCTTATAGTGCTCTAACTGGACAAAAAGTACTGATTATTCATTATGGAAAGCAACTAAAAACCTTAAAAGGCCCAAACTTCAGGTCCCTTCAATTAAAAATAAAGAAAATGGGGCTCGAAATGCTAAACAAAAACCAGATTTGTTTGCCAATCACCTTGAAGAAACATTCCAGCCTTACTCCAAACAAACAGACGAGGAAAATATAACTTCAATATATAAACAGGATGAAATAAAAATTACACCTGTAACATTGAAAGAAATTAAATGGGAAATCAAGAATCATCTGAAGGCTCCAGGGTATGATCTTATAACGGGTCAGATAGTAAAAGCGTTACCAGAGAAAGCATTGCGGAAACTAGTTCATATAATTAATGCAGCATTTCGACTAAGATATGTGCCAAGACAATGGAAAATTGCAGAAGTAATTATGATACTTAAGCCGAACAAACCTCCGAATGATAAAGCTTCATATAGCTTTATCATTCGATTGATAAAACTACCAATACCATCGAAACTATTTAAAAAGGTTCTTCTTAAAAGATTAAAACCAATTATCGAAGAAAGGAATCTCATCCCCACACATCAGTTTGGGTTTAGGGAAAAACATTCTACGTTAGAACAAGTACATCGAATTACTGATGTAATCGAAAAATCACTTGAAAACAAACAAATATGCTCAACCGTATTCCTTGATGTAGCGCAAGCATTTGACAAAGTATGGCACCAGTATGATGTTTTTGGACCAATCCTTTATCTCCTATATCCAAGAGATATACCAACAACAGAAGCAACATTGGTGACTTTCGCATTGGTCACAATACTTGTAACAGCAAATAACATCAAGGACTCTACTAGTAAATTACAGAGGGCTACTAACCTGATATATAACTGGACAAAGAAATGGCGAATTAAATTAAATGAAGCAAAATCAATCCAAGTGAACTTTGCAAATCTAAAAGTTAATCATATAAAAGAGATGAACTAAACATAAAATTTAAAAAAAAAGTTTGGCTCTTAGGAAGACAAAATCTGAACTAGCGATCCACAACAAACTGCTGTAATACAAACAAATTCTAAAACCAGTATGGACATATGGCAGCCAACTCTGGGGTTGTGCCAAGAAGACAAATATCAAAATCATTCAAACAGTTCAAAATAAGATCCTATGATGCATCGTTAATGCACCGTGGTACATTCGAAATGACAACCTCCATCGAGATCTAAAGATCGAGCTTGTCGTGGATGAAATTAAATATCTACAACGTCTGCACCAGCTAGAAAATCTGGACCACTCCAACAAGAAGAGTGCAAAAAACCAAACCACTGGACTTGGCGAAAAATCTGAGGAGGAGACGAAACTAGGGATAATCATGCTATTACTCCGAGTAATGAAATACGTATTATGCAATGTAAATTACTAATCATTGATATCACTTAAAAAACTCGTGTTTTAAAATATCAAAATGAAAATTCTTACTGGCAAACCCTTTAGATTGGTTTTATCATGCGCAAATTTACGGCAGTTAAACTATAATGTATAGCGACATTTATAACCGACCATATCATACATATACTAATTATTGACTAATTATTAATATACGGTTGTTTAAAAATATATATTTATAATCGATATTTATTATTTTGTATTATTAAAATTTTATTATTAAATTGGCGGCCGGAACCGGCGGTGTTCGCGTCGCCAAAGGGACGATTGAAATTATAAAATATTTTGTATGCTGATTGATCTGATGACTTCAAGCTTTTTGTTATGTACTAAATTTTATATTAGTAAGCGATAGCGGACTAGGGGCAATTCTGTTGACCATCACCCTTAAATCGGTGGTAAATATATTTTGATATACAATATGTGATTTTTAATTTTTTATCTACAGACTTCACTAGCTACTAATTAATTTATTATATGGCTTTTATTGTGCTTTCATAGCATAAAATTATTCATGTATGTCGGTTTGATTGTACAGTGGGTGTCCGCAGGGTGGGGTATATTTATTATGCGTATATACGAACTGTTAATTAGTTTTTATTATACGCGATAATTACACTATAGAGAAGTCAGATGCTTGCTTATAAGAAGAGGAGGAAGTAAGTGGCATCAATCTACAGCATACCTGCGCTTACGTTTAATATTAATATTCTGCAAGGTACATAATATTATGCAAGCCAGAAATTCAGAATATATGCAAGAAACATTGCAAAAACACTGGAAGACATAACTACATAGTTTGATCGGGGTTGGAAGAATGAGTTAAATACTCGAGAATGTCTTATAAATAATAAGGTGAAACCAGTCCTCCTTCATTTTAGGCGAGAATCAAAAGAGTTTGTATTCAATGCTCTCCCAACTATGTTCAGAAGTTTCCAAAATCACTTTTCTAATAAAAGTGAGTAATGGGAGTTGACAATAAACACAGTAATATATTTTGTGTCTAGGCTTGCCAGATGATTCCAACGTTGGAAGATCCCTTTCATTGTTTTGAAATGTCAGTTTTAAATAATGTCAGATATTGTGAATTAGTGTCATTTTAGGGAGGTCCACTTTTCTGCTTCAATTTAAAGAAATGTGCTGCTGAGATGCCTCCTAACAGAAGAATATGATGAAGCTCGTATTCTCCAAGAATGATCATTGAATCAATCGTAATTTTGGCATAGAAAAATATTAAAAGATGAGGAAATATTTGGGAAGATGCATGACGTAAGCAAGTAAAACTTGCAGAATTGTTGTATCTTAGCCGAGTACTGAAGGATAACCCACTGTAATGACAAAGATTTTTCAGTATGTCAACACTCGACCTCTTTTGCGGGACCATTTAAAAATTACTTTGAAACGCTGGAAAGATAATTTCTCTCCGTAGCCATTTTAAGAAATTTGGAACACCTAATTATCTTTTACCAGTTCCGATTAATTCATGAGTTGTTGTTTCATTATTTCACTTCCTTTGTGAGGACTTTAAAACATAAGTCTATTCGTGGATTTCATCGCAATGAGTTGTTTTGTCATGGTATCCGTATACTGCCATAAAGATTAGATCTGATAACAGTATAGTAACCCTATTTGACCAAACATCTTTTAATATGAACTTTTTATGAACAATCTTGTCATAATCCTACGGCAAAAAATTTGATGGAATATTCGATTTAATGCAAGAAGTCATCGACACAGTGTGTTGACGCTGCACACAGGTGGGATTAATGCCAACCCTAACAAAACCATGATACTATCGTTCACTATAGGATGAAAAAACTGCTGATAAGGACTCCCGTCATGAATGGCACAAGGATTTAAGTGTTCAAAAAAGCCAAATATCGGGTTTTCAATAAGAGCACTTCAACTTTTTTTTGAATAAAACACAAACTTTTCGACTTTTGAACTAACTTTTTTTATTAACGAATTTGCACATATACATTTAAGTATGAAACTCGATTTCCATATAGTGCAATCTTTGAACCTTATTTTCGACCACTCTTTCGCATAAATCGGCCGAAATTTCAGCAATTTCACGTTCAATATTGGCTCTGAGCTCTTGCAACGTCGCCAGCTTATTGGCATATATCAATGACTTCACACAACCCCAAAGAAAATAATCTAGAGGTGTCAAATCACACGAGCGCGGCGGCCACTGGACGGACCCATTTCGCGAAATAACACGCTCATCGAACTTAGTCTTCAATAACGCGATTGTATCGTGTGCTGTGTGGCATGTCGTCCAAGTCCATTCCATTCAATTGCGGCCAAAAAAAAATCGTTTATCATATCGCGGTTTTGATTTCAATTAACAGTAACGTGGCGATCGTTATCGTCGATGAAAAAATATGGCTCAATGACGCCGCCGGCATGTAATCCGCACCAAACAGTGACTTTTTCGGGATGCAACGGTGCCTCATGAATCACGTGTGGGTTGCTTCCTGCCTAGTAAGGCATATAATGCTTGTTGACAAATCTATTTAGCCAAAAGTGAGCCTCATCGCTGAAGATGATTTTTCGGTGAAAATCTGCATCATTTTCGATTTGCTCTTGAGCCCAATTCACGAATCAGCGTCGCTTCAAATGGTTAAACGGATTTAGTTGTTGTGTTAGCTTGATCTTATACGGTTGTAGGCCAAGATCTTTACGTAAAATTCACCACAATGATGTCACAGAAGAAAGGCCGAATTCGCGTCTTCTTGAACTGAAGCCCTGGCAGCTGCGATGTTTTCAACATTTCGAGCACTTCTTGCTCTCGAGGGCACCGGAACATTATGTAGCGAAAACGTAGACTCAAATTTTGCCACTATACGGTTGATTGTCGAACGGACTGGCTTGTTAAATGTACCGTAAAATGTCCGTATTGCAGCAACAGAACGATTATTTTGATAAAAAACTTGCACGATTTGCAATCGCTGTTCACGTGTGTAGCGTTTCATGATGAAATGTATATACTAATGAGGTTTCCAAATGACAAAAGAACAATAAAAAATATGGCGTCGTTCGCCGTCCTTATCGGAAAAAAGTTGAAGCGCACCTGTTGAAACACTCGTTATCTATAGAAGTAATCCTAGATCTGGAATCATATCTCCAAGGTCTATAATAAAAGCGTATGCGGCTTTTGTACTTGTACTTGTCAAGCTTTATGGCAGTACTTGAGGATTAAAACCAAAGGTGATATACTGGTCATAAATAAAGTTATGATTGCTTTAAAATATGAACCACATGTTGGCCACGTGCCAGGTTTAAAATATTCTTATAAAATTATTTCACTCTTGGTCGATAGAACTAAACGGCTTCTATCATTCAGCAAGTTGAGGGTTATCACTGGCTTGGTTAACACTGGCTTTAAGACGCCACTTTTAGAAATTTGAACTGAATGCATCAAGTAGTGGTCGTTCTTGTGATTTGGAATTAGAATTGAACATTCTTTCGTTCGCCATTGGGTAGCTATTGTCCGTCGTCGACTGCACCGTCATGGAGGTAACAAAATTAGTCCGAATAGGATGTCGACATCAGAGGTTAGAAAATAGACTGGAGGCCGCTGGATATAGCAGGAATGATTTTTAAGCTTGCAGGAGCCTTTGATAATACTACATTCGTCTCGATTACGAATGTATGTATTCCTTTTCGTCTCGATTACGAATCGAACCCAACATCATCAGGTGGATTGAACGTGCGCTTGAATCTCGTATAGTGATTTTCGAGGTAGAGGATACCTACACTATACAAAACCGAACTTTAACTCAACACGCTCTTCTCATTATAGAACAGTGGTGTCTGGATAAGGATTTACATGTGAACCCGTCAAAAACCGATTTCGTTATTTTTACAAGGCGTAGGAACACCGCAGCTTTTTCTATACCATCACTTTTCGGATGTAAGGTTAACAGCTCAGCCTACGTCCCACATCTTGGTATTTTTCTGGATAATAAACTTTCTTGGAAGTATCATCTGGATTTCAAACTACAAAAAGGTGATTTTCTCCCAAAATGCTATATTTTATCTACAAGTCACTGGTTCTACCAATGCTAACTTATGCATCTGTTGTTTTGTGTCCAGTGGTTAAAGTGAAATCTTAAATTGGCAAACTCAACTATTTGCCACATTTCGCTTGTCGGATTGTAACTGGAGCCATCATTTGAACTCCACTTCTGGCTAGCGAGCTCATTCTCTCTGTACCATAATTACAATCCTTTATTTTAGGTACTGCTCGTTCGGCTGCCTTTCGCTTGAGAAATATGCTAGGGCATGGAATGCTTTTCGCACTACTTCAGGTCATAGATCAATTCTTTATAAATTGACAGGAGCTATGCCAAAAATCGAATTTCTACAGATCATATGAGGTGGATTATCCATTCAAGGATATGTGGTTCTCACCAGACTTACTCAATAAGATATCCGAATCGCTTGTATTCTTGGTTGGTTTTGATTTTAAATTCTTTAGCAAGTTGGGGTCCTACTGTACTATTCATCAAGCGAAATGAATTGCGGGGTTTCCCTGCGTGCTTTCAGCTTTTAATCTCGTTGTCGACAAAAATATTATATTTTGTACAGATAGAAAAACTGCCCTTAACTCATTGAAAAATCCTCTTACTAGCTCTAAATGGCAGGGAAGTCTAAGAATTTGCTGAACCTCCTTGGTTGTAATAATAAGGTAACGGTTATGTGGGTTTCTGCCTATTGTGATATTGATGGCAATATTGATGCAATAAAGTTGCAGACAGTTTGGCTAAAACTGGTTCTCGCTGATTATTCGTAGTCCCTGAACCAGCTAATTCTTTACCTCTTCACATAGCAAAACAAACGCAATCAAACCCGTTTCCTTATCGAAACTAAAGCTGATGTGGTCAACCACCCCTATTTGCCATAAGGCAAAATACATTATTAATGGGCTTAATTCGAAGCTGACCAAATACATTCTTTCATTGAAAAAGGACCACTTGAGAATATTGGTTTCTTTTCTGACAGGCCATGTCGGTTTCAAAAGTGATCTTCATGGCATGAAACTTGCCATTAATGCCGTATGCGACAAATGTCTTGAGGATGTTGATGACAGCCTATACATCAGCCTATGTCCGGCGTTCGACCGCATTAGATCCCTTGTTGGAACTCCAGGAATATTTCTGTATATCAACTGTCTTCTCTGCCCTGGTTCAGCCTGCTCCAGATGAAATACTAGGTTTGTGCCATAGGATTCTTGTGGCATTGAGTGCGAAACCTTTAATGGCTCCAGTTAGCTTTAATAATAGAAAAATATACAATATACAAATAGTATAACTTTTCCAATTAATGTGCATAGAAAATACCTCAACATTTTGTGTAAATTTGTCTACATTAATCTCCTCTAGTTATCTATTCAAGTTCAAAGGTCAACAGCGAATATTAACATTTATTAAACGAAAGTCGTATATGCATTTAGTGAGATTGATGTCAAAACGAAATTCTAAAGAAGAAAAATTGTATACCGTCTCGGATCTCCTATATAAAAGAACAATGTATAATTGTAAATATTAAGATAAATTGTGACGACATCGTATACACATTTATATCCATCTATGTACAAAACTATATACATACACATATATACCCAAATGCAACAGACAGATAAAATATTTTCATCTCTCTGATAAATTACAAACTCGAAGGAAAAAATTGGATTTTAACCCCAAAAACGAACAACGTTGAAATAGAAATTTTCATAATTTTTCATATTTTCCAACCAAACCATCGTGAAAGAACGATGATTTATTGAAACCAATTGCTCATTTTTATGCTTAGAATTGTTGTTTGTGTACACATACATACACTCGTATGTTAAATTTATAACGAATCCGCGAAATATAAAAAAGAAACCAAACCAAGAAACAAGAAAATGGAAATACTTTGCATTTATCTCAACATGTATAATGTAACAGGTTTTTCGTTTTATATTCCGCGTGGTTTTGAAAAATCTTTTCTATCAAATATTAACCCGGCTTCGTTTTTTTTTTGTTTTTCGGTTATCCTCGAAAATCTTAAGGATTTTATGTCGAATCAAATATAAATATATTGAATAAAAGATGAACGAGTTTTAACGGAATATGTACGGGTAAGTGTTGATTCGAAGAAACAACTGGATAAGCTTTTTGCCAAAACCTAATCAAACTGTTGTCGGATGAGCGTTTCAACTGATCACATCAGGTGAAATTACAACAGGTCATATATAACCGTCGAACCATTTCAACCGAACGGGGGTGAATTGGGATTCTGTAAGTTCTGAAATTTAACGTTAGAGGAGCTTTTTGTGATATCTGGTAAGGAAACAAATGCTTACTTATAAAAAAATCTCACCAACTGGTTCATTTCCTTCTTTAAGCTCTGATCGATCCGAATTTAGTATTTTGGAATAGTTTGATTTCATTGTTTGGATTTTACTGACACACTGTAGAGATCCGAATATCTTATTGCTTGATCCTAAATATGTTTTTCATCCATATGGAGTTGATATGAAAAGATTTCCTCTTCTGAAAGATTAAGAAAATGACTAATACAGGCAACCATTTCAAGCTCTGAAGGCATCGGATCTTGATATTAAAGTGGTTAGTATGGTTTCGAGGGTATTTGGTCATTTTATATCTTGTTAGTGTCCAATTTTCCAAAACGGTTAAATATCTAATTCAGCAGTATGATACTCCTTTGGGGTTTCAAACTAAAAATGAATAGCTGGTTATATTTAACCGTAAACGGATCTGTGGCCATCTATGATGCCTCTTTGGTATGGTGGCTAAAACTGAGACGATAAATGCATCAACGTTCCTTAATAAAGCACAACGCGTAGCTTGTATTAGAAACAATGTGAGCATGTTCGACTGCTGCTGTGAAGGCCCGTTTAGTTATACCACCAGTACTAATTGTATTAAAAAGGATTCTGCCTTGACTGCATTAAAAATATTATCTGAGAGGAATCTGAATTAAGGCAATTTAGTGTATCATCTAAACATTCTGGTGGCATTTCAAGGTCACCTACCGCTGACATGCCTTCCAACTGTATGGTCATCAGGAATAGAATTTCACAAGGCTTTCAATGTGGTATATGAGTGGAACGAAGAAGACAACTCTTTGAAACAGAGATCTATGGTATGGCATACGAACGGGTCAAACACAGAGTTAGTTTTTTGATACTTCTAAAAGCTTGTTTAACCAAATATTAATATATTTTAACAGACAGCCAAGCAGTTTTAAAAGCAACCATTTCTGCGGTTTTAAGTTGGAGAGAATTTGTTGGCTGCGTTGCTTTGGGCAAATGACCGTACGAAAATCGCCTGCCCCACATTAAAATGACGATTACGACTGCGTAAATTGTAGTGTTGGGCGGATTTATCGTATGCAGCTTTAAGGTAGTGTTTGATTTTGTCACGAATTAAATTAAAGCGATCCGGTTTGGATAAGACAGACAGTTTGTTGTCAGTTGAATCACATAGTAATCTTCGTAGTTGGTGATCTGAACCATGTAACGTCTTATGCTGTCCATAAACTAAATAGTGCGGTGAAAATTGGGTGGAATTATGTATAACATTACGGATGGCGGCTGCAATTTCTTGAATGTGGAGGTCCTATTGGTAATGCTCTGTATCGTTGATGTAGGAACGAACCGCCGATAAGATGGTCCTATTCATCCGCTCCGACGCGTTACTCTGAGGTGAGTAGACCGGGGTTCTTATATGATCAATACCATATTTAAGTAAGAGATCCTGGAACATTTTGGAAACGAACTGTTTTCCGTTGTCACTAGTTATGACCTCTGGAACTGAAAATAACAGAAAAACTTCGTTCTCCAGAAATTGGCATAATAGAATCCCTGTCGCTTCTCTCAAAGTCTTTAATAGGACAAATTTGGAATAATGATCCAAAACGATCAAAAAGTACGCGTTGCCGCGTTTTGAACGTGGATATGGTCCCATTAAACCTATGTATAACCTCTGGAAAGGTCGCTCGGATATCACTTAATGCCCCATCCTGGGTCTGGTACTAAAATTGACTGGCTTGTTCATTTTACATATAGCACAGCTTGTTACATAATTCTTAACATCTTGAGCCATTTGTTGCCAATGAAATTGACGACGAACACGCTCTAATGTTTTAGCTGTACCCATATGTGCTGAAGATGGAGGTACATGTGCCTGCTCAATTAATGACTGATTAGGCACGTCAGTGTCGTCGTATCTCTCTCCGAATGAAGGATTGCCTTGGACGCGAAAATTATGTTGATCCGTTTGAACTTGTCTTACTTTATTTACCTGTTCTCGATACTCAGCGTCCTTAAATCGGGAGAATTTAGGTTAATATGAAGCGGTTCAACACTAATGGAGGTACTGGAGGATCTAGATGTTTTCACTTCTTCCAACTGGTCAGCCATCGAAGATATAGTAGCTAAGGTGTCACAAAAGACTCGTGACAATGCGTCTGGCATTATATTTACCAACCCTTTACGATACCCGATTTGAAAATCAAACGCCTGTAGTTGTAAGCTCCATGTGGCCAGACGCCCTGACAAAACCTTCTGCGACATAAACCAACGCAAACTGGCATGATCCGTGTAGATCGTGGAACTGTACCCTTCGATATTCGCTCGGAACTTTTTGACGCTCAGTACCGCGGCGTAACACTCTAGTTCCGTTATAGAATAGTTTCTTTGAGCGGCGTTTAGTTTTTGAGAGAAGAACGCTATAGGGCGCTCCTCCCCTGCGGAATCTACTTGAAACAGCACGCTTTCGACACCAGTGGTACTGGCGTCACATTGTGTATTTATTTGGTATTTCTTAACATAGTAAAGTAACTAGGCACCTTGAAGAATATAACTCTTTTGTAGGTATCAGAGCATGCTAGAATTTAGGCCGAATCGACTTGCTAAAATGGACCACACATTGGCACAACGTTAAGGATTGTATAAGCAATCTAAAAGTCTCTGTACTCAGTAGGAGGAGCTTTTTGGACTCAGTAGCCCCGAGTTGTAGGTCTCTCTAGCTGTCTCACGAGTGACATTGCATTAAGATACCACCTTATAAAAATGTGCTGTGTCATTGCGCAACTATTAAGGTCGGTGAGAAATATATTAATTGTAGATTCGACAGCTAAAGCTTAGAAGGAAACATAGCATGAAAGGATTCAACGACCATTTGTCTCGTGGTTTATTTATTATAATTCTTGTTTTTACTGGCTAAGTTGTCAGTGATCTAATTTTCTCTTAAATATCCATTTCCAGGAAAACCATTCCTACGTACTAATATATTATGTTCCAGTGCATTTTCGTTGCGATCATAACATTTCTGATATTTTCGGGGGTTAGAAATTGTGTCAAAAAATAACTGTCTCTCTCATGTTCTCTCTCTGTCCACACAAAGTGGGTACTAATAAGTCTTTTCGTTTATTGTTCACGGGTTTCAACTGTCCAACTCTCTTGACAGTATTGCGCAACATATTCTCTTACCGAGGTCAGTTTTGATCACTCCAGCAATGATCAGAATCAGCAGGCTTTAATACCGTTCTATAGGAACTAGATATCCTTAGCACTCTCCGGCGTTGATTTTTGGTTTTGTTCCGGCCATTTTTCGTGCCCATAAAGAAGGATTGTGTTGGTTGTCGACATCAACTATCTTCGTTTTCCTGCCGTTTGACCTCCGACAGTTGACATGAGGCAAAGGGTGATTTAATTTGATTTTTTCGTGGAGTTTGTAATTTGCTGCCCATACTGACGCTAGGTATCCAGGTATCCCTAGGCATTTCATTGACGAGTTCTACCTTATTTTCTCGTTCCTCGTACTTGGAACAAAAAGTTAGTGGATATATGTCTACTAGTAAGCAGAATAAACTCTGTTTTTTCTACAGCCCGTGTCAAACCATGATAGTTTAGCCAAAAACTGGTTCTTCTCATAATTTGGTTGAGTATCTTGGGTGATTATAACCGCCGCGATATCCTCTGTCATTCCATACCATGAAAGTATCACCTGGCATTTCCATGGTATATTCTTTACACCATCATAAGGCACATGCAATTGATCCAGGCTGAGGATAGATCCTTGGAGTATTTTACTGCATTTACCTTCCGTGGTATAGAACGGGAGCATTCTGTCTTGAAGGTAACTGTGCATTATCCGCAAAAGGTAGGTTGGAATATGGAAAGTGTTTGTTTGTGTCAGCAACATATCCGACCACTTAGCTGAGTGGAAAGCTTTTTTCACTAATCTGGCTAATCTACAACATGTTCATTGTTTTTTTATGGTCGCTACAGTTTTTGGCGATAGTTTCTTTGCCGTACGTTCCAGCCGTTATTTCGATCACTGGATGCTTCGATTTCTGCATATTAGAGTTATCTTTATAATGCTGACTATAGTTGCTGTATTGATCTAAGGCAGAACCAAACAAGCTTTGATCCGTATGTATTTGATACTATTTTTGGTTATATTATTATGGAACATGTCACATTGCTTTTTTGTCTTATACTGTTTCTTGATCTCTATTCTGTTAGGCTCAGATTGAATCATTTCTGGTAGAACTTGAGGCATGAAATATGTATTTACATTAATATATCAAAATATTATAGAAGCTTAGTTAAGTGACGTCACAATCTTTCCGCGATCCTTTTAGTACCAAGGCTTTTGGAAGTGTATCCGATACATCCTTCTGGGTTTGTTCTGCATGCTACTTAGATTCTAATGGTGTATATTTAAATAATATTGAACCCCTTCACAGATTATATAGAATGGGAACTACTTCAATTCTATAAACACTTTCGATTCGGATATATGAAATTCGTTAGTGATTGTTTCGGGCTTTGCTCTCCTTATATCAAATCCAAAATAAAAAGTTCAAATCTAATACACTTTTCAATTATTTTATTCATCATCACGTCTCTCGTACCAATCGAGAACAACACAACATCATTTTCCTTCGATTCATGTCCGGAAAATCAATTCCCAGCTAAACTATTTTGAGTGCAAACATCGATTGAATTTCTCGTTGAATTGTTATAATTTTTCAATTAATCCCAAATCGTTTGGTACAGTTTTTCCGAATCACACGGGACAAAAATGGAAAATTGAAAATCATAAATTAAATCAACAATAGAAATGTATAACGTTATTATGGGGAAAATGATAATTGTGGATAGATTAAATGTTGTTGTTGTTGTTATTTTTCATAATTTTTAAATTAAATATTTATATTTTAATTTAAAACCATTTATTTGGATGTATATACGTATGTGTGTTTGTGGAAAATCATGCAAAACTTTATTCGCTTTCTTTTCAAAAAAATATTTTCCCATTTTTCCCGAAAATGAAAATGAAAATGAAAATTAAATAACATCACGAGGTGAATAAATCAAAGAAAAGTTATATTATACCAAGTTGAAAATGTTTTATCATCATGATGTAATTTATCATAAAATTCATAATATTGTGAGACTATGTCTGGTTTTTGGGTGGGAGATTTTTTATTTTAATGCTTAAGTCAAATGTAAAATTAAATAATGTTAAATTTGGATTTTCCGCAAAATGTCATTTTTGTTGTTTGGATAAAATTACGCCGTGTGCTTGACATGTCATATTTATATAAAATATCCCGCCCCTGTACTTGTACTGTAAACTATATACTGACTAGCATAGTAATTGAATTTAACAGGCTCGAAATTTGAGAAAGGAGGCCATTCGACCAGACTTGTGTATACATATACCAATGCGAATTATATCAATATATAGAGACCAACTCTTGCCAGTAAAATAACTGATTGAGAGCTGCAGATCTGAAATTGAAAGTATTATTAACCTACAAACACAACAAAAAACGGTGCATGAACTAGAAGGAGAGGTAGAGAACTTGACTGATATCATTAAGATAGCCGCGTGGACTCATACTAAAGGAACAGCATCCAAAATTATTGGTAAAAGTTGGGAAGAGAAATGGTCTTAAAAAACGTTAGGAGAACAACAAATGGGGAGTCCATCTGACAAGACGATTCTTAGTAACAAATCACATCAGCTTAAGCTCGAAATTCAGAAGCTACATGGAAAATCGTTTCTTTTTATCCTGGAAAAATGACCGCTGATGAAAATACGAACTGCTCACTTTGGAAGGCAACAAAAAAATAAAAGCCTCACTTAGAAAAAAGTTGGGTCAAAAACACCAAAAAACTAGGCCAATTTAAACAAATTCTTAGTATTTTTCAACTAAAATGTTGCTCACCAAATAAATCCAGGTATAACTTATAATTTTTTGATTCATTATAAAATTGGTTATTTATTTTTGGAGTATCGTCTAAAATGAGCACAAACGTGTTTTCACTGAAGAAAAACAATACAATATGACGTTTGAAATTTCATTTCTAATAAAATTCTGTTGTTTCTAGTAACCAAGAATTTTGAGATGTGAACTAAATATTTGGTTAAAACAAACCATTGTTGGTTAAAATCGGGGACCCGAATTAAAAAAGGCTAACTTAAAAAAAGTGTTTTTTTTGGACTTAAAATGAGTGTTTTTATTTCATTTTAAAAATGACATAAAATCTGTATGAAAATGAAATAAAAAAAGCTGACTTTATAAATGCATATCATAAGTCATTTTGAAATTGAATTAAGAATTGTGTTTAAAACTGACATAAAATGTGCATTTTTTAATTCATTTTGAATATGAATTAAGATATTTATAACTGAACCAAAATGTTCCTTTTTCATATTGAAAATGAATTAAAATTCATTAATGAAAGCATTACTTGAAAATTTCGAATGGCTTTAATTTTCTAAAAATTTGCAATTGTCTTTTGCAAATTTTCATTAATGAATAATCATATGTATTTATTTTCAACCTCTTATAATTTAAGAGAAACAAAAAATTTTAAAATAAGATTAGTGTTCCAGAAATTTGCAGTTTATTGTGAATTAAAATATGCATTTTTTAATTCATTTTGGAAATGATTTAAAATATCTATTTATAAAATGACAAAAAACATGCATTTTTTATGTCATTTGGAAAATGAATTAAGATTAGTGTTTCTAAAATGACATAAAATATGCCTGTTTTATGTCATTTTTAAATTAAATTTGTTTTTGTAAAATACCTTTTTTAATTCACAAAATTTACTAAAAAAATGAATTAAAAAAAGTCCCAATTTTCCATATAAAAACACTTTTTTTAAGTCAGCCTTTTTAAATTCAGCCTTTTTTAATTCAAGGAGCCGTTAAAATCATACTGTTACTTTAATCAAGGTATATTTTAACTAAATTGTTTTAAAACCGAAACCGGATAAATCGTCAAATGAGGTTAAATCGTATCATCCGTTATCACTGTTTTCTATCATTTTAAAGCTCATAGAGGGACTACTCCTGAGAAGAATGAAGACAATAATATAAAGTATAGAGACCTAATACAGGATGACCAATTTGGATTCAGATGCAAATATTCAACAATTGATCAGGCTCACAAAATCACAGATATTATAGAAAAGGCGTTTATTTCTGGATTGGGCAGCAGCTTTCGATAAGGTATGGCATGAGGGATTAATACATAAAGGTACTGTTTCCGGGACCATATGTAGATCTTTCAAAATCATATTTATCTGAAAGTATCTGAAAGACTTTTTATAGTAAGACAAGAAGATGAGTATTTTGATGAACGAGGTAATAGCAGGAGTGCCACAAGGCAGCGTTCTGGACCCAGTCCTATACCTATACAATATAAAAGACATATACCACAGTCGGATAACGTAAACAAAGCAACGTTTGCTGACGATACCGGTATACTAGCAACATGACAAAATGTGGAAGGGGCGGCGACATTTGCCAGTGGACCGGACGATTGATGAAATTTGCCAGTGGACCGGACGATGAAAAATCAAACTTATTGAATTAAAATCTGCCCATGTCAACTTTACGAACAAACCAGTGGTTAATCCGCCGCCAATTAGCTTAAACGATGTGCCATACGAGAACTCTGCTAAATCCTTGGGTATGACCCTGGATGGTAAGCTTAAATGGAAAGTTCATGAGAAGAAGAAAAGAAAAGAGCTTGGCCTTAAATACAGTAATCTGTACTGGCTTATTGGAAAAAGGTCAAAATTAACCATATGCACCAAAATACTGATTTACAATTAGACCGTAACGCCGATTTAGCTACATGGCATTTAGCTTTGGACTGTATTTAGAATACTTACGTCTAATTTATACAAAACATCCAGAATAAAATACTTCGGAGTATATAGTCAATGCACCTTGATGCATTCGAAACAGTTATTTGCATCGTGATTTTGAAATTCCGAATATAAAACAGGAAATAAAATGATTTGGAACGAAGAATAAATCAAGACTAATGGAACATTCCAATCGGAAGCCTCTTGGCTACAGGATTATGAACATTTGGTTAGGAGACTAAAAATCACCAAACCCTTCGAGCTCGGTGCATCACTGTAGTGCATTGGTGCATCGCTGTGCGGTGCGGGGATTGCTACATCAACAGTGCCACATTATAGTTTAGTTTTTAAGAATTCAGATGCAAATTAATGTTTGGTCCGGAAAGGCTTGTTATAATAAATATGGTATGAAGGTGGTATAAATGTCTTTCAACAAATAATTGGAAGCCTCAAGGCCGATTTGATGGCCAAACAAGAACAAATGACCGGAGGCCTCGAAATAAAAATATCTACCGCACAAGAAAAATTGACAGTAGAACAAGCCAGGTTGTTGGTTAAATTGGAGAGTGTGAGAATCGAATCCAACAACGGCAAGATTTAGTCTTATGTCCATGTCATTTAACGCGAAAGTGGACATAGTTAATATGAAGGAAGATCCCAAAATAGATTAACAAATCGAGGTGACAGATCAACGATGATATAGAGAGTTGATCAATAAATCTCAATCAAATTAAAACAAACAACCTTTGATGGCACAACACCATGCAGCATCGATAGCCATTATCGTGCCGGAGTATGAATGTGAGGACTGCGGAAAAATAATGTTGGCATTGGAGTGCAAATATAAATGGGTGGGACTGTGGTAGAGAATAGGAGAAATGTTCCAGGAGTATGAGCCCGATATTGTGCGGTTAGTGCACCTAGCCCACTTCAGCATGGTGGGTGAATATACAGAGCGAATTAAGATCGATGCTTTTACCGAGGAAATATGGGATCCAGATACGAGACGTGCAGTATTATAGTCTCCAAATCTTCATTTGGTGAAATTATGGCATGCTAATAAACGAGACTGCAAACAACACCATCAAAGCAGCAGTCAAGGTACTTAGTGTGGAATTAGAAACAATCAGTCACAAATCAAGTAATAACACCAGGGCAACAGTTAGTTGGCGAACAACCAAATTCCGTGATGGAAATAATAAAATCAGATGGTTTTGTTATAAAATAAGCCACATCTCGAGAGAATGGTAGGAAATAAGACGTAAGCGAACAAGAACAACTTCGCCGAAGTACCAAAGATTACCGGAAGAAAGAAGTGGTTAAGCGAGTAAGATTCAGCTTTGGGGAGCAAAAGCTGACTCTCAGAAGCGCATGTTCGATAACCTACAGTCCCGTGACGTTAGACACCAAAGCATCGAGAACGATTGTGTGACAAGATTTTAAGAAGAATGAAGTTCGACCAATGGAAGGATTCAAAGTTACAAAGGACGACAGGTGAGAAGAAATAAGGAAGAAGCAGGTGAAAAACGAAACTTAAACTTCATGAAACGAAATGAATTCGTTACCTCGAACCACCATATCAACTAAACAACAGAAAGGAGACATTCGTAAGGCAGCTAGCGCCACACTTGGAGACGGTAGTTTGGTTAAAATTGGATGTAAGCCAAGGAACAAAACGCAAAAGTTACTACTTGGATGGGAGGGTCTAAGGTCATAACTGGAATAAACGATGTGATTTAAAGAATTCAAAAAGGAGTACAAGGGAAACCATAGATTGCAAATCTGGATTGACTATCGCGTTGTGGCACTTCAGAAATAAAAATTCAAACGCGTCAAACTAAAGCTCTTTGCCGACCAATTCACGTCATCATTTCGACTGATAATGCGTCCATAATATGTCTTAACGCCATATTTTGAAGATATTATGGTTAATGTTTTAACCATATATATATATATAAATATTATATATATATATATATATATATATATATATATATATATATATATATATATATATATATATATATATATATATATATATATATATATATATATATACCTATATATATACTCATGTGCAAAAGTTTACATATAGTAGACATTTTTTTGCTTTACTGTATGTTCTATAAATTTAAAGTCACATTTTTTCAAAATTATTTATTTCATAAATTATAATACTTCTTACTGTAACATTATAATAGAAAATGTTCAAAGTCTTTGGTTAAAAACAAAAGAAACATAACAATTCATTAAGGAACTACTAAAATTATGATGCAAAAATGTACATACAAAATTAGAATATTTCTGGTGTGAACATAATTAAATGAAATAATTATTGATTTAATACAAGGTTGGTCCGCTCTTAGATTTAATAACTGCTGCCATTCTCCTTGGCATTGAATCCACCAACTTCTTTGAATTTGTCGGCTCAATTTTAGCCCACTCAGTTTGAAGTGCCCGCTTAAGCTCCTCTTTATTATTTATGTTGTGACCACGAATCCTTCTCTCTAATTCATTCCATAGCTGTTCTATGGGATTCATATCTGGGGACTGCGGAGGTGATTTAAGCTGTTTTGGAACATTATACAATAACCATTCCTTTACGACCATAGATGTATGTTTAGGGTCGTTGTCTTGTTGAAAGATAAACGACCCTTCTAGTCCCTACTTTTGTGCGCTATTTAATAAATTGTTTTTCAAAATGTTAAGATAACCAAATCTGTTCATCGTGGTCTCAATAAATTCTAAATTTCCTGTTCCACTGGCCGACATACAGCCCCACACCATGACGCTACCTCCTCCGTGTTTTACAGTCCCAACGATATTTCGCTTTTCCAGCTCACTATTAGGTGTCCTCCAAACCCGTGTTCGACCATCGTTACCGTGAATGTTAAATTTACTCTCGTCACTAAATATTACTGAGTTCAAAAACTGTTGACTGTACTTTACATGATTTTTGGCAAATATAAGTCTTTTATTTGCATTTATTTTATTAATGAATGGCTTTTTTCTGGCAATACGACTTCTATAGCTAGCTCTGTTTAGCATTCTCGTAATTGTAGTACGATGACATGTTTTCCCAGTGCTAATATTTACTTCTTTTAAAATTTTATTTGCCGAAATTTTAGGATTAAACTTTACTTTACGTACAATGTTTCTAGTTTCGGCATTATCAAATTTTCTAGGTCTCCCAGTACGAGGTTTTGAAGCCACGGAACCATTGATGTTAACGTTTCTTATTATCGTTTGAATGGTAGAACGACTTTTACTAACAATCTTGGCAATTTGTTGTAGCGAATTACCCTCAGGTCTTAGCTTCATTATTAACTTTCTCATTTCTTCGGACGTATCTTTACTTTTTCTTCTCATTGTTTATAAAACAAACTTGTCACTTCTGAATATTCACAATAGATAACCTTTGTCGAGCTAAAACAAGGACTGATTGAAATATTGCAGTAATGAAGCAATATAAACAAAAATAACGGTACATTATACCAGTATATGTAAAATTACGCATCTTTTTTTTGTTAATGGAAAATTTTAAAGGATTTTTCTGTAAATAAAAAGAAACAATTGATTGTTTTTTCTTTTACTATGGTTATAGTGTGCACACTAGTTTTAAAACGGACCGAAAAATTTGTGATGTAAATTTTAGGTACTGGAAAATTATGTCATTAATAAAGAAGAAGCTTCCTGTATGTAAACTTTTGCACATAAGTGTATATATATATATATATATATATATATATATATATATATATATATATATATATATATATATATATATACAGGGTGAGTTTCCTAATAAATGCAGGGCTTTTATTTGGAGAACGGTACTAGATAGGAGAAAATTATTTACAATGAAATTTATTAAGAATCGAGGGGGACGACTAGTGGTGATCTTCAATGACCTTGAAACTCATTAGTTTCGGAGATATAGGCTAAGGTTAGGTTTTTTTTAAATTAGAACCTATACTAAGTGTTTGTTTTTATTAAGCAATTAAAAGTAAACACTTTTTGCTCACACATCATTTTTGTAAAGTGTATGATTTCAGAGATATGAGCAAAAATTGATATTCACTACAGCAATCGAATTTTCCCTAAGTTCTACAAATTAAAATAGAAAATATCAAATGTTCTTTGACTTTTCATGCAATTTTTTTGTTTTATTAGTTTGTGATAAAATTACAATTATCTTAGAAAAAGTTTTTTATCATGTTGTTTATTAATTTAATAAATGTTGAAAATGTCCGCCATTTGATTCCAAACATTTTTCTACTCGTCTTATAAAATTTAGATGAACTGCATCTAATTCAACTTCTGAAATATGATTTCTAAAAATATCTTTAATTCTTTGTTTCATATTTTCAGCAGTGGTAGGCCGATTGAAATAGGCTAAGTCTTTCACTTTTCCCCAGAAATAAAAGTCCATGCATGTTAAATCGGGTGATCTTGCTGGAAAAGGAGTAGGGCCACTTCTTCCAATCCATTTATTCGGATACATTAAATATAGTTGTTGTTGGGAAGCTATACCAAAATGGGGAGGCGCACCATCCAACTAAAGCCTCATTTCTTGTCTTACTCGAAATGGAATGTCTTCCAATAAATTGGGAAAATCTTGTAATAAAAATTTCACAAATTTTTGTGTAGTTAGTGTTCCATCAAAAAAAAAGGTCCAATTAGGCGAGATCCAACTATTCCAACCCAAGCATTTACACTCCAACGATGTTGATGGTCAACGGAACGCATCCAATGTGGATTCACGTCATTTCAATAATGTAAATTATGCCTCTTCACATTACCGTCGTTCTTAAACGTTGCCTCGTCAGTCCACATGACAAGACGAAAGAAATCTGGATTTTCTTCAATTTGTTGCATCGCCCAAAGACAAAATTGAATTCTTGATCTAAAATCATTAGCAGATAACTCTTGCAGCAATGATATGTGGTACGCATGGAATTTGTTTTCTCTCAAAACGCGAGACACGGTCGTTTGAGATATTCCTCTATCTCGTGCAATATTTCGTGTTGATGTGTATGGGTCCTGTCGTGAGTGTCCTGAGGAAATTGAAATTAAGTCAAAGAACATTTGATATTTTCTATTTTAATTTGTACAACTTAGGGAAAATTCGATTGCTTTAGTGAATATCAATTTTTGCTCATATCTCTAAAATCATACACTTTACAAAAATGATGTGTGAGTAAAAAGTGTTTACTTTTAATTGCTTAATAAAAACAAACACTCAAAAGTATAGGTTCTAATATAAAAAAACCTAACTTTAGCCTATATCTCCGAAACTAATGAGTATCAAGGTCATTGAAGAATCAGGGTAATTTTCCACTAGATGTCCCCCTCGACTCTTAATAAATTTCATTAGCAGTAATTTTCTTCTATCTAGCACCGTTATCGAGATAAAAGCCCTGCATTTATTAGGAAACTCATCCTGTATATATATATATATATATATAAATATATATATATATATATATATATATATATATATATATATATATATATATATATATATATACATATATATATATATATATATATATATATATATATATAAATATATATATATATATATATATATATATATATATATATATATATATATATATATAATATATAATATCAACTGAATGTAATGCAGAACAACATAATGTTATAGGTATCTGAGCTTTTCCAAAATTTGTAGATAGAGATGTGCTGAATTCCTGTGTGAATATACACTAGAGCTTCGGTTGACAAACTATTTACTTGCTTCAACTTCTTTGTATATTCAATGTTTATTTGTATATAGATCTAAATATTTGTCTTTATTTGTTGCTAAGCCTAGAAATCACTGGGGTGAAATGAAACAAATGTTATTTTCAACACAGATTGATACTGTTTTATGCTTCGTAAACAAAGCACTTACAAATTACAATACTTACATATATGTACATTATGTCATCGGGATGGAGAATATATGTTTTCTACTTTAGTTAATTTACGATTGTGTACATATGTACGTTTTCTTGTGAAAAGGCGAACCAACCGAAAAACATACAAAAACAAATCAGACACACTTGTCTTACTCTCCAAGTATAAACGTGTCTTATTATATAAGACGCAAAATGTTTTTTTGTGTGTTCGTTTTTCATCTTAAATCCAATTTTAAATATCTCTATGGCAGTACCACTGGGTACCAGATAAAAATATCTCTCCTATATAATGTACACAGCATTATTAGAAAATAAATTTCGACACTTGGAACAATATATATATATTTACGGAGAAGAATAGCGAAACGATATAAAATCCCACTCATCATTCCAAGATCCGCAAATAAATTTTTTTTTATTTATCCACAGAACAGGATACATAAAAATGTCTTGTATTATGTTCTTTATTTATTGAAATAAATAAAGATGTAGTCCATTATTTAATTCTTATATACACGTTTATTTGTTAGGAACGAAGAAGAGGATGTGCTTCCGCCGACCGTACACAGAATATAAGGTAAAAAATTGGGTCAATGTCGTTGGGTCTTGTCTGGGTTTTTGATCATTTATTTTCCGAAATGACGAACGTTATGTCGCTGTGAACATTAAAATATTCCAATCAAGTTCTTAAAATTTAATTACTTTTACATTAACTTGGAAAAGCTCGGTTTATGTTTTCGACGAGCTTTCATGACTTTATTTGCGTAAACTTTTTACCTAACTACTTTATCATCGTTTAACGGTTGCAAATTAGTGGTTATAAGTTACTCATCGTGGCGTGTCTCGAGTTCAATTTTCGCCAGAGTTGTTTAACTGACCACCTATAATATAAAATAATAGATATACGAGTCAACCACGTCGAAGCCTCCTGATCGTTATGATTGCAGTTGTGATGAGATTAGACATTCCTAGTCCATGCTGATGATGTTCTAAGCAATACAATAAAGAGTTATGAGTATTCTGTTCCCGGTTGCTCAAAGTAGACAAAACACCAAAATTGTATTTTGAGCTGTCACTTCTGATAAACCGGACTTCAGTATATAGAGGATGAAACATGAATACTACCTTACGGTCACTATCTTACGGAACCAATTCATGAATTAACCAAGTGTACAGTAACCTCGTTTGGTCACTCTCGTAATCAAACATCAATTACGATTGGGTGCTTTTAATCTGTAAGTGTATATGTGGGTTGGGCCGAAGGCCCCAGTGGCATTGAGTTCTGGAATAATTTCCGCCTCCTTAAATATAATAAACCCTCCTGTTGAAGAGTCTAAACTGAAAAATGCTTCTTTTAATCTTAATGGGCAAATGGCTTATACACTCTCGTCTATCCAATAAAGTCTTAACATCCAAAAGACACGCAGCCCTCAATATACGGCAACAATTAGTATAGCCAGCATTAACTGTTATACAAGGAATTTTGGGGTACACCAGACAATACTTTGAAGTATTGCGAACATTCATCTTGCAATTCGATAAATCTTGCAACTCACGGTTGGAAACTTATAGGGTTCCGAACCTTAATAGGAACTGCTTTAAAGATGAAACGCCCTACTGAATTTATAACTAGATCAATAACTTTTGGCTATTGAAAGAAATAGTTGAAAGCTCCTTTGATAGGCTTTTGAATTTAATGAAATTCTTCTGGTTCAAGCAAGAACTTTTTTTGTCAAATTTTTGTAATGAAATATCATGCACAGTGGTACCGCAGTACGCTTCAATAATTTATGAGCTTTAGTTTCTAAGAGTTCAAGTTTATAAAATGCAAAGGTTAATTGGAGAACAACCACTCACAGGTTATTCTACTATAGTAATACTAACCGATCTCGTAGAAATCGGTTAGTATTACTATAAGTCCGAAAGGTCTCAATTATAAACTCGTTCCGAATACGAACACCTTTTCACTTTTCTGAATGACGTCGATGGCCAAAACTCCGAAAACGAAGCCGTCGAGGTTATATTTGCTAATTTTACTGTATAGATATATCAAGGTGTGTATCAAGGTGATTGGTATACCGTTTGAAGTTCAATGATTGATCTAAACAAACCATCTACATTGCACATAAACAGAGTAATCTGGACTCGAAAACTCCTCAGCTATAATAATTTGACCAGCATTCGAAATTGGAGCCGCGGGTAGTCTGCTCGTAGTTTGATAAAACCATTTTGGTAGATAGAACAGTTGTTCAATATTATCTAAATATATGAGAGCACCACTCCTTAAATAATTGAGAGATCTCATTGATCCGTGAATAGTCTTGCTGTATATGTCACTAAGGTCGTAATACCTAAAGTCAAAAATCTTAGTTGATTGTTACTTCATACAAACTTCATACTTCATACGAATCTGAACATATGACCTAGTTGGGAGTATGTCGACTGTTATCATCGGTATCATTTGTAAAATCCACCCGTAACGGTATGGGATTCTGTCACACTGGATCATAGATAAATACTTACCTGACTTAGAGTATCCTCACATGATTACTATCGTAGCTGTTAAGATGTATAGAGGAACAGTAAATAGTACCTCACTATCTGAGAGCATACCTCCTAAATTACTTAACCGATCTCAGTTACAGTAACGTTAGCAATATTTGAAGGTTAGGATATTTCGAATTTGAATGAGATAGGTGCTGACTTTTTAACAAAACATAATCTTCTCGTTTACCCCTTCAGGACAGGTTTATTACTCGATTCGATGACTATATATACATCTGTACACGCAAAAATCTTAAAACCCTACACCAATCCTTGTTTCTGCCCTAAGAACGAGTAGGATGTAATTCATAAGATGATATTATTTATATGATCCAATTGAAAATATCTTGACCTGTTATGTACTATCCTCAATTCTTTACATGATATAGAAAAAAAGAGATGATTTGGCCTGAATTGCTTGAACCTAATCGGTATCCAACCAGGTTATTCAAATTCATAGGAGAGAATCATTTGGTCTTCGGAGTGCAACGCAATGATTTCAACTCTTTATTTTAAAGTATTTCAAAGTGTGCAGTCGCTTGAAATATTGCCTAATGGGAGAATTGTTACTACAGATGAATAATGGATGTTGTCAACTTTTGGGACTCTTTTTCCGCAATCTATTCAAAAAAATTGAAGCGGACGTAGTGACACCACTTCCACAGTTAAATGGTTATATTTACATTCAGGCTTTTGTCGATAGAGCAGTTCGATAGGTGGAGCCATCCGAGAAAATTGTTTCAAGGGATGGACGGACTAAATAATAAAAATAATAATTGGTCAAGACAGCCCAGTTCTGCTTTTTCAGTATCAGTTGCTAGATGCCTTTAGATCTTGCATCATCCACAGTTGATTTTGGCAGGAGTCCCGCAGAAAGTTATCGTTGCAAGATCATATTTGCTGATGATACTGCAGTTCTCTCAGTAGGAGACACCAGTATTCGACATCGAAGAAACTTCATGACGCATGGTCAGCAGATTCCGTATGCAAGTTAGGCTAAATATCTAGAGATGAACTTAGCACAGATGGAGTACGTAAACAAGAAAAAAGAAAAACTTAATATCAAATATCGAAAATGTGTCTGATCTTGAAAACTTGTGAACCGATGCTAAAGCCTGTATGGGCTAACGCAAACCAACACAAAAATAATAAAAACTTTTCAAAACAAAATGCAACCCTCGAAACTAATTTTATATTCGGTTTTCGGTATGTCCATCAGAGCCTCCTGCGATTTTTCATTATTTCCTCTCGGCTGCTGAAACGCATTCCCCGTAATGGGTGTTTAACTCGATTGAACAGATAGAAGTCACAGGTAGCCAAATAAGGTGAATTCGGTAGCTGTCGGATTTGTTGCATTTTTCGGTAAAAAATTACGAATAATGATGTCACTGGGCGACGGTGCGTAATCATGATGTAAAATCCATGAGTTTTCTGGCCACAATTTTTTTCGCTTTTGGCGTATTGCTTCACGCAAACTTCTCATAACGCCCAAATAATTCTATTTGTTTACGGTCTGGCCTTCTGGCAAAAATTCATGATGCATTACACCGTTGTAATCCATGTAAACCGTGAGCATTGCCTTCTTTTTTGACTGAAAACGACGCGGTTCCTCTTTTGGTGAACGCCATTCACTTGCCTGATGTCTGGATTGCGTGTCGTACTAATAAACCCTGTATTTTTTGAAATTCAGGTCTTTTGGCACCAACACGACGGAAACCTCATAAAACCTAAATTTCTTCGACAGACCCATATAGGCAATGTTCAAGTCCTCCGCTATCTCTCTAATAGTTAATTTGCGGTTATTGACCGACATTTCTTTTACTTTATCAATGGTCGGTTTTCGATGTCTCTGGTCTGCCACAGATAAACGATCGTTCTCTTTAGAGAATCGTTGTCGAAACACTTTTCCAACATTTCCAAAGTTCTCGCACCGTCAAATCAGTTTCTTACGCAAAATTTGATACATTTCTGAAATTGGAAATAATCGCCAACACACACATAGATCAGAACGATGGGAGCGCCACACGGTGGTTATTCCGGGAACTTTCATCAAGTGTTATTGTATTTAATTATTTATCTCGATCAACACTACGATGGCGAGCAAAGCTAAATAGAAGTGTTCGGTCGATATACATATCAGGAAATGCAAAACAATACACGTTGAGTTATATTTTCAGGTCGAAATTTGGTTCCACCAATTTAAAAAAAGATTAACGATCGACAGAACCATTCGATATTTTTCACCAATAAAAATTGACGCATTGGAAACCATTTAGTTGCTGATGCTGCTTAGTGTGATGACGACAGTCTTTATGTTGAGCTTCGAGACAAAGACAAAATAAAGGGAACACTACCAGTTTATCTACCTTGGTTATTGTTATAACTATTCAACGATCCATTATGAAAATTCATTAAAAGATATGTTAAATTTACAACAACAATAAACAGTTTATGTTTCGCAATGCCAGAAGGAAAAAACTTTTTTGTTGTTTTAATGTCAGAGTGCTGTTTTTGCTAGTATGTTGTACATAAAATAATGTATAGGCAAATGTATGTACAATGTTTAAAATTAAAGTCAATAAAAACATTTAAATTTAATTTGTTTTTATTTAAATGTAGTGTAAATTACAGTTTTAAATAAACATTAAATAATTTGTTTAAACATATATGTGAGTAAATAATTTTTTTTATCAATAATTAAATGACATAACATCAATACAAATATTTGTGCAGATGCAGAGTATTTCGTAATATTTTATATACACAAGGGTTGATGTGTCCATGATGGTAAACAGAGAGACACACATGGTGTTGTTCTTCATACCTGGTTCTTTACAAAACCCAAAGTTGTATATTGTGATGCTGAATTCGTTGTGCACTTCCATTGAGAGTACTGAGTGAGGAGCTGACTTGTTACAATATCCGATTAATTTTGCAAAATCCGATTCATTGTTGCAGTTTTAGCCTATTAGCACCAACAAAGTTGCCGTCACACAGATCAAACTTATTTTTACCGGTTTGTGTTTTGTTTTATTTTTAGATTTTACGCAGGTTACTACGTTTTGTTGAGTTTATATATTTGTCTCCCTTACTTTTATATATTTCGTTCATGTATGTCAAACCTCCTAAATATACAAGCCGCAATGATCAAAAACGAAAACGTTAATAGTCTTGATTTAAAAACACGTTAATATTCCGCCCTGCACCCAATTAAAGCTTAATATAAAAAAAAAAAAAATAAGTAAAAGAACAAAATCCCTCTACATATTAACACAGTTTCTTCAAAATTGAGTACAGTGTACAGAAATATTTTTTGTTTTTTTTACTTGTCAATTTTGTTTTTAAAATGTTAAAAGGTTTTAGCCCATGTAGTTCGTTACCATGTTTAACATGCGGGTGAACATTTAAATAATATTATAACGAATATGCCTATGCTAACGCAGCGAACGTCGAGTCAAAGTCAACAGTTGAGTTTGGTTTGAATTCAACCGGGGACAATGCAATATTTTTATGATTCAGATTATTCCGGAGAGTGAGAGATGTTATCCCTTCAACACCTCAAGCGATATTGATAGTCGATATCAGCTGTGATAATCAGAGGAGGAAAGAGATAACACTATGCAACGAGCGAATCAATATCATTAGAATAGACATAGAAACATCTCAAAATATTGACGATCGTGAGTAGAGATGAAAAAGTGGAGAATTCAACTGATTTGAATAAAAGTAATGCTAAATCGCCGTGTCGGATAAATTTTATTTTAACCATTGAAGTGTTAAAGCGTTTAAGTAGTGAAATGAAGACTAGTGACAAAGCCCCCACTAGTGGCAATTGGCTAATCTTTCCCATTTATTGAGTGAATCGAATAAAGTGAAGTTTGACTAGACTCTGGTCGTTTTTAATTTGATCATCAGCTGAAGAGTGAGTAATTCGGATACGAACCATGAAAGTCGTAACAATAGTGTATACTTTCATGTGATTGATGATTGGTGCAAATTTGTTCTGACCAACTGCATTATGATAAAGTGATATCTAATGGTTATTGAATTGTGGAAACATCACTACTGATGATGATCGTGATTGTCTTTCTTTGTATCTTGACATTCCGTAAAATCGGAATTGACTGTTGAATTATCCGCTGTGTTGTAAGATTCTGGATATTATTATGAGGTAAAATAGTACCCAGTAACTATTTTGTGTTAAGTTACTGTTTCGACAAATCATCCAGCTCAAGCAGTTGTGCACGTGTAAAAGATTAAAAAGGCTTCAATATTAATATCAGATACGAACTGTGCGTGGCCATGAATGTAATAGTGTTATATGATGGATGATTTGAAATTTTCGAAGAAGCGCATAAGGTCTGTGATGTAACTGTCAATTTGGAGCTTTTTGATATCAAAAGAGTTTTGTGCAATTGTCATAATATAATAAAGCTTATGGAATCACTAGGGAATAATGATTCTATGTTACAAAACATAGAATCATTATTCCTTAGTGATTCAAGATAAGAATCACGCAAGGATTCTGAAAATCATGCTACCAAAATTAATGATGAAAACGATGTAACCTAAGCACTAAGGATATTTTGACATCTGACAGCTGATTACAAGTTCTTTGTGAATTTTAACAAAACATCATGATCGCGAAGAGAGCTTTCACAAATCGCTAAAATTTTCGACCCACCTGAACTTTTAGCATCTGCCGTTGAATTGGGAAAATTGCTCATTCAAAGGTTATTGGGATTAGTCACTTCACACCTACTGGTAAACATTTCGAAAGTCGAATCGTGCTCAATCTGGACTAAATGTATGGTTGCATACGGTGCGGTTTTGTACGTCATACAGGCGTGCATATGGTGCGGTTTTCTATGTCAAAAATTCATCAAGTTACTCTGCTCAAAATCTGGAGTAGCTCCGCCGCAAAAGACGACGTTGCTACGCCTCGACCTATGTGCAGCAGTTTTACTCGCCTACCTAGTGCATAGAACTTTAGAGAACTTCAACTTCAAGGTAGACTAAACATATTTCTGGCCCGATACCACGATAAGATTAAATTGGATAAATTCTTGTACATCTCAATTTCCAACATACTCTGTTAAAGACCACAACCCAATGTTAAATTTAGTGAATCACTAACACTTGGATCGAGTTTGAACAACTATATACTTCGTATTGTGTAAAGATAATGTTTTCCACTAGAATGCACAGAATGTCGGTGTAGACTTCAGTGGCCTGTTTTTTGTGCTCTATCGGATCCACGATTTGCTTTCTCACAAAACCAATTCAACTTGAATTTGCAACTGATCTCAGCTTTGACGCGTTTCTGGGATGCATTAAGCTCTTTAGTGCAACTCGAGGACTTGTTATAATTATTTTTTTCGGACAACGGTGGGAATTTAGATATGCGTAAGCTTTATGCGCTACTTTTGTCTCTAAAATTGAGAGATGACATACAACCGAAACTCACCAGACTGAATGAAGATGTATACTTCCTGTCACCTCTCATTTTTGGTGGTCTACATAAAGTGAATCCGAAGCTTGCCAAATTTTACCTACGAAGCACGATGGTCCTTACCAAATTGACGTATGAGCTGTTAACTTTGGTCAAACAAGAAGAAGCTATTTTCAAGGAGAAGATTTCATAATGTACTACCAATACCCAAACTTACTGAAAGACCACTACTACTCGATACCTGAAAGCAAATCGAATATTTACGATCACTACAGCAGAAACGCAAATGGACAAAAGCATCAAGTCATATCAATGTCAGTGACCTTGTGATTCTCGTCGATAAAAATTAGCCACCACAAATAAGGAAACTCGGCCGTCTTTTTTAGGCACCGATAACTCCTTCTATGGTAGAGATCAACGCACTCATGGGAGAAATTGAGACGGTTATATACTGAGTAGATGTCATCGAGCTTTCTGTAATTTTAATCTAGTTTTTACCATTAAGAAAAAATTATACGTGTGAGACTAGCATAAAAAGCTTGTATGACTTGCGGATTCGTAAACTTATGTTTTTATCAGAAGTGACCAAAAAGTTTCAAAAAGTCAGCATGTCAAAATTCCAATTAGAATACAAAAATAATTTCTACAACAAATAAATTGGGACCATCCAATAACATTTGTCAGTTTTGTCGGAGGTTTGTTTGTGGGAGGGTTGTAAAATGTATTTAATTTTGTTGCGGTTCAGAATTTTTATAAGCAAAACATTTATACAAGGGACACAATTATATTTCATCTAATTTTTTGATTAATTATATTCTGTGGTTTGTGCAAAAAAAACCTTAAAGACAAAATTTATGGATATTACTATACTTAAATGTACCACATTAAAAAGCAACATAAATAACAACAACAACAACAACAATAACAGCAGCAGCAACCAGCATATAAATTATCTAAAAATTGTATGCTTTGAATTTATCATAAATAAAACATTTAAAATGTGGTCAAACAAAATTTCCACCTCTTAAAAGAATTTTCTCGTTTCGTATGCTCGATTGGATGCTGTATGTGGTGCTGATATGTATACGTATATATTGTGGATATTATAATGTTAAATGGATTTTTAAAAAGCTTAATTTAGTTGGTTAATTGCTTTATGTATAAATGTTGGTAGATTTATAAATAATATTTTCTTATGAGATTATTCTTCTGATTCTTGTTCCAATTCTCTGAGGAATTATACAAATATACCAATGTCTCTGGTGTAGGTTGTTCGGTTTAGTATTTATATCGAGCGGATAAAATTATTTATTTTGTGGTTATTAAAAGCTTAAAAATAAATTCCTACATAAATTGGACGATCTACTTAAATTGGACATATAGAGCGGTACGCAAAGGTTTGACTCCGTTTCCCAAGCTGTGGAGCACTTAACCTTGAGTAGATGTTTGGTCTGTTGTTAACCATCGATAACAAAGTGAAAACAATAACATTTATATTTCCAGCATCCTGATGAATTGGGATTCGGGTTTCTGCTTAATCGATGGTCAAATTATGTTCAAATATGACGGAAAGAAAGGTGAATGCGTAGTGGAATAATGAGATCCAATATTGGTATGAGAGGAAATAGGTAGCCTTGCACCAGTTCAACAGCTGCATTTGCAGAGAATGCAGGCTAAATTATGAACTAGTGCGTGTACGGTGCAAAGTTGAAAAATGTTTTCTCCAGAACCCAACCAGGTCATAAAACACAAGGAAGAAGTGCCATAGAAAATGGAAATTATTTGTAACGAATGATGGTAGATGTTCCAAATAGTTTAAGTGACAGTAAGGAATGATAGTGTTAGAAATTTTTTCTCAGTCACTCAGGCCCAATTAGTCCATTGTGACATCCCTTCCCAGACGCACACTCTCAGTCCCGCGATCTGTTTGTTCTTCTAATGAAGTCCAAGATATCTGGTATTCTCAAGGTCGTCAATTGATCCTCAAATACGAATTGTGAGCCAAAACAGTGCAGTCTATGGGAAGAGTATGAAAAAAAGGAGCACAAAAAGTGCTCAACAGTTTATTCTTTTCCGTCCCCACACTGTTCGCAATATAAGATGTTTCGAATTTTCATTCGAAACATATGATTATTCAGGGAGCAGTGCCCCTTGAGAATGCCCAGCAAGATCCTTAAAGTGCGTCTATCATAGTTTAAGAATGACTGTGATCTTTGCTGGTTTATTGGTCCAAAGAAGATTTTGGATGAGAGTATCCCATCTCTTTTAAGTGCAGACCTGCAAAGTGATAGTCAGTTTCTTGTTTAAAGGATAATGACGTCACTCTTAAAGCTCAGGTCCCGCAAAAGTGGATATCGCACGCAAATGGGCCAATTTATCGGCCAATATATTCCTTTTGATACCCATGTGACTGGGTATCCAGTGAAGTCTATCTTTATTCAGCCTGCCTAGTCGTTTTATCGTTTCACTTATCGTTTCCAAAACAAGTTTCGATGAAATAGTATTGGAGCCAATTGCCTTTAGGGCAGCCTGGCTGTCAGAAATGATGTAGATATGACGATCTCTGCAATTTATCCCTTTTACGAAGAGTGCTGCTTTCAAAATTGTAGCAGTGTCTGCCTGGAAAACAGTAGCGTATCTAATAAGCGGGATAGTTAATTCGACCTTATATCATATCATACTGATCCGTCAGCAAAGTTTAACATATCATTACTGAAGGGGTAGGATGGGCTGTTATACTCCAATATTTGAATTCCGGTAATATTTACAGTAAATAATTTCCCGTAATATCCGAGGGCGTGTTGACAGTTATCAACTGACCCAACTCCCTTGATATTTCACAGTGCCCAGAAAGGCCAAATATATATTATCTTTGCATTGCAGTATAGCGTCTGTTAGCGGTGCACACATTCTGACCCAAAGATTTGCCTATCTTCTATGCGTGTTGTTTGGAGTGTATGGCATTTACTAATAGTGCATTATCCCTAATATGTCTATCAACCAATCGCGCTAAGCATTTAAGTAGAATAGAGGACAGGCTGATAGACCAAAATATTTTTGCCTGGTCATATCTAGGCTTTCCATCCTTTGGGATGAACACTACCCTGACTTTTCTCTAAGATCTTGGAATGAACCCCAGGGCCAAAGTGGATCTGAAGATGTGTTCAAGGTGACCTAGGATAATTTCCAGTGTTTCTTATAGGAGACCCGGAAATATCCCGTTTGGACCCGCGATGTTTTAAATTTTGAGAATGAACCGATGCTCCATCGGATTCTGTCACCACCTTCGCCACCAATCTTCGATACTTTCGGGAAAATGAGTTTTTCTTAGAACTTCCAAAGTTTCTTGATTTGTATTCGTGTGAGTTCCATCAGGTTTCTATAGAGTTCCGATAGTGACCTTCATGTTACTATCGAGAACTTTCTTGAGTTTAGCGGTTGCTTTAGGTATACTTTGAAAAAGCTCTTCTCATAATCGCTAATTAGCGCTTCTTCAAGTTTGTCAACTGCCCTTTACATTCCCCGCACTTGCGGATTTTCATTACTGAAGATAGAAGTGACTGGTTGAGATGGAGTCGGTAAAGTTCCCAGTCCGTGTTTCTTGGGTTCGTAAATTCTCTAATTTTGGGTTTATCGCTGGTTAGAGAGAAGGAGATGAGAAAAAATATCAATTACTTCTTGCATTGAGGATGGCAAAAAGGTTGGTCTATTGCCCACATTTGCGATGACTAGGTCAAACGCAGATGGGTATTCCAAGAAGGAAATCCTCCTTGGATTAATATCGGTGCTGCAGTAGTATACGTGATGTGAGTTTGCATCGCATCCGGTAATGATTGAGATATCATTACGGTTTGCGTACTCTATTGCTCCGAATCGTATGGGAAATCGGCGGAAATCACTAGAACCTCACGTCGAATACCCTGTTCTTTTACTTCAACGACGACTGCTGTAAGGTTATTACAACAAATTTCATTTAGGAGTCTGTAATTCATGTTATTACTAACAAAATCATAGGCTCTAGGTCTCGAGTAAGTATCACTAACCAGGAAAGAACCTGAGGTCCCTGGATTGAGTCCTTTGATTTTGTTCCCGTGAATCCACGATTATTAAATCAAAGGTGAAGAAGTGTGCCTTTCGGCTCCCTCCTTTTGGAAAAGATGGTCCATTTGTTGGTCTTTAGTCCCGGGTTTTAATTTTCTAGCCTCTTCACAATATCTGAAGGTTCTTGGATTGGGCCCGTAATAAAAAATGTACTCTTTACACGCCTGGGTTGGTCGCAGAATAGGATAAATTCCAGTTCAGTTCCCTCCCAGAGATGTAGAGCCGAGTACGGCTTCGAGGACTCATTTATTAGTTCTATCGTTTGTGCACTGCATACTAAGCATGCCGCAGTACAAACCACAACCCTCAAAAGCCAACGAATCACCAGGAGCACAAGGTGTGAGTATCACTCTTCGAGCAATTTGCATCGCTCGTGAAGTACAACTTCTTTAAATTCAGTTTCGGAATTTCTTTCGATCCTGGACTCCTCTCCTGGTTCCCCTGTGACTCCAAACCAGAAGATACCCTCTGTTTTATAGTTTGGTTCCCTGGAGTGAGCGAAGTCGTATCCAACCTGTTTCAAGGGAAGAAGGGTTTTGTCGTCGGAATCGACAAGTGAACGTTTCATTTCTTGTCTTTTCCGTCGCTGGGATCCCGAGATCTTCTCCTTAATTGAAGAGCTTTTAACCACTTGCATGCCCGACGGTTGTGCATTTGTGTCTAAGCTAGAAACTGAGGCATCATTGTTCGCTGGTTGGTTATCGGCACGGTACGGTTAACAAATTAAGCCGGCCCAGTTGTTAAGCGCTGTTTTTTTCCTGGCTCCCCACTTAAAGTGGTTAGCACGAGGAGGTAACACAAGCACTAGTGGAAGGTGCAAGATACGGTGCTGATAACTAGTGCCAACTTGATTCCCCCAAACAGATTCACACCTGACCACCAGTGTTAGAGATACTTGAAACGATATGTGTATGGACTGTAAATGGGATGAATTTCACAAAGAGCTTTAGAACACTTCAAAATCTACGACTTCAGGAACCAATCGAGTGAGCTATATAGAATGATTGCAAATTTGGATTTTAAAGCAAAGATAACATTGCTTCAAATTCTTAATTAGGTGATGAGTGTTAAAATACCTGCAAAATGGAAGGAAGGTAGAGTGGTTCCCATTCACAAAAGCGACCGATGGGGATAGAAATCTGGCAAGAAATTACAGGGGAAATTGTATATGGAATAAATTTATGAAAGTGGTGAATGGTATGATGAAAGAAAGAATTGAAAGATTCTTGACTGCAAGTAATTTGTTGCTGTATGTGTGGGAGGTACGAAAAGAAAATAAGAAAATTGTAGGGGATTGTTGGACACTGACTTTATAGTTTCAGAGAAACTTTATCAAGTGCTTACGAACTTAGGTCTTCCTAGTATGAAATTTATGAACTTCACTTCAATTTGTATACGAGCTTGAATTAACTCAAAAGGCAAAGTCATAATGCAGTTTCCAGATGACTTTCTAATAATGGGTCCAAACTTCAAAGCGGCATGAAATCGAGCTGAGTAATGTGTGAATTAGGTAATCATCAAAATTGCTGTTGTATTATATATAATGAGAGTATTGAATATGCGTGACTGTGACTAGGTATTTGGCGATCTGGATCGCTAACTGATTATTGTAAGATTAGACTCAATGTTATTAAAAGGATGAGTAAGTCGAAATGGAGAGCTCATTTTGGTGTGACTGCATGTTACGGAAGGTGCTAGTGTCCTTTTAAATTGTGTATCGAAAGGAGTAAAGTGGTTTTGAGGACGTTATATTCCTACTATATGGTCTGAAATGGATGATTACTTCTCAACTCAGAGAAGTATAAGAGAAGTCCTGAAGATAAGACCTGAAGACGTAAGAAAAGTCAACAAGATCCCAAAAGTGGCAGCTATTCAACCTGCAAATCTTGTAGTAAGCTTGAATTTTGGAGACAAGGAAAAAGAGTTAAAGATTTAGTTATGGGATAAGAGAGAATTTCATAATATGCAAATGAAATATTTTGCTCATTTGGATGGGAATAAAGGTACTATAGTGTGAATGATAATCGAGTAGGTGCCGATTGGGAACGAATATCTGGAAGAAATTAGTTGTTAGTTTATGACAGAAGAAGAAAAGTTAAGTTGTTTGCATATACTTTTGTCCTGGTCGTAGTGAAGTTGTCCTTCAATGGATAGCCGATATGATTGCAAAAAGGAATTGCTTGAATTGAGAAAATTTTATGAATATGATTTTATGGCAGCTAGAGATGTATTTCATATGTTGAATGTGAATCTTTGAATCAAATGGAAAATTGTCAAATAAAAGGCAAGAAGTACTTGTGTAGGTATAGTCTCCCTTTGAAAAAAAACCTTTTTTTGAGAATATCAAACGAGACACTACAATTATCCAAACAATGGTACGGATGAGCTTGAATCATCGAAGTTGAAAGTGCTTGTGCGATGCTCAATGTTGGTTGATGTTATTTTTTAGCTAAGGTTGACACACTCAGATTGAGTGTTTATTATTTCGTTTACATTTTATGTTTGTATCTTGCCAGAATATTAATAGGCACCTGGTGTTGGCCATATTATTATTAAACATGAATATTGATAGTCGTTTGGATTTTCAAAGGAAAATTTTGTTGTACCAATCACGAACAACCTATATAGATACACTATTCTGGAGTGTCAAAAACCTGGAACTGATGTCCAGGCATGAACCATATGGTGTTCTGGGTATGCAATTTAGCCTTCCGACATTTTAAAATGTAAAATTATACTACGACAAACTGTTTGGCAGAAATTCTCGATTGAAAGGTCAAGTAAAAATCGATAACCATTTTGCTTATCAGTCTTTCGGCCAACTCTAGGAGGAGTAATTTTTTCACTCTGGCAATTAAGTCTAGGCTTGAGATTTTTCAAAAAATATTATTTATGACATAGGTGTTTGGGTATATAGTTGAAAACAGTGTTGGCTTTTGAGCTTAACTGAGGGTGTTTTCATAAAGGTGTTTATGGTGTCAGCATTTAAATTTTTCCCGGTTGTTCGTTGTCTATTTGGTTAAAATTTTATAATTCTATAACATTCTGAAAATCACATTCTGCCCTGTGGTGGTATGACCTATATATTGTGTAGCTGGTTTACCTCTATGTATGATAGAATGCTGAAGCTGTCTATTATATTATTATAAAAGTTTGCCGTATTCTAGTAAGATCCATGTGATGAAGATAACTTTTGAAACAGCCATGACCAGTAAGACGTAATAGGTCAGCTTCGGGTTAAAACCTTTCACGAAGAAGTTCGATTCAGTAGGGCATCGTTATAATTTGTTTTTTAACTGGTTCAAGTCGTATGATGAAACACATGTGAGAACCAGCTTTATCCGAACAGTTTGTAATCTCATTGCCCTCAATGTCCCAATCACCATATGACCGTTACCATGTTGTTACAACCAAGGAGGTTCTGTAATTTCTTACAATTCCCTACAAATTTAGATCTGGTACTATCAGTACAAAATATAATCTCTTTATCGTTGGCACCGAGATTAAAAGCTCAAATTACGCAGTGGGTAACCGTAATTAATTCAGTTTGATGAATAATATGTTCCCAAACTCCCACGAGGTTCTTAGATCATACGATGGACAATAGATATTAAAGCCAGCACGCGTTCAGTAAGAGGACCATCTAACACGGATACAAGTGATTCGGATATCTTTTTGAGCAGCTCTGGTAAAACACACATTTCTCTGGATGAATAAACCACCTCAAATGTTTTGTGTTGAAATAAAAACAGGTAGAAGCCTATCATTAACTATTAACAAAGATATAAAACAACACAAGTCGAGGTTGTCCAGTATACCAATGAACACTTTATCATATTTTATGCAAATTTTAAAAGAAAACTCCAGATTAGCAAGACCATAGTAGTGTATATTCGGATACATGTAGATTATATATAGAGCAGACAAGGGAACGAAAATTTCAATTTATTCTGCCATAATCGTGACTGGAATTGATTACAAAATAATTTATTATGTGAAATCAAAGTGTATTACTTTCTCATGATTTAATTTGATGCTGGTGTACAAGTATATAAGGCTGCTGATATTCGAATCCTGTTCGCAGGAAATCCAATTAATATTGACTTTAAGTTTTTTCAAAATTAGAAATGATTTTGTCAGATTTGTCACATACGACAGTATTCATTCAAAATCGATTTGAAACGTCTTTGCAGAATGTTGTCCCGCATGTGTGTATATATAAACCCTTTACTTTCCCAAACTATCTCACTATTCGATCTGGGTATATAATAACGCCGGTGATAATAAAAGGCTGTGGCTACGTGAACATCATCTTAAATAAGGGTACACACGTAACATAAATATTCTTTCATTTCGTTTTGTTTGGGGGTGTATATAAATCGGGGGAAGGGGGAGGAGGGGGGGTGTAAAGATGCGAAATATGTGAATATAATTTTCTCTTCTTGTTGCTGGTGTTGTGTTGTGTTTATTATCTCTATTTTAACTGAGTACAAAAGATCAGTGATACCCAAATGATGTAGAGTCATAACCTTTTGCGCGACCTTTAATCATAACCTATAATCATAAATAAACCAAACTGATCTTAAAAACCACGAAATCAAGGGTATCAGAATATTATTTCTATGTAGAATACAGTGTTACATTGAGCAAATCAATATCTTACTAATGATTGGAATCAATTAACAATTGTATCAAACAATTGACTCCACCATTCTTGAGATAATTTGTTATGGAAACAGATCTATCCAGGAGTTTATTGTTATAATTGTTTTATCACAAATGTGTATAGCCAGTAGCGTATATTGTCTGATTAACCGTATGTTGACTAAACAATATTGGTGACAATAATGATGACAATACCATTTCAAAGAGAGTGAAATGTTTCACTTGACTACATCTGAATCACGGAATTTTAGACACAGCCTATATAAGATTATAGAAATTATGAGCAGCAGAGCTGCTGGCCAACCAACATTTTATTATTTTCGTCACCAACTAATGCTTTCTTGGCGATCTCTGCTGTTTATGTTTTATGAACTAGTTAGGTTAACATTATTTCGTAGCAATAATCTACTCAGTGAACCTGAGTTCTATGCGGTTCGAATGATCTCTTTCTCTAGCATTTTTATTTGGTCTATCCGATGTACGCTCATTTTCTCTGCTGACTGAATCGCTTCTACGGATAACCCGCGATAATCAACGGATAATCGGCGTTTCACAGCTATGCTATATAAACTATGTAAAACCATCCACAAAATACTGCTTATCCAGCTTAAACTGCTTTCTTGAAGCTGTCAAATTTTCCAGATGATGAGTTTCAAATCTAATCTTGCTTTTAGTATTGCATTCAAAATTCCATCATGTTTCCATTTTTACTAGATTATTTACCAAGTTCTTTACCCTAACATTTTGTTGGTTGTGACATGCCATAATCCCGGTCGTTCTCTCGTGGTACACCACACAGTGTGTTCTTTCATTATTTCCTATATTTTCACTGTTGTCTTAAAAGAAGCACAATCCGTTGCGATTTTCACTTTCGATCGTAACAAGGAAATTCTAAACTTTTCGAGAACCCATACTATATTGAACCTCTATCTCGTGGCTAAATAACCATAAGCAACAACCCTAAGCTCATGTTCTTTTTTCATCTGAAGAAGTACCGCACAAAGTCTCGCAATACATGCATAACTGAACTTTCATTGTTGCAGTCCGACCGCGGCTTCTAAACCTCCAAGATTTAAATTTATTTTATGATTAGATGTTTCGGCTCCTCATCGATTGACAAGCAAACACTCATGCCAAACTTTAGATAAACCGGATAGGGCTTTAATAAACCGTTCCGTTTTGTCAGACTATCGGTCAAATGAAAACCAAATTTCAGCCACTCCACACATATGAAATTTAATTTTGACCTTTTTTACAACGTTTACGTTGTCCATTAGTACATGAACAGGCAAAAATGACAGTGAATCGTAAAAAGCCTGCAAAGCCACTCATATGAAAACAGGCTTCCCAGATTAATGATTTGTCTAATACGACCGCTGTAAGAATGAGAATTAACCTTGCACATAAAGTGAGTTAAATAGAAAAAACACTCTGACACGCCCATGTAGCTTAGGGCCACTAGGTGACTAGACCCACTGGCCGGCCTATGATGTAGTGAGAGTCCCTGGTGTTTCCTAGTTTCACAAGTGAATATGTCCAATGGTAAAATGTGTGTAGACGGCCAAAAGGTTAATGAGGTACATCTTGCAGGATACATATTCGCTACCGTTGACCGATAAGTTCTAAGTCGATTGAAACATTCAAACTTCAGTTTTAGTTTTGATTTGAAAGACGCCTTTTGGAATATTTCTTTCAACCATGATGAAAATCTGAAACTAAACTTTCGGGGTATGAGTCGCGTCGCAAAGTAAGTGCCGCTTAATGAACTAGGTAATCCTTATTGATACCATGATCACATTTTTGTGTATTTAGATGATCTTTTGGGCACATTCAGTACATTTTACGAACCTTTTGTCCTATTGCTGGAAACTATCTTTCAATAAATATCGACAAAAATGGATTTGTTGTAAAACAAAGGAGGCAAAGTACTTGGGAAACTTGATTGGCTGCTAATGTATAAAAGTAGATCCGGAAAAGGTTACCGCGATGTCTAGTTTCCACGTCCTACTGATAGGCAACACCTCTTACTAGTGGGGATTGGTTGGTACCTTAAAGCAAATTATTCAACCATTGCTGCTCCCTTAAATGATATACACCGTGGGAAAAATTGCGCGCCATTGCGTGATTATGTGTCGTTTAGCTCAGTTTCACTTTAAGCATTGTGTTGTAGAGACGTCCTAATTTAATAATGAATAAATATACGCCACAAGAACGAGCAGAAATAGTGACAATATTTATTGAATATAATCGTTCCATTATTGCCACTAAGCGGAAATTGCGTCAAAAATATCCTAATCGTCCAGTGCCTCACAAAACCACAATTTATCGTTTACATGCGAATTTTCGATAGTACGGTACGGCAGCAGACAAACCTCGTTTTGAAAGACAACGGACGTCTCGTAACGCTGAAAATGTGGCTCTGGTGCTATAGTTTTGCAGTCTCCAGCAACATCAATTCGGAAACGTGGTTCCCAGTTACACATTTCTGCACGCAATTTAAGGCGAGTACAAATTAGTCCAAAAATTGCTACCTAGTAATCCTGATCAAAACAGACTAGCTTTTACGGACAAGGCAAGATTTCTAGGCGTAATCTTGGACAGTAAGCTTAGCTGGTAGCCCAACATTCTGGAAAGAGTAAACAAGGCCAATATAGCATTGTACTCGAGTAGGAACGCCATCGGAAAGAGATTGGGCCTGACGCCGGAGCTGGTACACTGGCTATTCACATCCGTAGTAATACCTGTACTTATGTATGGAGTGAGCGTGTGGTGGCCAGCTCTTGATAAAGTAACATACAAGGAAAAGGATTGAGAAGGTGCAAAGAACGGCCTGCATGCTTTTAAGCGGGGCGCTGAGGACAACACCTACAAGTGCCTTAGAGGTCTTGTTTCACCTTCTCCCTGTAGACATTTATGGTAAGCAGATGGCGGCGGTTACGGCCACTCGACTATCATCCATATCTCAGTGGAAATGTCTTCAGACAGGACACTCGACGATAGTCAGATCGCTGAGGAAAGAACTGGCGAGTCTAGACTATGTTACACCGACTCTATGCTTCGAGAAAAGGTTCAGAACCACCTGCCTCTCAAGGGAATCTTGGGGGAGCGGGTTGGCAGCTGAAACGGAAACATTGCAGTTCTTTAGGATGGCTCCAAACTACACGGTAAAGTAGGAGCTGGAGTCTTCTGTGATAAATTAGAAGTAGATATAGCAGTTCGCCTCCCTGATCACTGCAGTGTGTACCAGGCAGAGGTGATAGCGATTGAGGAGGTCCTGAACTGATTGAGACATAATGTGGTATCCTCGACTGATATCGCATTTTATGTGGACAGTCAGGCGGCAATCAAGTCGCTGGTTTCTGTTTCTCTAACGTCTAGAGTGGCGTTGGGTTGTCTCTAAATGAGATGATCGAGCATTTCAACATCCAGGTAGTCTGGGTCCCTGGCCCCTCAGACATCATGGGAAACTGCGAGGCATGGTACAACTCTCCAACTGCTAACTTAAAGGGCAAAGTTGGGGAGACCCATTAACGCACTCAAGACTGTGCTTAAAAAAGATGCGAAAGCCTCAGCGAACAATAGGTGGACGAACACCCTCTCATGTAGAGTTGCGAGACAAGTCTGGCTAAAGCTGAACTTGAAACGCTCAAAGGCATTTATCTCCCTACGAAGACGTGAACTTAAAACGATCATTGGGATACTCACAGGACACTGCCTTCTTGGAGAACATGCGAGAAGGCTGGATCTGGAAGTAAATGACTTTTGCAAAAGCTGTAGGGACGAGGAGGAGGAAGAGACAGTAGTCCACCTCCTATGCCCGTGGCCGGCTTTGGCACACAAAAGACATGAATATTTGGGTAAGTTTATAATGGAATGCCTTTCTGGTCTCGAAAACTGTAATGTGCGAGACTTATTACGCTACGTAAGCAGCTTAAACTGGTTCTCATAGGGGTAAAATGGGAGTAAGATCCTGTAGTATCACAACGGACAGTAATGCAATCCTAACGCTGTCTGGTGAAATTGAAGATTTTTAGTCTAAATTGATAATCAGCAATGAAGCCAATTTTCATCTCAGCGGCCACGTCAATAATCAGAACAATTGGTTATGGGGAACACAGAATCCTCAATTAATTCATCAAACATCATTGCATCTACTTAAAACAACTGTATGGTGTGGTATTCATGATGGTAGTCGATATTTTTTTGAAAATGGCCAAGGTGTTGAAGTGAATTTAAAATCTAAAGTTTATGTGAATAAGCCCCAAACATTTCAACATATTCGTCACGAAATTGAAGAAATTTAGACTGATATATTGCAGGGTATCATGAAAAATGCCTTAAAAATAGCCGAAAGTTGCATAGTTAATCGCGAAAAAAAGTGTAAAGGCCAAATAAACTTTTTATGAAAATCAAACCCACTTATCTTTTCTTTGAACAAAGTTATAGGCAATCAAAATAGTAGCCCCACCCTGTATTAAGGTCGAAGCAAAAATTAGTATGGAACCCAAATGATGGACACGCCTTTACTTGACTAAATTCCTTAATTACTTCTTAGGGGTTCTCTAAACAAGGTTCATGATTTTTCATTAACCCAGGCTCACGATTGGCCCATTGTGACATCCCTTCTTGGACGTACATTCTTAGTGTCCAAATCTATTTGTTCTTCTCATGAAGTACAGTCTTCAAAGTCGTCTGTTGATTCTCAAATAGGAATTGTAATTCAAAGCAGTGCAGTCTTTTAGAAGTGTAGGAAGGACAGAAGGAGTTGACATGTAACTCACATAACTTCAAGTTAACTTAACGCAAGAACATTATTACAGAGCTGGAATGACGCAAGAACACTATTACAGAGCACTATTACGATGCTGTACTTCACGTCAAAAAATTTCGGCATAGGTTTGGAGGTTAGATTTTTCTATCATTACCGATCATTCAAGTTCATATACTAGTCTGACGTATGAGGCCATTTAGTAGTCTCAATATATCCATCAAGATCACGGACCAATGATCAATGAAAATCCAGTTTTTCCAGATGATGAATAGACAGATCCTAACTTGTATTCTGATTTTCAGGGGAACGGAACCTTTTTAGGTTATTAACTAAAAGAGTAGATTTTCGAGAGAAAAAAATAATCAAGGGCCGCATCACAAAATAGTTTGTGTAGCACAGCCACTTGACGGATTAAAGTAAACTAAAACAAAAAGATAAAAAAAGGCTAAATTCTATCAGGGCTCGCGGGGATGTTTTATTATTATACATTATTTTTTAGTTTTTCTTTTTCACTCCCACAGTCGAGCTCCAACACCACCGTGGATTGTTTTTCGAATTTTATTTTATTTTTTATTATCATCCTTCAAGGATGTATGTATGTATGTATGTTCACGATTTTGTTTATATAAAAATAAAAAAATATACATTTATTTATGTCACCGTATATGCTGCGTACACATCTCTCGTATATGTACATACATACATAAGAATCTGGATAACGAACGTACAGCACAGCAAAACAAATCTTCAACGTCTGTAGGGGATTCGGCTCAAAATTGTTGTTGTACATATATTCAAGTAACAACATATGTTGGGCCGATTATTAAATTTATACATCTTACATCTATCTACATTTTATTATCACCCAAAAGGATCATAACGATAATTTTATTGGGTCGGTCAAATGGTTTGTATCTATGTATGTATATGTACATATGTACTCGTGATGGCGGGGTTTGGCAGGAAGGGGTACTCGAAAAACAAAACAAAAAAATTATATATGTGATTAACACGTTTATTGTTAATTCGGGTTATACACGCCATTGAGCAAGTCTTTTCCTTATATACCACGCATGATTCAGCTGGAAGTTATAATTTTTTATTTATTTTATTTTTTATTTATATCAATTACTTAAAAAATAAGGAATTCATTAAAATGAAATATAAACAACAGAATTTTATTTATTATTTTCATTTTCTGGATAAATTTTCTTGTTTTTTGGCCCAATAAAAATGTAAAAGCGGAATGAAATTGTAAATTAATTTTCCTCGGGGCTAGTACCCATTTTCCTAAATTTTATTTCGTATTTTTATAGACTCTATGCCTGTTGTGTGTTATGTTATATTATATTCGGAATCCTCTCGTTAAGTTGGTATTCACATTTATTTTTACAGCCGGATTGTGATGTTTGTCTCTTTAATTTTATGTGAAACGATTATGCTTTAAAGTGTTTGTTCATCTTACATATATATACACTTATATGTATAATAAAATTGTTCAATTTCATTGGTCACAATCATAGTTTATTTACAGACCTTTAGATATACCTGTTGTCAGAATATATAGGTAAATTATGTTGTTTCAATTAATTATTTGGCTTCAGTTTGGCGAAGTCAAAATCTATTAAGTTTATTCTCAGATAGAAGGGGAATTCCAAAAGAGACCCGTCATAATTTAACCATCGGTTAGAGTATAGAGCTTGGGTAGAGCCGTAATATCGAGTTTTCCAATAAGAGGTTTAATTTTGATATTTAAAAAAGGTTCGCCCTGTTGGTGGAGGTATTCATGTTCCGTAAATATTTCGAACGAAATCGAAGATCCATAGAATACCACCACAGTATCCAGAGCTTGCCGTAGAAGGCGACTAAATCTGGTTGGATCGCTGAGCTGATTTAGTATTTTATAAGAGGAATCAATGAATATTTCATTGTCTGGAGGATGGTATGCCATTAACATTTGAAAACGATATTAGCAAAATATTCTTTTCATATAATTTTTAAGCCCACGAATTTCATCTATATAAGGCCTTGAATCGATTGTAGAGCATTGGCATAGACCTTATCTTTCACGTGGCTCCAAGGTCAAAAGTGTAAAGGTGTTACAAGACCTTGGTGGCCGATTGTAATCATCTCTTCGAGAAATAACATGGTTAGCTTACTTTTCTTGTAATATTGCGATCGTTTCGTGTTTGTGTGGCACATACGGGTGCGTCTTGCTGAAAATTAACGTCCACGTTTTTCCAATTCAAAAAGATATTTTCAACAATAATTTTTGGATTTTCTGAGCCACAATTGCGTCAATTCTGCCTAATAACGTAGCTTCCGAGGTGAAAATGGGCCTCAGCACTGAAGAAGATTATTCGATGAACGTTCGGATCATTGATGCATTTGAAGGATCAGCGAAGATACGACGTTAATAATTTAAAACCGTTAAGACCTAAGTCTTTATGCAAAAAACAGTGTAATGACGTTTGTGGAATATCTTATTTCAAAGATATATGAGGATTCGACAAACTTGGATTTTCTTCAACATTACGGGCTACAACAGCAATATTCTCATTTGTTCTTGAGCAACGCACATGGTTTCAATTCTTTAAATCACATCAAATTTTTCAACCAGTTTCACTATTGTCGGTTGTAAAGGTGGTGCTTCCATGAATAGTTTCACTCTTATTATTAGATTAGAGAGTTTACGTAATAAATAAGGAGTTTACAAAATGTATTATCGACAACAAATACCTTTAAGTTTTTCACAATGGAGAGAAACCTATCTCCAAGTTTGTGGTCTACATCTTAATGTTCATACATGTGATAAAGTCGTCAAACACATCAGGTTTTCTAAGTGAATATTGGTTGCACATACCGTTTCTTAACATATCCCCACCACAGAATGAAGAAAGAAAGTGTTTTTGAAAGCAGAACGCGTCCCATGTTTGCTCATTGTGAAAAAATACCTTCTTTCAAAACAAGCTTTCGATGTAGCACTGAATATCCTGACGTCTCTTCCACATCCATCCATCACGTTATTTAAAAGATGTGTTCCAAGATATGTCATCCTACTCCGTGCAAGACTTGGGGAGGCAAGGCAAGTGGAATACTGTTGGAATCTCCTCCACATTATCGCAGCTAGAACAGTAGCTATGAGATGTACTTTCAAATCTGTCCGCCTGATTACCCATAAGGCTGTGTTATCAGACGTAAGTGAGTGATTCATTTTGAGGTACTTTTTTCAATTTATCGAGTAATATTACGTCCTACTGTACATTATTACAGCCAAATGACATGGCACTTGGGTTGGCCACTTCAACAAGGGTATAGATGAGATATGAATATATGAAGATTTGGGCCTTACATAGCCTTAAAGACAAAAGTCACTGGCCCGAAGCGTGCCATTAACAGTTTACCTACTTGTCGCAATAAAATCATGGTTAAATATAAGCTGTTGTTATTTAAGGCAGTCATTCGGACGTTATCATAACAGTTACGTTTCAGCCAACCTCATTTTTGAAAAAATATGGACCAATTATTCCACCAGCCCAAAACTATCACCAGAATATTTCTTTTTTTTATAGATTTAATGGTACTTCTAGAACCTCTTTGGCTTAATTCTCAGCGCAAATACGGCAGATAAAGCGTAGCCATTAAGCAAGAAATGAGCCTTGTCATTGAACAAAATGTCAGTTGTAAACATTGACCTTCTGCAAAACAATTTGACCTACTTCAAGCTTTTCAAGAGGCCAAGGACCGAATCGGTGACGATTTGGAAGGTCATTTTAGAATTTAGCTAAGATATCTCTCCTTTTTAGTATTCAACTCTGAACAAATATATCGACATAATAACGTCGAGTCTGTCATTCTAATTATCATGAATCGAAACATGGATACGTTCTCGAAAATGAAAATCGACGTCATCAACAAATCCACGTCAAGATCTAATAAACGGAAACCCCATCAGATTGACTATCCTCAGATGTTTCAAAGCATAATATAACCAAATTTTAATAGAAATTGAGGCGAATCGAATTAAGTTTATGGATATGCAGCTGGAACTGGACTAAACTTCGATACGCTTCGATCATTTGCATTGCTTATATATCCAATCGGATAGATTTCTGATAATTCCATCTACTCCGATATAGTATTCTAGATTACACTTTATCTCAGAAACAAGTTGAGACACAAATTTACATATTTGATCGGTCGTTACGTGCAGTCGAAGACCGAACACTCCACTAAGAAAGTTTCAATTTATAAATAAACTATTCAGTACAATATAGTTATGATATTGGTTGATTATTTGTATCGACAAAGCTTCTGTTTCCATGTCGCTGTGATAAATTATTTTATATTGAGTGTCAGATGTATAGTGGCCAAAATGAAGTGCGGCATACTTTTAATAGATTTCTTTTCTCACTATATCTATGGAAGAGTTGCTCATTGAATGGTATGATTTATAATCTACCATTTTGAGATGTGATTCAGGTTAGAAATTGAGATGACTAGAAGTAAAAACATTTCGTTGATCCACCGCCCAGGTGGCGCATTGATTAAAAGGTTATGGGTATGAAATATGGTTAACGTAAATAAATCCGAATTTGGATGTGGAAGTTAGCTTTGAGATACTGATGTATGATGTGGAATTTTATAAATGGGGTTTTCAATAAATGCTTGAGAACTTATTTTTAAATAAAACGCAAACCATTTGAGATATTTCAAAAACTTTATTATTGGAATTCGACATCGCATGTCCACTACAGGCACGTATGCAGATGTTGAAACGTTGAATATAGTTTTCAATAACTCGGCCACACATTTCGACGGAAATGGCCGCTATTTGTATTAACTCTCGAATATTAGCTAGACTCGTTGTAGACTCGTAGCTAGACTCGTTGTGTCGCAACCATATCTCCTGGTTGAAATCACATTTGTTTAGATCATGTATCAACATATAAAGTATAATCTGTTTCTTACACCTCATATTTATTGCACAAATGTAAGATCTTGGTCCAAGTTTGACATTGGTACGACATATTAGACGTATTAGCATAGTTTATAAACGTTTGGCACAACTCGTAATTGAAGCGAAGTCATTTTCATCAATCGGTACAATGATACCACTAGCATGAATACTACATCATATAGTTATTGTTTGTGGCTCAAGTGGGTTTTCTTTAAGCAAAAGATAGGTTTCAGCTGACTGGTAACGCGAATTAGGTTTTTGGCGAAGCCATAATGTGATTAGCTTATTATAGTCAAAACTGTGCTCCATCACCAAATATGATATTGGGATGCAAAAGATCATCTTCTTTTTTCCGGAGCTTAAAACGAGAACGTACGTCGTTTTATATATAATACCGATGTGAAGTTTGTACTAAATTTGTCTTAAACCAACAAAACCAATATAAAATGTTTGTGTGTATTAGAGCCAATGTAAACATTTAGGAGATTACACGGTAATTAAATGAGTTTCGTTATACAAATGTGTCAAACGCATAAGTTAAAACCATATCATAATTAAATCTAAGTTTCATAAATTTGCCTTCAGCTTCCAGACGTTTATGTGAATTTATGTTTATAAATCGTATAGTATAATTATAATCGTATAGGGTGCTACTTTAGGGTAATACTAAATAGGGTTACAGGCACCGATTCGAACCATAAGAAATAATGAATTTCTTATTCGGCAATCTGTAATAAGCGGTTCTAAATTAAGCGCGAAAACAACTTCATATACCAGAGATAACACACTTGAAAAAACAAAAAAAGGCTTTACTTTCATTTATCGAAGATAAACCGCAGTTCGGTCAAAAATAATACAAGACGGTAGATACAGTGCCGATCAAGTTTTTAACGCTGATGAAACGGGGCTATTTTGGAAAAGAATGCCGAGTAGGGCATACATAGCAAAATCAGAGAAAACGTACAAACTTGAAAAAACATCCAGTGCATTGGATGGTCATCAAAAAAAGCCTGAGTAACGTCTACGTTTTTACGGATTGGTTTAATAATTTCTTTGTACCGGAAGCTAGACGGTATATGCGGGACAAGGGGATACCGTTTAAAATTCTTCTTATTCGATCCAAGCATCGAATATCCTAATGTAAAAGTAATGTAAACCTGTAACCCTATTTAGTATTACCCTAAAGTAGCACCCCATACGATTTATACACATAAATTCACATAAACGTCTGTCTCACTAAGTGAGCTGCATGATAAATTTATGAAACTTAGTGATTGAGTCAGTATAGTACTATTATGTTGTTCTCTTACAAACAAGTGGAACAGATGAGAATGATCTTTTAACCTGCATTCACATGCAGACCTGTTTATTACCATGTGTTCGTGTTTCTCGCTTTTATTTTATATAACTAAGAATATTTTGTATGTTTAGAAAATATTTATCTAAGATTAGAATAAAAAACAAATTAGTTTTTGCAATTTTCATAATCTGGTTTACTTTAATTCAATTTAATATTATTTATTCATTTATTAACTTCCATGATTTAGCATAACATGACAATATTTAAAATTTTATTTTAACAATTACTAAGTGTATTTGCCTACATGTCTACGTTTGACAAATACATATAAACAAGTTACATTGTTTCACTTGATTAGGACAAACTCAGTACAAACTTCATATCGGTATTATGAAGCGTGAACTTTTTCTTAAGTTTGTCCTAATTTTTATTATTAGGACAAATTTAGTACAAAGTTATCATGCATTATAATCGAGTGGCTTTTGTTTATGTGTTAACTGGATTTATAAGGGTGCAATCAAGATCCTTTTGACAGTGACAGTTTGCTAATTTATTAACATAGTGAAAGTTCAAAGTGGTCAATTCCAAAATGGAAAACCCATTATTGCCCGAGTGAATTGTTATTAACTTAGTAACTATACCATGAAACCACCTTCTTTGTGTACAATATATAAAATATTGATACTCAATTCCGAATGATTATCGATTATCCCATAATAACCACATTCGAATAATATTTATTGATTTTTATCATTATAGTGGAACAATGAATCGGCCGATTAATCTCATAACGATATCAAACCCACTGTAACATAAATGTGTAATGAAAATAATTGATCAAAAAAAGGCAAATACGATATTATACAATAATTATTCTATCACTTAAGCCGATAAATAGAAGATATTCAATAATCGTTTAGAACAGTACAAAGGGAAAAACACTTCTTTATTTCAAATCCCTTCATATACTCGTACATATATATAGTTTAAGAAATTAACCTTCATTCGTCAAAGAATTCGAGTTCAATATTTTTCTGTTTCCATCCATCCAATTCAACCATAACGCAACGAACAAAAGAAAAATTTTATCGTTTCCACTTTGATTTTCTTCCAACATATTTTTTTATATTTTATTTTCCCATTTATCTTTTATATGTTCGATTGTGTGTGTGTGTGTGTGTCTACATACATACATACACTAGGCCTATTCATTCTTTCAATCAATTCAATTCAGTTTTTCTTCTTGTATATTCACAAGTGAAAATTATTATTATTATTGTTATTATTATTATTATTATTACCGTTATTTTTGTTGACAGGGTTTGGGTACCGGAAACAGAATTGATGAAATAAAATGTATTGCGGAACGTTATCGGAATATTAATAATATTGAATTTCGGTTTTGGGTGTGAAGAGCGGAGCAGTAGGGGATGGGTTGTGTTTTGTGAGCTTTCCCGTTGGATCATCAATCGGTGGATTTATTATTATCTCTTTCTATTAATAAAACAATCTGTATTAGCTTTTCCGACCCATATGTAATATATGATACATGGAATCGTTTTGCGCTTCGGTTTTTGAATGAAGAGAGAAAAACAAAAAAATTAAGAGCTTTGAAGCTGGCCGAGACAGATTATCTTGCCTAAATGATACCTAGACTCACTTTCTCGATTACCACAGTTAAATGAAAACTAAATAAAAAGTTGTCTTTTTGTATCTTAGAAAGTTGACTGCTGATAAAAAACGTACGTCACTACAATGCTAGGTAACGAAAAGTATAAAAACACAAATTACACAGATCCCTTCTATTAAGCAAAGAGATTGCTCGTGAACAGGAGATAACAAATCAAAAGAATTTGCTAATCCTCGGGCTCAAACTGAATGAGACCGAATCGGATATTATAATAGAAAATGGAAGCAACAATTATGGGGGTAGGATGCGTCTAATAATCCATAAAGAAATTATTAGGGAAATAAAATTCAATCTGTCAGCAAAACCTCTTCGATATTCTAAACCAACAACCAAAGAAAGCTTTCGTTAAACTAACGATAAACTAACACATTTCCTCAATTTTGTTATTAGATTACGGCATGTTCCTTTTGCCTGGAAACCCGGATCACCATTTTGGATTGAGATTCCAAGAGAAACATTCAACAATTGATCAGGTTCACAGAATTACTTATTTCTGGATGCAGCTTTCGATAAGGAATGGAACGAGGATATAATACATAAATTAAATCTTATGCTTTCGGGACAATATGTTGTAAGTAAAAATATTAGCCAGTTGACCAAGCGATGTAAAATCAAACTTAATGAATTAAAATCTGGCCATGTCAATTTTGCGAACAAACCAGTGATGGTATATTCTAATTATTTTACAACATATTAATTTTATAAAAAAAACGATATACTTATTATTTTAAATATTTCCATATAACCTTTTGATTTTCATCTTCTTCTGCAATTTCTTTTTTTTCATCCTTGTATCATCAGCTGAATGATTAACTCTCAAGCACTTCTTTACAAAAACAACGGGATTCCAATCACTAAGTGGTAGGCCGAGTAGACTAACCGTCATTATGTTAGAAATATTTTGCACAGTTAAACGGTTCTGTTTATCTGAACATATTAGATTCATTTTTGAGAATCCTCTTTCTGCTTTTGCGGAACTTACTGCAATGGTTCTTATAATATTTTTTGGTTTTTCTAACATTTTCCAGGACCATATAATTCTGTGTATCTTTCAAGATATTTTCTATAAAATCTTTACAGTCATTTGCATCAATTTGACATTTAAAATTGTCGTTAAAAGGGACTAATTGTTCTTCAGTTCATTGTAACCTTCCACGGAACGATTAGTTCTTCAATATTTCATCTAGATGGTTCTAATATATTTATACATTCTAATTTACTGGTGGCCTGGCTAAAATTTGATTTTAAATGGTCGCAATCCATTAACCTTTTGTTTAAATTCAGTATTATATTTTCTAAAAGTTTGGAGCGGGGAAGTCTAATGAATTTACTATTTTCTATAAAATTGATATTTTTAAAAGCTTCTGAGGTAATTAAACTTTGGATTTTGGTTTTCATATACACCCTTCTCGTTTCGGAGTATTTGAAAAAAATTAATGGACCTAAGAACAATTAGTCCGATCTCCATATTTCTAGCCTGTATCGCATGACAAATCTTTTAAAAAGAATTTATTTTCCAGTCTTATAGCCATCCATACCCATGTATTTTGCATTCGATGAAAAATAAATATGTAAAGCAGAATCCGCACGCCAAACAGCTATGATGTTTCTTAAACTGCATGCTCCCCATCTTGGTCCGAAAACTCTTCCAATCTTTATAATAGCGATTTATAGTTCCTTTGATATTTCGGAAAGCTCGATTTGATTCTTATTGGATTGATGAAAAAGGGTGTATATTTTGTCAATAAAAATTTGAAAATGATTTACTTGTTTTATTTCATTTATGGAATCATCCAAAACAAATCCAACTAAATTTTTTTTTCAAATAATTATAAATAAATCCATTGTTAATTTAAAGCTTTCATCGAAGAATGATATATAGTTTCTGCATCTTGTTTGTGTAATTCAAGTAGAGCTAAGAAAATTGTTGGTGGTGTAACAGAATCTTCAACTTTTGAAAATATGATAATGACTGGTTTAGAGGATATTGTTGAAGCTTCGTCGATAATCAAACATATTTTCAAATTATTTGCAATTATTTTCTTAAATACTCCATTTCTAATATCATTTGTAATAAAATCCACTATTTTTACTGCAGTTTTACGAGAGTGCAATGCAATTCCCATATCTAATCTATTTTTAATTTGTAATTCTACTTCATCTTCGATATCTGAAAATGATTTACATCTTTTGATCAGGCTGTAAACTGTGTTAAATATTGTAAGTAGATGTTAAACATTGTTCATTCATTGTATCAATTAATGCAAGCATACAATTCTGTTTCAGTTGATTTAAGCTTTTAACACAAATATTGTGAGCCTTTGATGAAAAATGTTCTCTTATTTTTTTTCTAAGCGAAGCTTGTTGGATTTCATTATTTCTACCAGTGGCCCTATTCTGGTAATTCCCCGGGAATAAGTAATTTGGGAAAGATTTCATATATAATTTCTGTTCAAGTACATTTTTCCGGCCTACTGACGAAAAAAGTTCGATGTAAATATTTATAAATTGGGAATAATTTTTCCATACCAAAATTGGAAGGGAAAGTTATTCCTAATTTAACACTAGTTTTTTACCTCAGTATGCCAGAAAAAAAATATTTAAACTCAAATTGTATATAAAATCATTCCTCAATTCCATATTCTCCGGGATTTACCAGAATAGGGCCACAGATGCCTGAATTTGTATGTTTTTCCATTCCTTTGGAGCATGAGCATTTTTATTTTTTGTAAAATCATATTTAGCACAATATTCACAGCCTTACATTTTATTTAAAATTTTTAAACCATCATATTTTTCTTTAAAGCTTGTAAATGGTTGCATAGACCAGCATTCAGGACGATTATCTTCGATTTTAGAGCTATTATTCTCTTCTGCCCTTTCAATTATTTGCGTGCTTTGTGTTTGAACATTTTAGAAGATGATGGTTGTGGTTGATTTGTGTTATTTAATTCCGATTCGGAAACAATGGTTTTGTTTTTTGTTCTTTTGCTAAAAAAATCTGATAGATAATGTTGTATTTTCATTGTTTCTGGAAGTTACGAAAATAAATATAAAATAACAGTTATTAAATTGAAGCACTAGTAAAATACAGATTACCTACTTTCAACTTTTCGTAGTACGATTTTACGAAAATATAAATACAGAGCAACTTCTAAAGTGACCACCGCTCTATTTTGACCACTTCCTTTTATTGACCAATTTTCGGTAGTTCCTTCAATTGTCTAAATAAATTGAATAAAAATATTCTAGTATCTATATCCTATATCTAAATATTCTAGTATCTATATCCTATATCTATTTTATTTAGTAAAGATGCACTGGCTTTTACATGTTATGAAATTGTGTAATTTATTACCATAGTCGGCGTTGAAATTTCTATAACACTAACCAATGCGTATATGTGTACGGCCGTTTTTTTTTAAAAAAATGGCCAGTCCTATGTATATGTAATTGATTAGTAATTGGTAAATATATCAACAATCGCATGAAAAAGTTGATTTTTTCGAAATTTTGACTTTTAACTTCCTATAACTTGGTAGGCTGGCCCCAAAACCAATTAATCACTTGCCAGAGTTTGGAAAATGATTATTTATCAACAATCCTGGATTAATAATTTTCATTTAAACCAATATTTTAATTCATGTTTTTGAAGATTTAAGAATCTAGATTTTCATATTTTCGATCGGGCATATAAAAACAAAACGAAATGAATTTGTAATATCGGGTTTAAATGCAAATTGTTTGTTAGATTGTGCTCTGTTTCCCGTTTACAAGTACTAATATGATTTTATTTTGCATCCCACTCGTTTTTTTCATTTTTCCTTCGTTTCATTTTTTTTAGAAATAATGCAAACAGTTTTGTTCTTCGTTGTCTTTTAGAGCATTTCGCTTCATTTTTATTTTGTTTTTGATTTTGTTTCTTTGTGTTAGTTTCTAGTTCGTATTCGTTGTCAGTATGATTTTGTTTTTACGTAATATTTTTAAATCACGTAAAATTTTATGAGTTTTCATATTTTTTAGGCTTACAAATTTTTATTTAGGATTATTTAAACTGTTTGAATTGTATGACTTAAATTACTTTAATTTTTTATAAACAATAAAAATTAAAAAATTGATAAAATTGGGCGGACGTATTTTTTTATGATAAATTTTATGTTTTCGTAATTTATTTTCAATATACATAAAATATTATCTGTTCGGAATTATTTTGGTTTAGGTTTATAGATTTTTATCAATTTTATTAAGATATTGATAATATCTATCTGAAATTTAACTAGGAAATAAATTAAACAAACTAAATTTTATTATTTCCAAAAATAGTTAAATTGATATTTTGTTCAATTTTTCGAAATAGAATTAACAAATTATACAAATTTTATCACTCGAAGTAGTCAATAAAATTATGTATTGAATAATATCAAATTTATTTATATTTATATGTTTATTAAAATTTACATTTTCGCAAATATATTTTAAATTTGCCAAAAATTACATATATTTTTGGTCAATTTTTTTCATAATGAATACAATCAATACAATAACAGTAACAGACAATGTACCATCAAGAACAAAAAGAAACAAAAATCAACGAAACCAAAACAATAAAAAATAATTTTTGTGACTTTGTGTATTCTTTGTGTGCTAGATATGTTTAATATACAAGAATCAAATGCAAAAGAGGAGTTACGTTATATAATCACTCTTTATAAATTTTATCGAATCACATTAAACCATTGTGGTCATGTGATCATATTCGATAAACGAAATATTATCGAATTTAAATATTAGCCGAAAATAAAAACAAAAATCAGGAAAATTTCTAATAAATGAAAAATTTGAGTATGTATCAATAAATGGGAAAATTATTTTACGACAGTCCTGATTAATAATCATATTTAGATGCCTCAAATTCAATAATTGATGTTAAGGCCTGTATTGTTAGATATAACAAAGCAAAGTCAAAAAATAAGGAGAAATCGACAGTTTACGAACGAATTGTACAAATTTTGTTGTGTTCTAACCAATTACTCATACTAACTCATAAAAGTGAATAATTGGCCTGAGCTTTATTGGTATTGCACTAACCTTTATTTTAAAATGAGTGATTTAAATACAATTTTCTTAAATGGACCACCTCTATGAAGTGACCAATAATTGGTGGTCCCTTGGATGGTCATTGGTCACTTAAGAGAAGTTTTACTGATGCAATACGTATTTGTATTTGTCAAAAGAGTTTTGTATGGTTTATGACTTGATGAAAATTACAAACACAACATTACAATTACAATCCTTTATGTACAATAAGCACATAAAAGAGATACAATGTGGTATAAAATCAATATCGTAATCTGTTTTATTGTATTCTTTGTTTTGAATAATTTTTTTTTTTTTAATAATATTAAATAAAAGAAACTTTGGCAAGAAATTAAAATTTAAAGTATATTTTTTTTACTTTTCACTAGCGGTTCGCCGAACTCGGAAACCATTTACGAAACGGTTTTACCGAACCGGCTGAATCCCACTATTGGAACAAACCATTGGTTAAACTTCCAGAATAAGGTACTTCGGAATGTAGTCAATGCAGCCTATGTATTTGAAATAGTGATTTGCATCGTGATTTTGGGATTCCGAATATAAAGTACGAAATAAAAAGATTTGCAACAAAGCATGAATCATTGGAACATACGGAAGCCTCTTGACTACTGGAAAACGTACATTTGGTTAGGAGACTAAAAGAAACCAAACCCTTCGAGCTCGTTTGTATGTGAACAGCTAACTATACCAACAGACAGGCATTGGTGTACCGTTGGATCAACAGTGACCACATTATAGGTTAGTTCTTAAGAATTCAGATTTAAACTGACGGTTAGTCTGGAAAGACTGGTTTCAATATATAATAAGAAAAATACGATAGTTTTATGATTTTTGAACATAGTGCATTAGTTACCCCTAAATAAGAAAGATAATGTTTAGTAATATTTTTATGTTTTGATTGGTATACATCATTCTTATATATAATGTGTAGAAAAGAGGGAATTTGCTCTAGCTTTTAGGATATGGCTGGCACTTGCCACTAATTTTTGACAACAACTATGAAAGAAATGCACTCTGATCATGTAAATGAATACCTTTGGTGATTTTTTGCTTACCAAGGTTTCCACTTCGTTAAAAACGCTAAGTAGCAGTTTAAAAGTATTTTCTTGCCTAGCTAGTTCGTATTCTCTCCAAAAACGCCCAAGTAATAATTCTGATGTAGAATAATTTGATGTAGAGCAGGTGAAAAACGAATCTCTTTCAACTCATTTGGGTATCTTAAACTAATTTAAAAAATTTCAGGAAGACATATTGACAGTAAATCAATAAAAATACAATAGTTCGATTTTCGTAGCCATTAGATGAAAATATGGAAACATTTGTATGGTAAAATTGTGCAGACAAATTGTGCAGTCTTTTTAACAATAAAACTTTGTTTACAAAAGTTTGCAAACACAGAAATAATCTATGGTTTAACGGTTATAAACGGTCCTAACCGAGTATTAACATTGTAGGTGGTCAGCTCAACGAATACTTTTACATACATCCGCTGTGTGTTATTTTTTGGTGAACGGCGAGAATCATACTTAAGACGCCGTGTGATTGTATAAGTCTCTTAACCAAAGTGACAACCGGCGACAGAAAAACTGAAATACTTCTCCGATGCAAAGTTGGTAGATTGTGTTTGTGTACACTTCACGATTACATTGATTAAGGTTCTGATAGTTACTAATAAGTCGACTACAACTAAAGCAGTGTAGTTAAGTCAGTTTTGAGAAAACTACTGGGTTTGAATCCAGATAGCGGTTGAACGCAAAAGCGAGTTAATCGAATACATCTATAACTCCCTGTTGGAGCGCAAAACTCATGGACTTAAACAACTTAAATGTCAGAACTATAGACTGGCATGGATCATTTCCATGTGCAAATGGTCTAAGCCGGTAAAATGCAACTGCACAAGTGTAAGGAGTGATTCAACTTCAAAACAGATAATAGAGACAAACAAAAATTTCACGATCATCAAAAGTGGTATTTATTATTCGTGATATGAGTCTCAAACCTTAATCTCCGTTTTGAGATAAAAACCAACATTTTAAGAGTGAGTGGTCGATTGGAATGATGTTTTTCCGGTGAATCTTCTTCTTTTATTAGACGCTTAATTTTATCAATCTTGTTTGAAATCGGTTATGGAGTTGATACCCAACTCAACCAAATATAGGATATACGGTTGTGTGTCAGTTAGTGTTTTTGTATACCATCACCACTGTCTCAATCACACTCTGTACCAAAACCATTCTTACGATTGTGTGAATATCAGTTATGTGAACCAGAATGAAGAAGTTCATAGCTTTAACTCTTACAAAAATACTTTAACCAAATCAATTGGTCCTGTGAAATCTGTCAAGGAGCAATTTTATAAATTATGATAAACAATTTTCCAATTAAATAATATCCAAATTAGTACCATGGAAATATTTGAACACTTTAAGCACTGTAAGCAACAAGAGATGCTATTCGGAGCCCAATATTAGCAAAGCGCATCATCACCAAATAAAATTTGAGTTAGATGGCATACTTTTACGGTGAATTTGTTGGCCGGTTTTCAGTTTCCGTTGTAGTATAAAATGCACAAGTTTAAGGCAGCTATCAACCTTTACTTGAAGGATCACGTGTTGGATGCAAGAGCTGTGACAGTTACAAGGAGCTAGGACAGTCTTAAAGTCCGCCCTGCACCCAATTAAAACTAAACGTAAAATAAAATGTTGCACAGTGGTCTATACTTTGGGAGGTACAGGATAGATGATAAAATGGAACTTGACTTAGTACCGGGAGTGGCTATCTTTAATAGGCATATTGATATAGCAGACAATATTGCTGCCACTAACTCCTTTCTATCGGTTACTTAAAATAAAAGTATATTAGTGGATCGGACCTCCAATATATCAAGATGGCATTTGAATTACATAATTTGTCTTAACAAACATCTACAGAAGCTTTTTAATTCCACATATAAAATCAACAAGAGTCTCAACCAAACGATCTACACTTCTTAGCAAATGACTTTCAACTATCCCTTTTAAAGGATTATAAACTGTATGAAAAATGCACGAAATCTTAACTTTCTATTAATGAGACTAAAATATAAATATAAAGCTTCGAAGGCTTTTAACATATTACTCAGATGTAAACAATAATAAGTAACCAGTGCGCTTTCATGATGCTGACAAATCAGTATAACCGACGAAGTGAACTACGAGTTTAAAGACCATATGTAACAATGATTCTATACTCAAGCTTTAACATCTGATCGCGATTGGCAAATCATAGAATTTTCGGTGGTATAGTCTAGTCACAAATTCCACTATTGACGATTTCGCTGCCTTAAAATGATTCAACTGTGGCCTATGCCACACAAGAAAATTATAAAAAATCGGATAAATAATTCGTTAGAACTGTTGCAACACGACTGACACCATACACAGTGTAACATACATTGAATCAAGCATAACTCCCATCGCTGTCACGTTTGCAGCATAGCATCTCACACATACAAATCGCGAGAATGTACATTCAACTCCAACTACCACCGCTTTATCCATTGCTAACCCGACTATATATATATATATTCTATCTTGATTCCTGTTAGCGCTATCTCTCCGTTAAATCTGACCTATTTAATATAACAAAGAGCAGAAGATAACATAGATAACATTTTGTTATTTGAAATTAACAGCATCGTTTACAACACTCTTTAAAAATACAAGATGGGAAAATTGAAACTTCCTATTATTATCCGGATAATCATCAATTCAGCCCCCCTCCCCGCACGTAAATGATTATACTGTGAAAAGCTCTGTATATTGTATATGTGAACACAGAGAATATTAAAAATTCCCATTTAACCTGTGTCGTAACCAAAGAAACTTTAGTGCACACAGCATGTATTGTATATATTCTTTCTTATAATAAAAATAATTACTATCCTTATTTACGATATATATAAATAAAATGTCTTCATATAATATATATCATGGGATATAAAGTTTATTTTGCCTGCAGTAATCACAACAATAAGGCACTCCAATAATATGGGGAAAAACTCATTTTCAATTTAAACTTTTCATGTTATTCTGTTTATGATAAAACCCAACGTTTTATATACTTTTTAATTTTCTCTCAACCGCTTCTCGAGCCATATTTTATGCATGTGCAAAGTGTTTTGTAATAATCAGATATATTTGTACATACATACATACGTATACATAAAAGCATATGCGAAGTAGTAGCATAACGAAAACATTCTGTTCATACATAATATTTTTGGCTTTTGCAGATGCCATCCAAAATACTCTACAGATTTTGGTCTATATATAGTATAAATATACGAGGGTGCAGTGAGAAGTTAGGTACAATTGCGACAAAAGGCGCCACAATCGCAAATTCCAGAGGTCATGTGTCACTATATCAAAATCAAATTTTCGGTCAGATCTGTCATTTACTCCTGTTTTGACAACCATTGAAAACAGATAAAAAAGTGAATAGTGAATAGTTTTTCCATTATTCAGAATTCACTTTTTTCCATGTGCTATTCACCATTGCGGAAACCAACACAAAGCTTGATAAATATTATGGAGACTCTTCTCCATCGTTTAAAATGTTTCACAGGCGGCTTACTGATTTTCGTTCTGGTCGTACAAGCATAACTAATGCCGAACGTTCAGGACGCTCAAATGAAGCCACCAAACAAAAAAAAAGGTTGACATAATCCATGATACGGTATTGCAAGGACGCAGAGTGAAAGTGCTGGAGATAGTAGACATCTCTGATGAACGTGTGTGGAATATAAATAGTGTTTTTTAGAGGTTCACAACTTTAAGTTGGCAACACTGCTTTATTTGACAACCCATTTAACAGTTGATAGTTGGTTTTTGTTTAGTTTGGTTTGAAGTTTTACTATGGATAGACTAACATTAGAGCAACGCTTGCCAATAGTAGCCAATGGTCAAAATAATGGTTCTGTTATAGCCTAGGTGGCGCAATGGTTAAAGCTGCCGCAAATGGAGGTACCGGTTTTGTTTGGGTGGTGCGATCGGACCTACAGCAGTACATCCCAAACAAGGTGGTATCACAACGTATCGTCGCCGGCCTAAGTGTGTGGTTGCAGCCCTTCAACAAAAACAAAAATGGTTCTGTTTGTCAATCTTTTCGTGCACTTCGTCCATTTTATGGCGTATATAATCGTCCTGCAGAGCTAATTCGAATAACAATAGATCATTTTCGGACCACGTTTACTTTTAATGATAATGTGAATCCCGTGAGACGCTGAACAATGCGTACCGAAGAAGCTGCAACCGCTGTACAGGAAAGCGTTGAAGTATAGATCTTAAGGTTTTTGGCTTAAAAGCTTTAATGATTCAGCTTTTGCAAGAATTAAAGCCAAACGAGCTGAAGCACAAATTGATATTGATGTTGGAGTGAGGTTGTGCATTATCCTTATGTCAAAACACCGTTACATCAACAGAAAATTACTGTTTGGTGCGCTTTTTGGGCTGGTGGGTCCATTGGTCTATATGTCTTCAATAACAATGATGATCAGAATGTTTCTATGAATGGTGAGCGCTGCAAGGACATGATTAGAAATTTTTTCGTACCTCGATTAGCTGGCATTATCTTGCTGACATGTGGTTCCAACTTTCAACGGTAAGAAAATAATTATTTCGCGTTATTGTCCAATTAATTGGCCACTAAGATCGTGCGATTTAACCGTATTGGTCTATGTCGATAAACCACAGAAAATTGAACACTTGGAAATCAACATTCGAAGAGTTATTAGCAAAATACGGCCGGAAATGCTGAACATTTGAATATGAAAAAGCTATCTTCACGTTGGGTGTCGCATTTTCTTAATTAAAAACGACCGTTTGTGACCCTGATGATCAGGGGCAGTTTATGCGATGTTCAAGCGACATTAAAACATGGATCCGTTACTATACACGGGAGACCTCAGAACAGTCTTAGCAGTCTAACTTATTTCTACTAGCAAATCTGCACCTTAGAAGTCTAAGGCGGTTTTATCGGGCAACAAGGTCATGTCCATAGTGTTTTGGCTTGCACGAGACATAATCCACATTGATTACCTTCACAATAGGGAAGAACAGACAACAGCATATATTTCTGCAACTTATTGCACAGTTTCAACGATGTAAAAAAAAAACGAACGGCGAAGAAAAAATTTTCTTCCATCAGGACAATGCACGGGTGCACACGTCTGCAGTTTTGTGCGCGAGATAGCTGAGATAGTAGGCATCTCAGATGGACGTGTGCACAATATATTTGATTAATCAAAAACGCACGTTTGTTACAACTTCAGAGGCAGTTTCAAGCGAGTATTGGGTTCGTTTCGTAAGTGTGGATGCAACATGGATCCATCACTATACACTGATGACCGAAGAATAATCTAAACTGTGGATTTCTAATAGCGAATCTGCACCAAAAGAGGCTAATGTGGTTTTATCGGCTAACAAGGTAATGGCTATTTTTTTGGATGTTCGCGGCATAATCCACATCGACTTTCTTCAAAAGGGGAGAACAGACAAAAGAATATTACTGCAACAACTATATTTTGTGAAGAAAAAACTTCTCTTCCATCGAGACAAGGCACGGGTGCACACGTATGTAGTTATCATGGCTAAAATTCATAAACTACGCCACATTCTCCAGACTCAGACCTCTGCGACTCAAAACTTGAAGTAATGGTTCGGCGAAAAAATCTTCGGGTCAGTGCGAGCATTTTTATGGTCGAAAAATTATTCCTTGCTTCATTTTTACTAGACTTCTCCCACCATCCTCGTACGTTCCACATCGTTGGGTAGATCATATATAAAGTTTATTAGTTTTGGGATTGGAGGTTTCTCAAATAGAATAAATTAATTTTTTTACTATATATATGTACATATATCCTCGTACGACATGATGATGGTTTATTCGGAAAATGCAAACAACCGCAGAGTAAAAACCACTTTTTCGGAAGTACTTATTTCGAGAGATAATTTGCATGACAAAATTCAACCAAAGATTTATATTACAAACGAACGAGCTATATTAATATGTTTGTACGGATGTATATGTACATAGGAATGGGAATATATATCAACATAAATATTTATTACTTGAGACATACAAATACCTTTAACATTTCTTTTCCACTCCAATTCCAATTTGTATTAACGTCAGAATCGAATTGTTATATTATATCGTGTCCCATTGATTCAAATTAAAATGAAATCAATAAGAATAATATTATGTAATAATAAAAATGGTGTTTGGCATAAGAAAAACTACTTTGTGCGAATCTTTATTGCATAATTCGACCTGAACACAAAACATGTCACAATTTAACTCAAAACCATATGGAAACCTAAAAAAGCTTTTTTCTCGAGGCACCACCAATCCACCATCATCTGTTATGGTGTAACATATCGTTATATATACATATATGTGTATCTCTTATCAGCATAATCCTTGAGTTAGGGAAGGTATGTCTACCTGGAATAAGAAAGATATCGAAACTCAAATGAAATTTATTTACTGTTTTCCAAATAGAATACAACACGCGCACTGCTCTTGACCATGTATATATTGTATACATGTTAGTATGTACATATGGTTATAGAGAAACTGTTATCTATGCTTTTCTATATATTTCGGTTTTAAGAAGTTAAACTGTTATATAATACGATATTTACATTATCTCATGGCAACGCATCTAATTGGTATAAAATTCTTTTTAAGAAAATAATAATGGTTGGATCCGCTATTGATGGTTACTATCAAAGAGGTGAAAGCTTATCGATTTTAATGAGGTTCCCCATTAATGACAACACGACGTATAGTGAGTGAACTCAGTGTTTCTCAAAACTGACCTGTCTGGTCTGAAAAATTTATTCAAATGTAGAGCAATTCGATTATGTAACAAATCGCGTTCCTTCAAAACAAAACGTTTTTTATTCTTTGGTTGAATGTTTCTCTCTGAATCCAAACTGATGTTATGAGATAAATTCTCTTTGCTGTATAATTGGTTTCAGTTTTTTGAGAATAGTTTCAAAACAACTTCGATGTCTGAATAATTTCGGTTGCCAGCACATTAGCACCAATAATTCAGGGCGTGTGCATATCGGGCAGAATGTCACAAAAATAGAAGGAGGGCTTAACAATTACAATCCCTAAGAAAGGTGACCTAAGAGAATGCAAATATTGGTGAGGAATCTCTCTTCTCGTCACAATAATAAAGAAACTTGCAAGTATGATCTCTGAAAGAATCTCACCTACCTACTTATAAATGCAAAATAAGGAAACGAACAAGCTGGATTTAAACTAAGAAGAAAGTTGCACTGAACAAATCAGCTCAATCTGTATTTGATAAGATAAATTCCAAAGAAAATAACTGTACGGTTCACTGTTGGAATTTTTATGTCTGAATAATTTCGGCTGCAACCACATTAGCATCAATAATTCAGGGCAGAATGCCACAAAAACTGAATGAGGGCTTAAAAATTGCAATGCCCAGGAAGGTGACCTAAGAGAATTCAAATAATACTGAGGAATCTCTCTGCTCACCCCAACAATAAATATACTCGAAATGATCACGATGGCCAGAATATCAGCTATATACGCTAAATGCAAAGTTAAGAAATGAACAAGGTAGCTTTAGACCACGAAGAAGTTATACTGATCATATCAAATCAATCTTGATCACATCAACTCAATCCGTATGTGATACGATAAATAGAAACGTAATATGTCAGACACTTTGTGAAATGGGCATTCCAACGAAATTGATTGTGTTTATACAGGAAATGTAACAAGATGCTGGAAACCGAGTTCAATATAAAGGCAAAGTGAAAAATACTATAATAATCGAGAAGGAAGACAAGGCTGCGTATTCTCACCTATGCTGTTCCTGGTCGTATTGGCAATACAATGTGGAAATTGAACGTCACGTTCTTAATGTCATATAATGGGTATTAACAGGTAAGCTCAATAATCTAGACTATGCAGAATGAAGTTGGTCCTTAGATAAACATCAGATAAACCAAGACTCAACAGAAATATAACCATACCGATGTACATCAACAATGTGAAAATTGAAGATGTAACTGAATTACCATGGCTGCACTGTATAAGGAGAACAGGTTAGATAGAAGAAATTATAAACAAACATGATATATAAAGTTCGAAAATTTTAGCCCCGTCACGCAAAAGTGAGAAAAAAACTATAAAGGTATTCGTAATCAAGTGACTTCAAATAATATTGAAATGATTCAGCCTAACACCAGAACTAAGATTGAACTGCGTAGAAAAACAAATCAGACAGACATAAAAAGCGAAATAAAGAGACGAAAGTGGAGATCGATTGGCCATACACTGAGGAAATCACTTGATAACGAGGATAGGTAGACCAGCGATTATGGTAAAGAGAACAACGCGAAACAACTTAGTAAATCATGGGAAGAGATAAAAGCTGTAGCTACCAACAGAATAAGATGGTCGAGCCAAGATATCCTTAGCAAATTGAAAAATCAAGAAAAAAAATCGATGTCACTGGAAGAAGACAGATTGCTTAGTACGATTTTCTTAGCATTTTCCTTCTGGTACTTTTCATTGCCTGGTTAGATTTTACATTGGCACTGTAAATTGTTACCCTGTAATACCAAATAGTAACCTGGAGCTTTCTGAGCTTTGAGATTGTTTATTTCTGATTTTAGATATTTTAGAGTTATAGGCTTTATATCGTGAGAATCACCTGTGTGATTGGATAAATTTGAGCAAGACTGTTCGAAGTATACACTGTACATTGAACATTTTAAAGGCTTCTTCTGTTACACTTCTGCCTCATTTACTATCGTTTAATTCGATTTATTTGTTTTGATGAAAATTTCATTGTTGGTCGACCGACTACTACTCCTGGAAAGGCATTAAAGGAACAACTTTGACTCCTTTTCAGGACTAGTATTCGGTATCTTTCAGTTAAAGTGTTGAGGTAGTTTTGTCTTAGGTAGCTTCTCTACTTCTTTTTGATAAATTACTGACTTTAATTTTCAAGGTTAAATTTTCTGAGTACGTCATCATGCTTTAAGCCAATCTCTTGATTTTCACTTAAAGTTTGTTATTTTCTGCCACTATTTGCTCTTAAATATTTGAGTTTTGTCGCTGAGATGTTAGCCTTGAACCCTAAAAAGGTGTTATGCGTTGAAGTCTCGATCTATAGTGAGTTTATTTTGCTCTTTTGGAAGTGCTTGAATGGATAGCTCTAATCTTTTTAGTGGCATCAGTAACATTACCTTAGTTTGAACTTCTCGTCTACCCGCGCAACTGTTTTAATTCGAAATGGTTGCGTTACTTCATTTGTTGCCTATTTGCCTGATGTTGTGAATTTATAAGGGTGTCATGTTCCTAATTAGTCAATCTTGCACGGTTTATAAGAGCTATAAATAAATTAAGGCTCGTTGTTGGAGTTCCAAATGCCATTCTATATATTCTGATGAGTTATGGGTTATATATCGACTATCGAATTTATTGGAGGGTTTTGGTAGTTGCTGGGTCCAGAATAGTTATATATTTGGTTATACTTAAATGTTAACTCCTAACCAAAGTGTTTGAATTAATACAAAAGTTAAGTTAGTCTGTTTAAGGTGCTTAAAGATTTTATGCGATTGGTAATGGTTGTCTTAGTCCAAATGTAATATGTCAAATCCGATAAGATTACAGTTTAGTTGTTCTGGTAATGAACTAAGGTCAAAGTGTTGGATTTTTTGAGTGGCAAACGAATTTTATATAAAGGAGAAAGAACTCTGACAAATCACTTATCTTGGTTTAATGTAGTCACTTATGATATTATATGCCACGATGCAGAAAGAACCCAGAATCTGATCTATCTAACTTGTACACAATAAGCATACGTTCAATGTTTTCATTTCAATAAGTATTTCTAATTTTAACAGTTTGATTTCGAGATTAATCTCGTTTTTTCATTCAATCTGATTCTTAAGTCGAATAACATAGTTGCTAACCGCCCAGGTGGCGCAGTGGTTAAAGCTGCGGAAGTTGGAGCGGAGGTACCGGATTCGAATACTGATAGGGGCAGGATGCAAAAGGAATTTTTCACCATGAGATTACGATCTGTGGTGTGAATGAACACAACTATGACCCTCTGTTGGAGTGCAGAACACATGGCCCATCTTTTATGCCAGCACTATAGGATGGCATGGAGCTATGCAATGTGCAGATGACGTAAAAGTAAGGACGTAAATAAGCGAACCACGAACAAGTAGGGAGTGCCTTGAGCCCCAAAACAGATTATAAGAAATAATGATTAAAGCGTTGTAATGATAGTTACTAATGTTATAAATTGTTACAATTAGTTTTTAGTGCTTCATAGTGTCATCGCTTACGTCGAAAACGTTGAATAATTGACATCCACCTAATTAAAATTTTAATTAAAAAGCTTTGATGATATGACGCTAGTTTTGATGCAAGAACAAATACATTTTCAAATTAGTTTGATTCCATGTTGAAACGATCTGTTTTATACAAAACTAATACAAATTTATGGTCAACGTTGTTGTTTTTGCCGAAAAAACAACAGAAAAATAACAGTAGGATTGTTAGTCGAGCTTTTCTCGTTTTTTTGTTGGCTTTTAAATTAAAATGAATTAAAATTAAAAAAGTTTTGTGAGTTTAGTTTTTAAAAATTGCTTAAATTACTTTAGTATAAAGTTTTGTTCAGTTCTAACAAACAAAGAGAGATTTTATTTTGTCTGTTGCTTCAAACAAGGCTGTAATTCCATTAAGGTGTTCAGTGTTGAAATTCATCTCAAATTGTATTGTTTCTTGAATTGGTTGCAGTTGAACGTATTACATCGAACAAGTTATCTAGCTCTTAATTCTGCATCGATACTTTCTGCAGTGAGTTGGAATAAATATTGAATTTATATGAAGGAAACGAAGACATTGCATCGACTCTCAGATGGTAGGCATTGGGATCATGGTGTATAGTAAATTATTGCTAGTAGGCCATACCTGTGGATCTGTTGAATTCATAAGCTTACGACTTTTGGTCGTTTCTAAATGTTATAATTTAAATCGTGCTATAGTAATTTAATTAAATCGATTAATTATGGATTAATTGTGTTATACAATCAGTGCAGATGCTACGACCTGACCATTGTCTAAACATTGCAATTTCAAATGTTTACAATGATTCTAGCAAAGATGAAAGAAATAATCCGCGATACTGTTTTTGGACACTCTCAATCGACAGAGGATTGGAGGGTAACCAAATTAGAGATATATGATCGAAAATGGACGTAACCGAGCAAACGGAGAGTGTTGTCAAAGCTAACATGTCTGGTAAATATAGCATCCGATGAGAATATTACACCACTGTCAAAAAAGCTCGAACCGACCAACGTCCATATTATAGAATTGGTAAAAATAAACGAAAGCATACGATATATTATAGTTGCTTACATTTAGAGATCATGTAAGCTTTTGTTAATTGGTGAGCTGCAAAATCGGTTTAAGCTCTTTTGTATACATTTTTTTCCATATCCGAGGGAAAATTTTCATACTTTTGTAGCGGTCGATTCAAATCGATCTGATCGATTTATTTATTAAATTACATAGTATGTAGAATAATTAAACACAATATCAGCCAAATCACTTTGCTAATTTTTGTTTGTTTGTTTTTTATCTCTACAATCTGTTTCGGGGCTCGAGGCACTTCCAACTCTTTCGCGGTTCGCTTATTTACGTCCTTACCTTACGCCATTACAGCCAAATCGAGAACGTACGGCTATAGGTCCGATTTACGTAGAACCATCTGCAATCATACACATAAGTGTTTCTCACTATGGTACGTGATATTCTGTTGATCGGATGAAAACGACGCGAAGCATACATCCCAGTAATCTACATAAAGACCTGATCAATTGAAGAAGACCAAGGCGTGATATAATTTCGTGGCAGCAAAATTCACGGCAGCACCAGCATATACAACAGCAGCACATACAACAGCAACAGTAGCCGTAAAAAATAAAAACCATATGAAGAAACAAATGGACACCAAGCGATGCAAGAATATCAAAAAATATCATCGATGGCTAGGCCATCTACATCGCTTAATGAAAATTATAGCTTTAAACACGCCAAAAACTAACGCAAGCTCAAACCAGTCTAATAAGCAATTGAGACTAGGCTCGATAAAATAGAAGCCTGCTTAAATAGTTTTTTGCAGAATAGGAGCAGGTCGCGCAGTTCTTCACGCAATTCCGGCGGCTATAGCCAGTAGAACAATAATAGGCGGAAGAACAGACAAGACTGGTGTACGGCGCACAAGAATGGTGTGAGGGCTTGGAAATGCATTCGGCCGTGTACTTTTTATGCAGTAAAACAGGCGGAGTTGGACATAATCGCCCGACAAAAGACTAATGGTAATCCAAAAACATTTTTTAACTGTCGCACATCCCGATTCTTTACTCGCGACAATATAAACAAACTTACATTTCTAATAGATACGGGAGCTGATATATCAGCCATTCCCGTAAAATATTTTATTATCCATAGCAATAGTTTTTCTCATGATCTTACCTTAACAGCAGCCAATGGATCTACCATTCGTACTTATGGTCTGTGGTTGATCAAAGTGAATCTTGGTCCTAAACGTGATTTCTCACATGCTTTTATAATAGCATCTGTAAGTCGACCAATTATTGGTGCTGATTTTTGGGCAAAATTTGGTCTATTAGTCGATCTGAAACAGTAACGACTGATGGATTGAACTACCAAGATGTCAATTGATGCAACGGTGAGGAATTGCGAAACTCCTATACCTGTTAATTTCTCAATTGATAATGGTTATAGTAAGATTTAGATTGGAGGCCATGTGGAGATTATCGGCAGTAAAATTCGGTAACAACCCCGGATAGGTATCCGATATTTCATATTCAGAATTTTTCTATGAATTTGCATGGCGGTAAAATTTTCTCCAAAGTTGATTTAGTTATGGGATTATCATTTGACACCTGTTGCCTTGGAAGATGTGCATAAGACAGCTATTACAACTCCCTTTGGATTGTATGAATTTACTCGTATGCCATTTGGATTACGAAATGCCGCACAGACCTTCCTAAGATTCATGAACGAAGAAGTCTATGGACTGGACTTCGTGTACATTTACATTGATGATATTTTGGTGGCATCATGCATAAGATTATTCAAAAGATTGATAGAATTTGATGTACATATCAAAACACAAAAATGTGTTTTTGGTGTTCCATCATTAGATTTCTTGAGTCACAAAATTACACCTGATGGAATTCAACCTTCCCAGCAACGAATTCGGGCCATCAGGGATTTTCGTGCTCCTAGTTCGAATAAGCATATTCAGCGTTATATCAGGATTTAGAGTCATTACGATGTATTATGTTTGCTTTCATTTAGAGCCAATCTGTTGTTAATTGGCGAGCTGCAAAATCGGCTTAAGCTCTTTTGTATACATTTTTACAGACGATCCGAGAGAAGATTTTCATACCTTCAATCTACAATATCGTTATTAAAGGCGTCCCTCGTATAACACGGTTAATTCGTATCGTGCTATATCGAAACCGTGTTATGCGAAAGCCTTGAAATAATATAAATAAAGTCAATGTGTACCGTGTTATATCGAAACCAAATCTAAGGTGTAAAATTTTATGATAGCTGAAATTTCGTTCCAAATACTACATAAATGTAAAAGGAATTGAATAAATTAAATTCAATTTTATAAAGAAATACAAAAATTAAAAAATACAACAAAGTAATCGGGTAATCGAAGTTGGGGGTATTTAGTAGTTCAATTAGTCCTTCCTCATTCAAAGTTTGCTCTTCAAATAGTTCCCGAACATCATCAGTGTTCATATCTGAAAATCAGTCCCCTTCTAAATTAGAAGCAATCGATATAATTCTGCTTCCTCAGATGGGACACAGCTTCCGCTCTGGACCATTTGCGGTAACAAAGGTATCCAACACGCATGAAGTGTAGACTTTTTAATTCCTTGCAAGCCACATTTATAGTTGTGACACAATCTAAAATAAAAAACTCTTTCCAAGCTTGAGTAAGCGTTACATTTTTATCGTTTTCCAGTCTTTAGAACAATTTTTGGAATGCTAGTCGTATGTAGGTTGTTGCAATGATTCTTGATGTAATGGTTGGATTAATGACGTACAATTTGGAGGAAAAAACACAATTTTCACGTTAGGATAATTCAACGCTCTACTATGGCTACCTGCATTATCAATGAGCAATAAAACTTTAAAGCTCAAATTTTTTTTCTTCAAAATCTTTTCTACTTCTAGAATAAAACAATTTTTAAACCAGTCTTCAAACAAATTTTGCGTCATCCAGCCTTTTTTATTTGCTCGCCAGAGGACTGGTAGATGAGACTTATCAACGTTTTTCGATGCTCTGGGATTCAAGGAACGATTTATTATCATTGGTTTTACTACAAAATTTCCTGATAGGTTACTACACATGTGAAGGGTAACACGATCCTTACAAGTTTTATATACCTGGTGATTGCTTCTCATCTTTTGAAATAAAAGTTCGATACGGCAGTTTCTTCCAATATAAAACTGTCTCATCGGCGTTGAAAATTTGATTTGATGAATACTCTCCCTCTTCAATAATTCATCTATATTTCCAATATAGATTTTTGAGCAGCTTCTACATCTGCTGAAGCTTGTTATCCTTGCAATTTTACATTAATTTTACATTTTTTTAAATTTTCAAACCACCCTTTACTTACCAAAAATGATAGTTGTGGTTCTTCTTAGATGAAAGTTCATCTTGCCTTAAATGTGTGTAAACTCTGAGGGCTTTTTGTTTAATAAAAAAATAAATTTACATTATATAAGATTTACAATAAACGTTACAACTTCATTTTTTACATACCTCAAATTAAAATTATTATAAACTTGCAAAATAAAGCTTTTTTACTATAAACTTTTTATCACTTTTTACTTTACTTTCTAAACTGTTAAAAACAAAGCAAGCTCAAACTTTATCAACTTCGGCTGCGTGCCATACTCAAGGTAAATTGCAATTTATTAAATTTTTCGGTAAATTGAAATACTGGACTAAAAAGCTATGGGTAAAATGTAAGAAAAAAGGTAATTGGTTGTTGTTTTTGTTTTTTTGACATTTCATTGATTTCGTTCGACAAAAAATTTGTGATATGTGAAAAATATGTGATTTTAATACGATTTCGAATATACAAGTATAAAACGTAAATAGACTTCCACTAAATAATTGATAAATAATCAAAACTTACAATAAATATGGAAAATATTGTAACAAATAATATGGAAAAACCAAAAAAAAATTTCTGAAAGATGTTAGTCCATTGTTTGGCGTTAAATCTATATACCAAGATTAAGTTTATTTTCTTTTAGGGACATTAGAGCAAACGCGAGATCTCATCAAAGCGAGGATAAGATTTGATACATTATTTTAGTCGAAAAACTGCAACCCGCGCCAGTGTTGGATGTAAGAGTATCAGAAATGTTTATAGGTTATGTATTTTATTCGTAAAACGTTTGTTTATTTTGCTATAGGAAAGTTATAGAAGAGTCAAAATTGGACAAAACTGTCAAAAAATTGACACCAAAATGGCAAAATATCTTAAAAAAGTATAAGGTAAATGTTGTTACCCATTCAAAATGATCGATCAGCCATACGCTAATTAATTCGTATTTCAGAGGATGATACAACCGCAATCTGGAATTTCAACGGAAGATGGGAAATTACTTCCAAGTCGATGGGAGCTCTTCGGCGAGCTCCAAGATTTATTGAAAAATAAACATGGGCTACATCCTACATATATCATTGACCAAGATGTTAGTGATAGTGCTGGGCCATCCCACTTAACGAGCAGGAGCTCCACTTGTATGAGCGGTAATTCAAAAGATATTATTATGGAAATCAATTCCAACCACTCGGATGACAATACAGACCACTTTTTGCCCGAAAAACGAATTAAAAAGGGCAATAATAATAATAAGCAGGACATGATAAAGATCATGAAAGAAACATCGGACGATGTACGTAAAAGTGTGCGTAACTTAGAAAACTGGTTGAATATACAACCAGGCAAATGTTTCAAAATGCGAAGTATCACTCAAAAAACACTCCGCTGCCAAACAAATATTATGCATCACTTGGACCCATCTTTTTACTTCCACCTCTAAGGTTTTAAAGAAAATCGTTCGCCATCTTGCCTTCATCATGCTAAATGTCTGCTCGATTGTGATTCGTGCCGTAGAATGCGTATGATTAAAGCGTGTTTTAGATTCAGATAATTTAGATAATTTCACTTCTGGTGGAAATTTAGCCGTTCTATATAGAGTTGACTGATCATGAACCGACCCAGGATAACCACAACACATGTTTATTATTTTGTAATCTGCATCGCAAACCGCTTGCAGTTGGATGTAATAGTCCAATTGCCTATTCATGTACTGGTCCCTTTGGTTGGGAGGACATTTAATTTTAATATGGCATTCATCGATTGCGCCTACGGCTTTTCTAGATATTACGGAGTGAGCTTTATTGACAAATTTAATGCCAAAACCATTGCCAGGTTTTCAAAAAATTTTAAATATTTATGAACAATATTTTTTATAGTGCTCTTAGGCATTATCATTGCCTTGGACACAACTCTATAACTGGTACCACATTCCAACCAAAAAAAAAACAATAACCTTAACTTCAATGCTCCAGCCGTAAAGTTTTTCAGGAATTAATTCCACCAATTTTCGGAAGGATTCTGGAACTATCCGAATATTTTCCTTTGTTTCTTTCAAACTGCCTGATCAATACACCTAGTTAGTTTCGGCTAAAAATAAAAATAAAAATTAGGAATGAACATTCTAATTTACGACGAAATGAAATTACATGTCCTGATTCACTAATTTCCAGCAAAATTGAATCGTGTAGGGATAAATATTTCCTTAGTAATTTCACCAGCTCTCCACACATTGTTATAATTAAAAATAATTGGTAATTATTGGTAAGTGTTCCCGAATTATTGATTTCTTCCATTTTGACACAGTAAAAATATTATATTTTAATACAAATAAGGACCGTTGCACATTTCAGCTAAGCTAAGCGAGAAAAATAGTTCTCGTTAGCTTAGTTTAGCTCGCCTAGTTCCTACCGCTGTACACTTCAGCTTTAACATCGCTCACACATACATTCATGTGTAAATAAAATGCTACGAGTTATCTGTCAAAATATTGTATATAAAAATATTTTGTATATAAATAAAAATATAATCAATGGATGTGTGAGCGATATAGCTGACATTTGCAATGCAAAGGCAACTCGAGCTAAGTTAGTTTGCATCGCTCAAAACAGAAAAACGTAGCTCGCATAGTTTAGCTCAAGTGTGCAACGTTCCATATAAAACTGTTTATTTACAACTAAGAGCTACGAACATAGCTCACATCGCTTAGCTTAGCTTAGCTGAAATGTGCAACGGGCCTAAGACAAGACAAAATATTTTTTGACGTTTCATATGTTGAAACCAGTGATTTTAATCCTCCAAACCCGGATATTTACCTTAAGTTTGGTACGACATGAAAGGTAAATTTGTACTTGAATTTAAATTTACCGAATTATACGATTTACCTTGAGTATGGCACGCAGCCTTCGTTTACAAAGGACAAAACGCATATGTATTTTTTTGTAGCAATGAATTTGGGGTATTCCCCTTATTGAACGGGAAAAATATTCAAATTTCCAATGCATGTTTTTCAAAATCGTTATTTCAAAACCGTGTTATATTACCGTGTAATATTGAAACCGTGTTTTACAAGTACCGTGTTAATAATGGGCCAATGTGAGTACCCTGGGGAACATCGCGGAAACCTCTCGCGAAAATCCTATTTTCTAACAGATTGGTAGTGATCGGAGAGGTAGAAACGCTCTAACTTGCTTAGTAAAATATAGAGTGAGCAATCACATTAAAAGTCTTTGTATAGGTTGGGAAGTGCATACACTTGAATATCATTGCGATATAACGGTAATTAGTATCTTCTACTACCTTTTAGATTAAATATTTTTTGAGTAGAAAAGCTGCATATTATTTGCGTCAAGTTGGACCATAAAATCAAAAACTTCCTGTTACTTGGTGAAAATTGGTTATATAAATATAGATCTTTCGTTTTTCTCCTACGGTAGTATACCTTTCACAGTGAAGTGAAAGCAAAAAAGTAAGTCACTGGATAAAGTAGCTTGTAATATTTGTAAAGCTTATTAAAATATTAACCTAAACTGTCAGATTGTAATCTGACTTGAGGCTTAATCTCGATTGTTGATCAGGCAATATAAAAGCCTATATTAAATCGCTCGACCGGCCAATTATAGGTTTTTCCAAGAAGGATTGGTACAGAAATACCGAAAGCTTTTGCAAAACTTAAAGTCATAAGGTTAAAGGATCTGAAATGATTTATATCCTGATAGCTCAAAAAGGTTTTAATGCACTGTGGTTCAGCAAGTAATGCATACGCACTCAAAACAAATGTAAACTTTGAACTAAACTACAAACAATTCTTAAACAATTGAGGCCCATAGAAAAAATAAACTAATACAATTACTGAATCGTGAAACAATCGACATCAAAATTTCATTAAGCTGAAGTAATTGGGTATAGAAATTTTCCAGTTGTTTTTCCATTATTATTTTACTATCTAACAAAATTATACATGTTTTTCCTTATCAGGATATGTGTATCAGCGAACAAACACAAAATATATTATAACAAAAACAATATATAAGCATAATCCCTTAAGATTATTGATTGGGATTATGTATGAAGACACAACACAACAACAACATACAGCATAATAACAAATCAAATACATGTACATATATGAGTACATACATACATACATAAGTAGCAACCTCTTTGCTCTTATACATATTTGCTATTGTTTTTCGAAGAGTAATTGGAAATTTTTGAACAATTTTTCCATTACTTATTATATAGCAAAGGAGGAATATTGAGCAAAACAAAATAAAAAGGAAAACTCTGGAAAAAGGATTAAATATGGAAAAAAATTTGTTTTTTGTTGTTGTTGCTGTTATCTAATTAATAATGTTATGTTTTCATTGCAAATTAATATTTTTGTTTTGTGCTTTCATTTTGATGGGATTTAAAACTTTTAACGTAGTAAATTTTTCCATATGGATTTCCTATTCATCTTCAACATAATTCAATTTTATGATTTAATTGTTTGTGTCTAATAATAAAATGATGTTGGTACTACATAATCATGTTGTTTATAGTATAAATATTCAATAGGTCTTATTTAGTGGGATTTTATACAATTTAAGCATAGTAAAAGCTTATTTATATTTTGTTGGTAGCATAGGTACATAGTTTACCAATTTATATATATAGTATGTAAACCTTACCACTACCAGATTGTTATAATTTATATAAGTTTAGGTTAGGCCCCATACACAAGAGATAAAATCATTAATACTACCTATATACTAACCAACATGTATGTTGCTATTCATATACCGTTGTAAATAGTCGTACACATATGAGTAACGCTGAATGAATCCAGAATACGAGAGTGTAAGCATATTTTCTATTGTATATACAATTTTTTGTACGAGATACAAGTATTATATTCCACCTGTTTCATAAATATAATGAATGTGTGGTTGGTACTAGACTATATAGAGGATATATTTTGAGGATTTTACAGGATGCTTTTTATAAACGTTATGATTTGAAAGTGTTTTTGGTGAAGAGCTTTTAAATCGTTTAAAAAATGATATTTTGGTTTAACACTTGTATTAGTATTCGAGTAATCTTTAAACTGCTAAGCTTGGGGAGGGATTGCAATATCTTTTGTTTTCTTGTAAAATAGCCTCATAGTACCAGTAGATCAGTTTATGAATCTAATCATTTGAAGAAGTCTATGGAGGATCGAAAGTTATGATAACCTGTCAATTACCCAGAAGCAAAGAAAGATACGGTAGAAGGTGCTGGAAAATCGTCTCGAAACCATTTTCATGGTTTCGAGACGATTTACTAATTCAAAATTTAGACCGGCATATTATCCTAAAAGAAAACTTGGTTAATGCCCTTTTGATATAAGGCGCGTAGAGTTCAATGATCAAGCGGAATGGAAACGCCACGAATTTTGGTTAAAGTGTTTTATCATGCCTCTTTAAACTTCAAATTCCTCGAAATTTCAAGAAACCTGGTTTTATGGAGTGTTTACGAGCAGTTCTATATGAATAGGGTCAATCTAGAATGCAAAGTTATTGGTGTACCACAACCTGTTATCAAATGGTATAAAGACATTGTTGAATTAATTATGGGCGATATTCGTCGTATTATACCTGGGCAAGGTGGAACATGTTGCCTAGGCACTAGGTATTGACGATGCATATAAGGCTGCACGCAAGTCGATGAAATTCCCAAGGGACAAAAAATTCAACATCCCAAATGTACGACACGCCATGTAGTGATATTATAACACTGATCGAGGTGATATATATCGTTATAGTTCGATGATAAAGAAGTATTAGCGTCACTATACAAAACACCTGATTTGACTGAAGAGAAAGCATTACAAATTGTGGAAATGTATGCTGATCAAATATGTGAAAATATGACAGAACCAAATACCATCGAATTATCACCCCTCCGAAGCTTCTCCCAACTATTTCCCACCAAAAGGAGATTTACGCACTGGAGCGTTATCGATGATATTTCTGAGGTAGAACAATCATTCTCGGTGTAAGTTGATGAATTGGCACTTAATCGAGAGACAGAAGAAGGCGTCAAAAAGACATATAAAGCCCTTGACAACAAGCTCGGAAAAAATCTAAAGATAGTCTACTTAGTGGCGATCGAGAATATTTCAGTTTGTCGCACAGAAGTGATGATGATACAGAAAAAGATTTGCAAATATTTGCAAGCGGAAAAGACCACTTAACGGATAGCAAACCATAATTGACAAGAGGCGCAAGCTTTGTTCGAAGCTGATGAAAAATTAGAAACCGCCCGAGCCAAAACCACGTAAATGAAAGTCCAAGTCTTATGTGCGAGACCTAGTACTCCAGAGATTCATCATAAAAATGTTGACCAAGTAGTTTCTATGCTGCGAGCTTTAAATGTGATTAATGCAAATTTAAAGGCAGTCCAAGAAGAAGTAAATCTTCGAAGTTTCCTTATGATGTCTGCAGCATCGGTCAATCGTAGTATTGGTATTATATACAGAACGTTCTTGACCCCATTCAAAATAAAGTGAATTTGTAGTCAGAGAATATTCCTCTCGAAAACTTATTTGATTCGATGGTTGAGCCTCTACAAAAGTTGTCTGTTGCCCAGTTAGCGATTGCATTTTCGAATTTTGAAGTTCGAGAATTTCGATATTCGTCCATATAAATATAATTTCGAATTCCGAAATATTCATGGCAAATTCCGATTTGTTTTGACTAGAAGTCGTCGAAATTATGTGTTACCAAAATCACTAAACTCCATGCAAAATGTTGCAGTACTGGAAAATGGAACACAGTTTTGCTGCTTAACTTTCAGATCAATGGACATCATCATAAGATATCGATGCTGTTTGAATGTGAATGACCATTCGAAGGAAAATTTCTGGAACTTAGAACCAGTTTCCATTGAAAGACGTTTCCATGCAAATACGCTGCGGCCCTGGAAACCACATTGCAAAATAACATTCTAAATTTTGGTAAAGATATTATGTCCATAACAACAGCATTTATGAAAAATCATTTTGATGGTTTTTCCATGTTATCAGTAGTTTTTTTTTTTTTTTTTTTTTTTTTTTTATTTGGCACCAGCTCCAATGATTAGGAGCCATTTGGCCCTAGTTATCAGTAGTTGTGCTTCGCACTTGCGATTCAGTTAGCTGCAATTAATATTTTCTATAATAAATCGAACACTACTGAATTGGAGCATATAAAACAGAAAATGTTAGTGGAGAAAATCCAGAAAAAAACAAAGGAATCAAAGGATTAGGAGTACGTAGACAAAGATTGCGGTGGCTTGATTGTATAAATTGATAGTGAAGCTGAATTAGAGCATGTTGTGGTAATTGAAGAATTTTGATTGAGTTTGATCATCAGAAATTGAAAAAAATTTGATTGTAAACCAATACCATTGAGAAAATCGGATGATATTCTTCAAATTTTTGTTAAAAAAATTTCAAAAAGAATTGAAACTTATTATGGACACTAGAACTAGATGGAATAGCTTAGTCCAAATCCTTTAAAGAGTTAATCAACTAAAAAACTGTTTTAGAAAAGCTTTGTTTGATTGACATCTCATCTGATATTTTTACTACAGATGTTGAAATAACACCATTTCTGCACTACTCCCAGTTAAGCTTACTATCTCTTATGCTTGAGAACTTCGGATCTGAGGAACTCTCACTCAAATTGAAACACGCTTTAAAAGAACGAATAAGCCAAAGACGCACAAATGTATCAGGTTCTCTTCAGTATTTTCAAAAGGGTGGAATAAGTGAAACTGATGCCTCTTTCACTAGACCATTTAAAAATATAATAGTCAAATACTAACTTTGTCTATTATATTTTTGACAATTTAGAATAAGTATTTTGAATCACGAATTATAACGCGCAGTCCCAGTCATTAAAGCAAAAGATGGATAACCAAATTCATTCGAATTTGTCATCGAACATATCGTCTTTCGGCTCAACTCAGCTAGCAACAAATCCGAGCTGAATTTTAAAATTTAAATCACAATGAAATTCTTTGAAGCGAACGACGTACGAGGAAATATTTTAGACTCCGTATACTCATTTTTGATTTCGATTCCACCAACGAGCGTAGAGTTCGAGCAAGCTATCTAAGTTGCAGGTACCTTTTGTACAAAGGTTCTATCGAAACTAGGTGACGTAGTATTTAGTGATCTCTGTTTTCTTAAAGCATATTTTAAGCAAACAAAACAATAATACACCATTTTAAAACATTGACTGTCTGCACTAAGTACTAACTAAATTTTTGTACAAGTAATGGTATTAATATTGATCAGAAGAAATATTTCAGAAATTCGATCGAATTCCGAAAATGGTTAAATGCGAATTTCGAATTCCGTTTTTTTTTATTTTCGTCAAAATTTGCATCCCTACTACAAATGACTTAACATGTAGCCGAAACCGTAGATTGAATGCGCTTAACGAACGTATTGAAATGTGTGAACATATTCTAACTATGACAAAACAGAAGGATGACAATCCAAATCTGGCGGGAGTGCAACCGGAACGATCGGTAATTGGTAGAATTGATACGGGAATCGAACAAAATAATTTAAAATCAGACGATGAAATGGAAGGTGCTGAGAGTCAAATAGTTAGCAAATTATTAAACAAAGCTGGTGAATTATTAGCCTCAAAGGAACAAATCACCACTGAACATCTTATCTGATTGAATCTGCATTTGATGACGAAATTTCCGGTCCATTGAACGACATTATCGACAAACTAGTTTTGTTTGATTGTGTAGAATGGTTTGAACGAGAAAAATGGGATTCCCAGATGAGATTCCTAGATCGCAATGTGACTATAGGGACAAAAATGTGTTTTTAATGATAGCCCCAATCACCATCATGCAGGTATCACTGGCACAAGGTCTTGTTTGGTGACAGACGGTGTAGTGTAGTCTAAAAAATGAAAACCGTTGAAACCAACTACAGGGGATCGTTATTGAATACAATTGACACGTTTAACCGAAAAAAAACGCAATACAGCAAATGACATGATTAAGTAATGGCAGCATGACAGTGCTCGGATTCCATGTTGCTTAGGGTTCGAGCATTGTAATGCTCAGAAATACTTGGAACTGTTGAAATAGGAAGTTCTTACTCACACTCTGTATTCTTCAGACGTTGTAACCTTTGAATATCGAGTGCGTCTGGCGCATAACCCGTAATATATGCTTTACCATCACAATAATCTGAATCTATGGATATCTATCAGAAGCCAGCACTTCGTATTGTAATAAACACTAACAAGATGCCAAATAGCTCAGAACGTCTTCGTGTGCCAAAAGACGATCACTCTTGTTTGAAAAATCGTTGTACCATTCGCTTCAGGTCGGTACGTTGAGCTTAACCGAACCAGCTTATTCGATATTTTCCAACCAAGCTATATCTTGTACTCTTCCGTAGTGGCCCAATTTTCACATATTCATACATGACAACAAGTCTGATGAACAGTTTGTGCAATTTCAGCCGATCAGCATTTAACAATGTTTCAATATCAGAAGTAAGTATTGAAAGCACGATCATCGGTGGCAAAGTGGAAATGTAAGTGAAGGTAATTCTAGCAAAAAGAAAGAAATGGGTTGTTCCAACACACCTATAAATATAACAATCAGTTTTTCGAGCTATGTTTTCTAAAGAAAACTTGGCCCATATATTGAAATAAGTTGGACAGCGCTGCAATAGACGATAATTTAGTTAGTTTAAGCAGACATAAGCTGATCTCTAAATGTTGTTTGAGTTGATGAGTCTAAAAACCCATTACAAATTTTACATAATCCATAAATGTGCTAGAATGCTGAGAAGACTGATGAAACAGACAGAAAACTTCTCAGTTAATTCATACGTAAACCGGTAAAACGAAAGTTAGAATTTTACACGGATTCAACTGTCAGAGTTAAACCAACGACTTCGCCATAATTATACATACAAATGACAATTAATATTGTCGTGATCAGGGCTTATGAGTTAACCCTAGGAAAACTGATTGTTGTGCATTCATCAAAAGTTAAGTAACTGAAGATCTGGGTAGATCGGTATATGGACAAACATATTGAAGAGGAAAGCAAAAAAGCAATTACAACGCTTCCTTAGTGCAATGATCTCTGCAGCTGAAAGGAATGTCCTCAGGATGGGGTACTGTCTCCACTTTTGTTGTGTCTTATGGTCAACTCACTTCTAGTCCAACTAAACGACAACGGATCTTTCTGCCAGAGTAATGCTGATGACATCGCCATAATAGTGGTAGGTACAAATACGGATGCAATATGTGATAACATGTAAATTTCGATTAACAAAGTTGTAGCCTGGTGTAGTGACCACGGTCTATCAGTAAACTCTAGGTAAACTGAGATGGTCTTTTACACTAGACGCAGGACTTTGAGAAACTTAGTCTTCAAAAAATTAGAGCTCATACGATCCCGCTCTCATTGGAAGTCAAGTATATAGGTAAGTATATATCTGGTTAGATCGGAAGATTACTTGGCTATAGAAGGGAAATGCAAAAGAGTATTCAACTTTTGCTGGGAATGCAAACAGTGATTTGGTAATTGATAAATCATAGGGCCTGAAACCCAGATCAGTATGCTGTAATCTAAAGAAGCCTAAAGAAGCACGCTTTTGAGCACTTCTTGTGCTTATGTTCCTCATACTCATAGACTGCATTGCTTTTGGATCACAATTCCTATGAAGGATCAACTGATGACTGCAATACCAGATATTTTCGACTTCATTTCGGGACTGAAAGTGTACGTCTGGGAAGGGATGTGCCAATGAGCCAATCGGACCTGAGTGCCTGGGAAGAAAAAGCAATAAAGCATGCAATGCAATCCAATGTTCTGCTATCTTATAATCACATGGTGATATTAATCAGTGCATTGGCGTCGATAAAATAATTCTCGTTCTACATTTAATGGAGCAATTCAAGTCAAGATTCATTGTTCTGTAACGTACATTGATATAGAAAACAGTAAAATGCATTACAATTAGTTTTTCCTATTATGTTTTCTGTTCAAATTTTCTATAAAATTTATTTCGTCGAAACTTTTAATTTATAACAAAAGAACGAGACAACAACAATATAACGTGAAACAAACAATGTTGTAACAAATAACAGCAACTAACTATAAGCTTAAACTATAATTTTCTATTTGTATAAAGGTGGAAAATAGAAAAACTCTCAACAAAACAAACATTAACAAAATTCTGGAGTATATATAGAAGCTGTATCGTGTGGAGGTGAGAGGGTGGTATGTTTTACCTAGCTAAGACCTGGAAGATAAATGAGGTGACAAAATGGGAAAAAAATGAAAAATTTTCATTCCAACATGAATGGTTGTTGTTGTGTTGTTAAATTTTTACTATAGTCGAGCTTTTTTTATATTATTCAATTTGTGTGATAGGATATTCGTACAATAGAGCTTTTACCTATTTGGTGTATATTGTTTCTCAACTTGATGTTATTGTTCATGAGTTGGTCAACGAGAATAAAAAACACTTTTTCTAAACGAAGATAGATTAAGCTTCTCTATATTTTTAAACACCTCCCCCTCCCTCATCTCATCAAAAGTTTATTTTTTTTTTATTTATTTACACAATTTTATAATTTATTTATAAATATTTGTCACAAAAATTAATTTTTTTTTGTTCGTTTGTGTAATGCAATTAAAGAATTGAAAATAAATGTTCGTTTACTCAACTCGAGATAGAATTATGTGACATTTTTGTGAAAAGTTTTAATAATTTATAATTATTGTTGTTTGTGTGGGTAGGTGGTGGGGTTAAATTTTTAAATTTCAAAATCATATACGAGAGATAAAAGCTTAATTTTATTCATAAATTTTTGTGTCGCTGTCACTATATAATATAACAATTTATTCTACGAATATCCATTTAACATTTTGAGTAATAAATGTCAATTTGATGTATAGTGTATGTGGGGATGTTAGTGGATAAAGCTAGTTCATTATTCATGCTTTGATAATTTTTAATCATTCAGTCGTTACGCTTATTTTAAGGATCGTAAAACACATATACATCGACCAAGATTGAAATGGCGTAGTTTAAGATATGGCTTACAGTTCATGTAACTTGCACAAATTATGGATCAGTATGAGTGCAGGGCAAACAACTATACTAATAAAATTCTTACGAATACGACTGGAACTCAAAAATAGTCACAAAAATTGCTTTATAATTACGTCTTTCGGTGAAATACCATACGCAGAAGTATCGATTCTAGTATAAATAGAAAACTTAAAGGTTCATCTCAAAAGTTGTATTGCAACACTTGACATACCAAAATATTCCTCTTACTGTGTAGAATGGATTTCTGAATTCTTTGGCTCAATCACTGTTAGCGGGGTGGTTTAACCATATAGACAAACTAGGTACGTTTGTTGTACCGGTTAGAAAGCCAAGCATCGGAGCTGAATATCATAACATGGAAAAAGAGGTTATTTGTTGGGGAGATATTTCCTACTATGGTTTATTTGAGTAAGCAAATGAAAGTAAAGTATATACATATTATAATTAGTAAAGTCACTTCTGTCTATTTTCACTTAAGTCAATTTATCACAAAGATAACGGTTTCATTTACACATTAAGGATTGTTAAAATTCTATTTTTAACCATCCTTACCGTGTCAATAAGAACATCGGATTGCTTAAATGGGCCTAACATAAATTTTGAGATATCTTTCTCATAAAATATAAAAAAGATCAAAGTATAATGCTTGGGAGTGGTCGTTAAAGCTTTTTAAGCTTCTTGAACAAATTTTGTCTTGAATTGAAGTCACCATACGATTCAATGTCCTTTATTAAACTTGAGATGATTTCTAAACTTTAACTAAAATACAAGTAAATTTTTTAAGGTATGACGTGCTGACACTTTCAGACGTAGGTGAGATTTTTTTTTAATTTAATATTTGAAATTTGAAATTTCAGTTGTCAACAGTATAGGTTGAGCAAGAAAGCTGTCTTTTTTCGGTTGGATGAATTCTTATCCGACATTTCAAAGAGGTGAGGTGTATAAAGCAAATGAAAGACTAAGTGTAATATGATATCTGAAAACACTGATTTTATTAATGAACATCGGAAACACGCCCGAATCTACTACTAAACAGTCTTATTTTGTGTGCGGAATTGGAGAAAATGGATATTTGAGAGAATGACAAGGCAAGCATTATGAAATGTTTTATATTGACGCTAGCATAAATGATAAAAGAGTAGGTATTGTATGTTAAATATATGTTTGTTAAAAAAACGAATGTTGAAAATCTTTTCGACACGATGAAGTTAATTTTTCGAGCATCTCATGCAGTATAGCGATGTTTCCACTACGAATGTTTTTCTAGACCTCGTCAATGGCCTAATGCTAGCTGGCATACATTAAACTTTTTAAATAATTCCATAAAAAGAACTGGACTTCTTCCGGGGTGAAATCTGGTGATCTGGGTGGCCAGTCAATGTTACATTTTTATGGCGCTTGCACTTGTTTAAACAAGTAGTAACCGTATAATGAGATAATAAGTCAAGATCCATCGTTATCGATTTCCTTTGACTTTCGTTATCTCTGAAAAACTATGGTACAATAACAGTTTTGGCGAAAACACCGACCAAAACGGCTATTTTTTGGTCCTGTAATCGCGTTTAAGATTCACGTGTAGATTTTTCATTGCCCAAATGAGGCATGTTGCTTACTATCACCACCAGAGAGTATGAAATGGACCTCAACAGTCATTAACATTTACTTCCAAAAATCAGGCTCAGTATCAACCATTCGACTGACTATTTGATCGTTTTTCATGTGACGTGAACGTTTTGTTGGAAATATTTTTTGTGTCAATTACATTTTATACAGGAACAAATGCAAATCATCTTTCAAAATGTGCCGCAAAGTTGATTCAATGATGCCTTTTATGTTCTGGCCAACGCTCTCTCTGAGCAAATTAACCAGTTCATTGGAACGTCTTGGTCGTTGATAAACGGCATGTAAAGTTTCCCTTAATGTCTCGTAATCAACAAAATTCGGCACCGTACGCCAATCCGACAATATATATTTATATATATATATATATATATATATATATATATATATATATATATATATATATATATATATATATATATATATATATATATATATATATATATATATATATGTAATATATATATATATATATATATATATATATATATATATATATATATATATATATATATATATATATATATATATATATATTTATATATATATATATATATATATATATATATATATATATATATATATATATATATATATATATATATATATATATATATTTATTTATATATATATATATATATATATATATATATATATATATATATATATATATTTATTTATATATATATATATATATATACATATATATATATATATATATATATATATATATATATATATATATATATATATATATATATATATATATATATATATATATATAGGTTTTTTGGTTTTGCTATTGGTTGGGTTTGCATGTAATGTTCTTATATTTAATTATTGTTTGAGAATTTAAATTTAGTTTTTGGCTGTAATGCAATTAGGATTTTAATGCAGTGCCATGTATAGATTAATGATCGAAGGGACAGTTTTTATACGACTAGGGAGGTGACTTGTATGTGGGGGTGTTGAGTGGAGGCACTTTTGGGTGGAGTGGATTGACATATTTTGGAGTGGGTTCCGACTAGGTAGAGCAGACACGGTAGGGATTCAGAAAGTAATTGAACATATATTTGTTGGTGGTGGATGCATTTTGGCACGAGTGGTTCAGTTGTGGGCGTTTGAATTGTGGGTGTGTTCGGGATATTTTCTATAGCGGGACGTTTACCTGTATAGCGGGACATTGATCTGGATTGGAGGTGTGGACTTGGTTCGGTTGATGTTTGACGGCTATTTGTCTGAGCACTTCATGATGTTATGGTGAATCTTCGGGTTTCCAGTGGATTTATTCGTGTTTTAAGTTTTATATGTATGCGGGGGTTGATGTTCTGGTTCGCAATAGATTTTATTCGTGTTTGAAATTTCATATGTAAGCGGGGGTTCTCGGCCGTTGCCGTGGTTGGATTGATTTTTATGTTTGTCTTAGTTGGGTATAGTTTAGGAAGCTTCCTTTCAGCTGCAGATGTGCTGAGGGGTGCGGAGCGAATAGCTGGCGTGTAGTTCAGGTATCGATCGTGGTTGATTCCTACAACATGTTTTTGTTCGGATTCGACTCGGTCTGGAGTCTGGTGGCGTCCTCCGAAACTAGTCGCGGTATCGGGGTATTCCTATTGAACTGCAGGATTAATTGGTTAGTGATTCTAGGCCACGATTGGGGAGTTGTTGCAGTCTAGTTGACATTTGAGTGTTGATGGTTTTAATTTTTTGTCGTTGGAATCGGGTCTGTGCTTGAATTGGTCGTGGGTTTCGAAATTGAATGGTTTTCGGCCGTAGTCCTGGGGTGCGTTTCCGGTGATTGAGAATGCAGGTGTGTGTCTTGTATCGCGTTTGACTGTGCTTGTTTTGGAGTTTTAGAGGATGTGTATGCCTCCGTTCGGGGTGTCACTTTACTGTAGATGTGGCGGATTTGTATCGATTTTTACTGTTTATGGGTTCAGTAGCCGCTTATTGAAATTTGCTACATTTTAAAGGAGGAATAATTGGTGTTGACTTCGAGGGGCTCCATTCATATCATTTGATAGGAAGTCGGATTTGAGTGCGAAATCGAGTAAGTTGAGGTTACGTGTGTACAGCACAAGGGTGCGTGTGTGTGACACATAAGTAATAAGGAAAGTGTACACATCCTCAGGGATTTTGTAGGACAGGAGTGTTTAGATTTGATGCAAAACGCGAGTCTGTATCTTCCATTATCGGAGGTACATTTTGGGATTGTGGTTGAGGATTGTTTAGTCTGGAAGCTTGTGACGGGTCGGGTGGGAATTTTATTTTAGTGGCGGGGAGTTGGAACTTTTAGAATGTTTGGGTGTCGGCGGGATTGTAGCATTTTTGTAGTGGTGGTTTGGAAGCATTCAATTTTGTAGAGTGTCGGGAGTTTTTGATGTTTTGGCCGAATTTTTAGAGGATGTCGCCCGATTCTGGCGTGGGCTGGGATTGTGCAGGATTGTTGAGGTCTTTGTAATACCGAATCGGTTTTTGTAGGTATTTGTAGCTGCATGCTGGTAATTTGTTCTTTGCCTCATGGTACTGCTGTGGTTGAGGA